>JAZGLO010000933.1:1580000-2180000 GCA_036873155.1 Biomphalaria sudanica | reverse complement strand
CAATTATAAAAGCTTTTCATAGATAGTTTATTAGAAATATGATGTTTCTTTCAGACATTGTTGGAGCAGGCCCGATATCTTCATGTTCCACTTGGAAATATTCCTCAAGATTTTACACTTTATGGCTGTGATCTATTTTTGGCTCGGTTAGCTATGAAACATAACCACATACTTTGGGCATCCCCTACAAGTCGTCCTGATTTAGGAGGCAAAGAGGCAGATGACAATAGGTGATTACATTTTATGATGAATAAATGATAAATAACTGATTGTCTCAAAACATTTTGATCTGTCTTAAGTGTAAATAAAGTCAATGAAGTATAAGAGCAGTTTAACTTAGGTTCTTAACGAGACCCTTGTCCTGTTTTTACAAAGCTTATACCAACTCACTCTGTCCTTCTATGTGGTAACAAGTTTGTACACATTATTTCTCTCACACCCAACCTAGTTGTAATTTGAACAATTATTTTTTGTTCCTGACAAAACAAGAATCAATAAAAAATAATAAATTAATAAATTAACTATTGGAAATTAATTATTTTTTTGTTTGGTATTGAACAAGGAAAAGAAATTTTACTTAACACATGTGGTGGTATAAGTTGAATTGAACAATTTTTTTTATGCAAAGCAATCATACCTGTCTGTATTCATCCAGATACCCCCTTCTTTCCACCCTTTCCTTTCCTAATCAGTCCAGATAAGTGTTAAAATCTTAGCACATTGAGAAAGCTCAAAGCACAAAATTTCGCTTTAACATAAACAATTGGTAAAAATATTTCTAATCGCACAAATTTAATTACATGACTGATCCAAACTAATTAAACTTAATATAAGCATTGTTTTTATTTAAATAGTAAAGTATTTTTTAGTTTTTCTTGTTAAAATATTTTTAATATTTGAGACTAATTCCCTATTTCTCTATGTAGACTTTGTATGGAGCTAGAAGAAAGTAGTGTTGTAGAAATCAACAATCCTGGTGCTTACAGTTCTGTCTGTGTGGATGTAGAGCTCACCAGTCTGGCTGTCAATACTATTGTGGAGGTAAGGGCTATATTTTATGATGCAAGATTCCACCTGTTTATGATTCGCCTCAAACCACCCTACATTTTGCGTTTTTAAGGTTCAACAGTTGAGCTTTAAATTGCATATCTTAGTTTCTCCCATCTGGAAGAGATATTTACTTTGTCACTTATTGAGGGTATTAATCTGTTTAGTTACTCCTCAAAGAGTGCCGATATCTCTGGATCACCTACATGGCTGACATTTTATTTGCTTAGTCATGGGTAGGCTGGAAGTATTATTGTTTGAAATAGTTTGACCTTCCTTATCACTAGTGAAAGGTCAGAGTTGCAATCTGCACTTTTCAGTTCCATCCTTCGAGTGATGTAGAGGTTAAGCTGGTGCCATTTTTGTAGCAACATTCTTTGCCAGAGATGTATGCATTTGTTCGTGAGAGCTACAGAACTCAAGTAACCTTTGCCATTTATCTTGCCAACACCATGAGGTTCTAGGCATTTAGACCAGACTTCGTTATCATCAACTCAGGCATTAAAATCTCCATTAATATATAGGTGCTTGGTCTAATATGTTTTTTGAATTACCTCTTTCAAAGCTTGGAAGAATTTGTCTTTGTCATCTTCTGACGCAGCTAGGGTTGCTGAGTAGGCACTTTACTTTACTATCTGAGATGCAGGTTTCATGCGTACTTCCTTTTCATTGCCTATGGGAACATGGCAATGCAGGAAATAAGGTTGTTTCTTATTCTAAAGCCAATGCCATGTATTCTGGGGCTTCGTTCTGGTTTATCTTGCCAGTTGAATATATAATTACTTTCTGTAAGAGATCCACTCTCTGCCAGTCTGGTTTCTTGCGGACTAGCTACATCAACATTTAGCTTGTTACGTTCTCTTTTAATAATGGCAGATTGATGCATATCACTGTTGATGTCTGTATCAGTATTAAAGCCAGGACACATTGTCTGTATATATTCCAGGCTAGTTCCAGCTAGCGAATCGCAGTGTTGAGGGCTTTCTTTTGATTGTATTGGCAGCTGCAGGTGAGCAGCTTTTTTAAATTTTGTTTTAGCACCAAACACCCAATGGTGCCGCAAGCTGTGGCGGGAAAGCACTTTATTGTCCAAGAACTTCTCAGTCAGGAAGTGGTCCCTTGCATTCCAGCTTACGCCATTCATCTAGTAACTTTTCACTGCCAACTACAACTCTCCATGACTGGACAGAAAATTTGCAATTGCTGCCCACACATCATCACTCATGCCTCTCGTCCATTCTGACTGGATCCTAAGGAATGGAACACCACCGCTCATTTGGGGTCAGGTGGATGCTGGAGGTAGCCAGAAAGCAGTGGTCTTAACACTGTACCCCTGCCTACAGGGCTCCAAAACTGGAATTTCTGTTAGGGATTACTCTCTTGGCCTTAGATCTTACAGGGGCTCACACATGCCAAAGGGCCATGACTCCTCTGAGGTGGTGCTGTATAGGACAGACTTGCTGTAGAGAGGCTATGTACTGGCAAGGGAGACTTCCTAATTGCTCCTCATTCACAGATGCTAGTGTCAAAAAGATAAGCTATCACACTAGACACTTCACAAAGCCTTTGGACATCTGTATATGTTGCTACTATCTATCTATAGCATCAGTCTACTGAACTAGATATCATTCAGAGATGCTGGAGATGGATAGGTCACACCCTTCTTAAGCCTGCATCAAACATAACAAGGTAAGCCCTAACCTGGAACCCCAAGGAAAGAGGAATCGGGGACGGCCCAGGAATACATAGTGCTGCGATTTGGGAACTGATGCCAATCAGATGAGCAAGATGTGGGGACAGTTGGAGAGACTCGCCCAGAACAAAGACACCTTGTGGAAGATGGATGGTGGCCTGTGCCCCAGAAGGGACCACAGATGAGATATGTAGCTACAAATTAGAATTAAACCCTTGACTACAAAATAAATATTGTAAAATTTTGTGGTAATGGTGTGTTAATAGAATTCATTCATGAATTAGGCTTATGATGTTATCGTTGCTTATTTGTGATATCTAGCTTATTATAACTAACATAGAATTCCAGGCTGATATAGATTTTAAACTCAAATCTTTGCTAACTAAATGTGCTACTACAAATTGCTGAAATAAACATTAAGTATTACACATTAAACATTTTCTAAGCCACATGTATTTCAGAATTTGATTCTAATGTAAAGATTGGGTTCACACATTACTTTCTTAGTTCATAATTATAAAGTTGTATGAGAAAATGATTTTTTTTTAACAATGTCTTTTTTCTCTAAATCTAAATGTAATCCTCACACTTGTTTGTTGCAGTCTGGACATATTAATGAGCTAGAAGGAGCTAGTGCTGTCAGTTTTGATGCTCCCCAAGTCTCTCTAGAAGAAATGATTCAAGGTCAAGGTGCTGCCACAATGCTTGCAAGTTATGACGAAACAGCTTTGTGTGCCACAACATTCAGGTGTTTTTTGTTTTTTTTTAATCATTAAAATTGTTTTAAAAAAAATTTTTTTTGGTCAACATTTGAAATTAGTTCAATATATGCTTTGCAATAAAAAATTTATTATTGAATAAAAGTTATCTACACTTAAAAAATAAAGGACAAACTTAACAAGTTTGTTTCTGTGCAGAATATTGAAGATGATGGTACAGGGTTGGTTGAAAGATGTCATGTCACATCAGAATCATCATGCTGACAACCAGCTCATTCACTTTTACAGGTAGGTTTCTTGCAGCTTCCTTAGCTCTAGAGACCAAAACGTTGTAGGATTTTCATTTAATCATCAAATTGTTCAGAGGTGGTGACAACCAAATTATTTAATAAAGAGTATTTGCTAATTATATAGTTTGATAATATAGGAAAATGAATTTAACATAAATTAAGCATTAACAGAGATACCTCTTTTTGTAACATCAAGTACTAAGCTTGCATTGGAGTTACCTAAACATTTTTTTAAGGCTTTAAAGAAAAGGCTGCTATTTAATAATTATATGTTTTTAGGCTCATTATTAGTGGCATAACTTATTATTATTGAGGTGTTGTAACTATTAAGACGCACCCTTTTGTGCTGAAGAAAGAAGAGCCCCCACTTTTTGAGTATTGTGACTCTCGCCTCACCGTGGAACATATCCTTATCGACTGCCCCAGATACCAGAATGTCAGGGAGAAATATTGTATAGCCACTAATTTAAAAACACTATTCAATAATGTCGACCCTGGGAAGTTACTGGGCTTTATCCGGGAAGTTGTCTATGAAGATCTGATTTATGAATTTGTAAACATGTACTATTTACATCAGATTTTTACCAAATTATTAAATTTTTACTACCTCTACTATTTTAACTGTGAATAGACCTTGATTTTAATGATTTTTTGCCTGTATGGAATTTGGCCCTTGTTGTGTGGAGGGAGAGTGGCCCTTGAGGGGCTGCAGGCACGATATGGCCTAAATTGTGCAGATGTGCCCAAAATCAAATGATATCAATCTAACTATTAAGTGTGTTTCTATTCAGATGGATCCGGTCACCAAATGCCCTATTATATGACCCAGCTTTGAGAAGAACGTTGCACAATTTGATGAAGAAGGTTTTCATGCAGGTAATACGATTGTTTACACTTTAATATAAAAAAATTTAAAAAATATAATATTGTCATAAAAATATAATCTAATCAAAGATGTTTATAATTTGTCTAATTGAATAAGGTAACTGTAAGGACTGATGGTATGGTTAGTATTTGTAACTGCAGACATAACAACTATACTATAAAGCTGTATCATTTATTTTTCTTTTAAAAAGGAAGTAGGAAAATACTAAGATATTAAGAATTAGTTCTGGTTTAGTGACTTGTGCGGAAACCTCTTTCTTTAATTAATTTTTGAATTTGATTATTCTGGTAAAAATGTTTGTATAAATATATCTTATAATGAATAGCGTTTTTTTTCTTTTAGTTAATTGCTGAGTTCAAGAGACTTGGATCTGTGGTTGTGCATGCCAACTTCAACCGTTTGATTGTCTGCACCAAGAAGCGCAACATTAATGATGCTATAGCATATATAGAATACATCACAACATCCATCAGGAGCAGAGAACTCTTTCAGATGATTGGTATTGACTTTGATAAGTGCTGGGAGTTTTTGATCTGGATGGATCCTGTGAGTATACTTTATTTAAATCAAATTCATTTTACAAATATTTTATGTTATAAACCTGTTGTTTTTTTTTTAAATCTGAAGACTATTAAATACTGTTTATTGTGAAGTTAAGTAGGATTTCTGCTAAGAGGGGCTTGTTGGCCTTAGCTGGCTACCTACCTTTGAAACCAAACCTTGCAGCCATACCTAAAAATGGGAAAGGTTTTGGGAGTTAACCCTAAAGAAAAATTAGGAGTTGGTGACCCTTAAACTGCATGTTGCACACAGTGCAACATCTTGGCAGAACTGGCGATGCTACTGATCTCAAACTGTACTTGATTTCAACCATTTCTTAAGACACATCAGCTTTGTGGAGATGGGGTATAGTTGCTTGGACAATACTGTTCTGACCTCAGCTAATGTCAGACTTCCATTTCATTACAATGAACTATAGTTATTCTACGATTGAAGAAGGCCTACTGAGTAGCAAAAACTGTTGACTGTTTAACTTTTGTTACTCAGTTCATATCCTGATGTAGGCTAGAATTTTTTTATTCAATTCAGTTTTTTTTATTGCATGTCAGCACAGAAACTTCTCCCAAATATTCACCAACTGGATCTGACCAGAGTTTATTGATTATTGAATCAAATAATTTTTTCATATTTAATATAAGTTCAACTTTTTGCAGGCCAACAGAGGAGGAGTGTTTGGTAAGACTGAGTCCAAAGAAGCTAAAGAAAGTCAAGAAGATGAATCAGATGAAGAGAAAGATGAAGATGAAGACATTCAAGTAAGCGGATAAGAAAAGATGTTGAGATCAGTTGTCCCCAGTTTAGTATTATTTCATGAGTAAAATTTACTTTATGTTAATAATTGCTTATACTTTATGTACATCAAACATTTGACTACAATTTAAAGCATAATTCTTTAATTGATGCATTTTAAATTGTTTTTTCTGTAGTCTAGGACAGACATGCATTGGAATATTGCCAGTTTTTTACCAGAATCAGGAGCATGCCAAACCAATTTCAATGTAAGCCAATGAAATATTTTGTTCCATTCAAACAGAATGACACTGTAAGTGTTAAAAGTCTTAATGTTAGTTTAGAGCTGATGAAGTGGATATGTTTCTTTGCTAAAGCCAACTAAAGAGGCATAAGCAGTCTAAAAAAAATGGATAGATGTGAAAAAATTGACTAAAATAATTTTTTTTTAGTCACATAAACATTTTTTTTACCATCATGTTGTAATACTTTATTATCAGTTTAAAAAAGAACAATTTGGTATTTGTTTTTTAAAAAATTCCCATTTGTATGGAACATTTTTTATGACTGTTAAGTAGCAAGTTAAGGCATTCTTTTTGTTTTTGTTTGTTAAAATTGTCTTGTCTACATTTCTTCATTCAATAGATGTTAATAGCTGGCTATATTCTAGCTGTATATAAACAAATTCATGAAGATTCCAAACTAACACCTGGCAGTTCACCTGTGAAGAGAAAATCAAATTGCCAGTCTCAGGTCGGTTATTTGTAACTTAAGGCTTAAATTGGCAAGTTCTTTTGTTATTAGGTACAGAGTTTCAATCTTACTTTCATTTTCAATGTAACTGAAGACTTCATTAAGTCACTATTTAGAAAATTTTAAAATGCTTTTAGGTTTTATAAAACAAATCAATTACTGCAAAAGTTTTATTTGACTTTTTAAAAAATGGAGAATGCATTCTTTGAATCTACAATATAAACAGAGCTAAGTATGATCATTTTATTTTGTCCATGCTTTTATATTTAAATTTTGTAATCCACAGAAAGCTGTAGATGTTACAACACTGCCATCTTTAGTTTCTTTTTCTCAAAATTTAATTCAAGAAGAGTTTTCTCAACACATGTTTGCGTAAGTCAGTGTCTAATTGTTTTTCTCTTTATAAAACAAAATGTACTTTTAAAAGACCTGTTACTTCTATATATATTAATGTTAAATTGCTATTATTATCACTGTGTCAGTACATGTTACATTTAACCTGAGTATTTCACATTTGTTTCCTTACATATATTTTGATTTTAGTTTGACACAAAAAATCAAGAAAAAACTCCCAAGCTCCCATGTTGGGGCTACTGATGTTTTCCCTCATCCTCCAGGCTCACACTTGAAATTAACTAATCCAGCACTTGAGTTTATCAAGTATATCTGTGAGGTTTGTTGGCCTTTGCCTCTGGCAACAACATAGATGTTTCCTTTGAATACAATAGGCTTAGTATTACATAGAAAATGAAATGTAGCAGTCAAAGAAAACTAATTGTAATATTGCTTTACTTTTGATTGCTTAGATTCTGGCTCTTGACAGTAACATAACTCTTCAAGTGAAGAAATTAAAAAGAGATTTGCTGAAACTTATTGGTGTTGGAGAGTTTTCTCCTGAAGCAGAGTTTGTCAATCCATGTCTGTCTTTTGTCTTACCTGAGGTAACTGGAAGAAAACTTACTTTACTTTAAAGGGAGATATTTTTTTTACCTCATATATAAACAAACAAAAAAATATATAAAATCTTCTTTTTTTTAATACATACAGATGATCTGTAAAAGTTGTAGTCAAATACATGATCTAGATCTATGTCGTGACATCAGTGTAGAGAAAGGTGCAGATACTCCAAAGTGAGTTTTTTGTCATCCATTGAAGTATTTTTTTATTTTCCATTTAAATCGAATTAATAATTTTGTTTGATCTCCTTTAAGGAAACAAATGTCTTTGATTTTATTTTGTGTACCCTTAACTATGAACATGATAATTCTGTAAAAAGCCACTATGCTCACTTTGTGCAGTGTGATTAGTCAGTTGGTGGTGCGAATGAGCTGCCAGATTCCTGTTGGTTATGTTTTAATAATCTATGTTGAAGTTATTTTTTAAGTAATCTTTTCTAAGTTATGTTTGAATAATCTGGTCTACACATTGCAGTTCCTGGGTGTGTCCACAATGTCATACTGAATATGATTCTTTGGAAATAGAACAAATTTTAGTTGATGTGGTCCAGAGAAAGTCAATGGCCTATGTTCTTCAAGATCTGACTTGCTGCAAGTGTAAAGAGGTAACTTCATTGAAACTCTTCACAACATTTACAGTTGCAATACATTGAAATGGGATGTCATTATTTTTAATTATTTACATTTATATTTACTACCAATATTTCTAGATGTGTTAACAAAAAATTAATATCACAGTTTGTGCCACATTTTGTTTTATTTAAAACAATCCCATATAAATGTTCATCATGTTATACATAATCATACATGGTGAAGTAACTTAGACCATTTGAAAACAAACTTATTTACTTAAATGTTTGTTTCCACTATTTAGGTGAAAGATACCAACATGGTGCTTCACTGTAAATGTGCTGGAAACTTCAAGACCACTTATGATATTGGTGAATTGAAAAAACATTTGTTAACATTACAAGATATTGCCAGGTTGGTTTTGGATATTTTCTTAAAAAAAAACCCATTAATACTTAATTTACAATAAAAAACCCATTTGCTTTTTTTTGTAAATTCAAACATGAAGGGCTTTAATCTTGTACAAAGAACTGCAGAAGGAATCCTTTATCAGTGGAAGCACAATAAATATAAATAGATTTTTCTGCGAGAACTTAATTATTATTTATAATAATGTCAAAACAAAAAGACATCTCTTTGATAATTATGTTGATTATTAAAAAAACATATAACTGATGTATGTTTAACATTTTTGTAAAATTCAATTTATACCAAACTACAGTTTCTTTTCTTGGATTTGTTTACTGGTACTTTTTTTGTTTTGTTTAAAAAAAAAATCATGTTTGATTTCCTGAATTTGTTTAATATATACACACATATATTTTTGTAATTTCAGACATTATAAAATGACACTGTTGGAAGAAATGATTGACTGGATGATACGGATGTGAAGTAATAGACTTGACACATTCTTACTTTCTAGTACAAGGGCAACTTGTAACTATTATGTTTTTGTAATATAATGTTTTAACAAAGATTTTCATGATTGTCAAATATCAACATTGATTTGAAAGATATGTATGTATGACATGTATGTATTATGTGACTTGAATAAATCAATTAATGTTAATTTATGACATTTTTAAACCAATGTAGTACATTTTATGCTCAAAGCTGTAACAGAAATTATCTCCAATTAGTCAACATTACTTATTGTACTTGAGATATTTCCAACATTTTGAAGTGCTGATACTAATAATAAACTTACCTTTAAAATTGTAATTTTGAAGTACAAAAAAAAATGACTGTTGTTAGCTTGATATTTTTAATGATAAAATGTGTGTACCTTTGAACTATTAAGAGAGCTCAGAGCTAATCATCTTCAAACTCTGTAAGTAAGGCCTGAAAGGTTCACATCCTACCTTTTAATACCCCTGGATGGTTAAATAAAGAAATGTTTCAACCAATAATTAAAGATGATTTATGTTAAGTATGTCCAGAAGAATTGAGGCAACACTTCTCGTAGTTGGGCCGAACACTTTTAATCATCAACCCAGGATGCCATCTTAGGCAGGAAGGGCATGTTCACAACAAAAGACGCATAACTCACAATGACTAAGGGCTATAACTTACATATCAAATATTAACAATTTAAACAAACAGAAATAAGTTCTTGGAACATATTCACAACTACTTGTTCCATAAAGAGAAAATTGTCACTAAAACATTTCTCTTTTGTCCACTGTGTGTTGATAATCTTTCAACATTAGAGAATGCAAATAAATATCTAAATCTTGAGGAGCTCTGAGTAAAAGTTTTTTTTAAATGATGTGAATATATGTAAATAACAAAAATTAAAGTTCCTCTTTCAGACCTAGTGATCTATGGGGCAGATGATGTTAAGGCCCTCTGTTTCTGTATCCCAAAGTTAACGAGGGTGTCATGTTACCAGCACAACGACCAACCGACTTTTTCCCAACTGTCAGGTACCCTTAAAGCTGGGTAGACTCAGAGGCACCCTGAAGATCCCAAATGTAAAAATCCCAGTGTTCATACCTGGAACCCCAGTTCGGGAGCCAATCGCTTTACCACTCAGCCACTGGGCCAGGTATGTGAATCTTTCTGCTATTTATGACTTAGATGAAAGATTGAATTCGATTGAGTCAAAATGTGCAACTGCAACATAATTAGTTACTGGCTTATTGGGCTGAGGTCACTCATATAGGTGTGTATTCTTTAGTCCAGCCTCCTATTTGAGATTTATCTCCTAGGAAGCTAACTCAGCACAACTGGCTTGTAGTCCAGTTCCGTAATTAAGATTTTTTTTCAAATTAAGCAAACTCGTTACCCGTCCATCGAATTTGACTTGTGGTCATCTGTCTGTCAATAAACTCAATGTGATGGACTAAACAAACAAAAAGGGGGTGGAAGTTATACCCGCACAGCTGGACAGACGTCTGGTCAGCGTGACATAGTCAAGGAATATAACATCTTAACACGTTAACTAACCCTCTCAACAGTCATGGAAAAATGTACCAGCCATTGGAGCTCTCTATGTAAAGCGCATTTAGAATGTTAAGTTTCATTTCAAATTATAGTAATACGCCTTGGCTTTATAATAAAAGGTGTTTGGCGCATATTTATATATTTTAAAGTAAATTATTATGTTTTAAATCTAAACGTGAATAAATTCCATAAGAGATATTAATGGAACGATGTCCACTTTATACATAGTAAAATATACAAGGGGTACTAGATACTATCTGGCCAATTATCCTGCAGTGATATTCTGCCTGAGCTGAATATAGTCGGAAAGTGAAAAATGGCCGAATATTCGGCAGGAGTCGGAGCTTCTATCCGGTACACCTCTATTTGCTAGTGACCTAGGAAATCTTTTTGATACAGAATTATTAAACGTTAACGAAAATCTTATAGCTTATCTTATTTTATAAAATACATACGCCACTTCAAAAAGAAGATGATTACTTCCTACGCGTCATGCATTTAATCATGACTTAAATTCCGTCAAGTCGTTGGTTTTCCTGGCTGGCTCAGGCAACCCATTCCATTCTCTAATAGCACTAGGGAAGAAACATTTGTAGAAATTTGTCCTAGCATAAGGAACTAGGAATGTGCCTATTTTTCTTCTTCGAAAAATATGTTTGAAAATCTCGTAATTCTTTCTCTGTTATTGGGTAGGTGGGCGTCCCGAGACATGACGTTAAACTGAGCTCCTCTTTCCTTAGCACTTTTGGAGCTCAAAAGTGCCCTACTTCTTTTCTATCATTGTGTCTGCCTCCTCTTTTCCTCAGTCTGCCTTCATTGATCATCACTCTGTCTCCTTATCTCTAAATATCTCACTACGTCCCAGACCAGTCCGTTTGCCGTGGACTGCGACGGGTAAGGGGGGATAAAGAGATCCTGGTGTTTGAGTGGTTGCTATCTGAGGATAAACCACCACAACACAATACTTTGGCTCCAAGTTCCCCTAGACCTGAGGCCCAGATGGCCCGCTCTGGGTCAACCGGCTGGTCATGCCGAGCTACCAGCATAGGGAGCTGCTGTATCGGGCACATGTCCGATGCAGTAGCTGACTGAGTATAGCACATGTGTAGCCCTGGCGGGGTCATTCTGGACTTCCGAATGGCCCGTCCCCTTGTTGGACTCGATGGCGGAAGGGGAGCACAGGTGCCGAACTAATAAGAACACCTATGGATAAGAAAACACACAAAAAAAAACTACTTGCCCCAGACCTACGTCTTCTTATCTTATCTTATATAATACAGACGTTACTTCAAAAAAGAAGATGATTACGTCCTACGCGTCATGCATTTAGTCATGCATATTAACCAATGACTTAAATTCTGCCAAGTCACTGGTTTTTCTGGCTAGCTCAGGCAACCCATTCCATGCTCTAATAGCACTAGGGAAGAAGGAGTATTTGTACAAATTTGTCCTAGCATATGGGACGAGGAATGTGCCTTTATTTTTGTGTCTTTCAGAGTATTTTATTAAATTTTGTTTTTGTATTTGAAGATTATGGTTCAGTGTTTTATGTATAATTGCTACTTTACTTTTGAGTCTTCTGTCCTGAAGGCTTTCTAAATTTAGTGATTTTACTAATGGTGTTACCCTAGTCAAATGTGAATATTCGTTTGTTATGAATCTCACTGCTCTATTTTGTGTTTGTTCCAGTTTCTTAATGTTTTCTTGAGTTGAGGGGTCCCACACGGTGGATGCATATTCTATTATTGGCCTAACCAAGGTTAAATAACATTTTAGCTTTATGTTCTTATTTGATTTATAGAAATTTCTTTTAATAAACCCTAATGCTTTGTTGGATTTTTTTATAGTTTCATCAATATGTGGATTCCATGACAGTTTTTCATTTATTATAACACCTAGGTATTTTGAGTTTTTAGTCTGTGTTACTGGTTTGCCATGAATAAGATAAGTGGAATTAATTTGTTTTAGTTTTTTTGTTACTCTTAACAACTGACATTTTTCTGGGTGGAAAGACATGCTCCAATTTGATTCCCATTTCTGTAATTCATCTAATTCTCTTTGTAAAATATCTGTGTCTTGTCTTGTTTTTATTGTTCTATATATTATGCAATCGTCTGCAAATAATCTGACTTTTGTTCCTGAACTAATGCAATTTGGTAAATCATTTATGTAAATTAAAAATAGTAGTGGACCCAAGACTGTTCCTTGAGGTACACCTGAGTTTACTGTTATTGGTGTTGATTTAGAGCCATTTATTATTACAGTTTGTTCTCTCCCTATCAGAAAATCTTTAATCCACTGATGCAGTGGACCGTTAATGCCGAAATATTTTAATTTTTTAAGCAAACTATGGTGGTGAACTCTGTCAAAAGCCTTGGAAAAATCTAGTAAGATAGCATCTATTTGTTCACTATTATCTAAACCTTTTGAGAAATCATCAATTAGTCCTATTAGTTGGGTTTCACATGATCTATATTTCCTAAAGCCATGTTGGTATGGGGTGAGGACATTATGTTTGTCTAAGTGGTTTATGATGTTGCTACATATTATGTGTTCTAGTATTTTACATGTGATGCTGGTAAGTGATACTGGTCTGTAGTTTCCTGGATCAGATTTTTCTCCTTTTTTAAATAGGGGGGTGACATTAGCTTCTTTCCAGTCCTTTGGTACTCTGCCCTGGTCAAGCGATGCCTGAAAGAGTATTTTGAACACTGGGGCTAGCTCATTGCTTAGTTCTTTGAGTAATCTAGCTGGAATACCATCAGGTCCAGACGCTTTATTTGGTTTGGTGTTGGCTAATAGTTTTTTAATTCCATTTTCTTGTACTACTAAATCTTCTATGTTGTCTACTTGGTTCAAATTAAGAAATATGTCTTTGTCTCCTGGGGCTGAGAATGCTGATGCAAAGTATTTGTTTAGGATGTTTGCTTTAGTTTCATTATCATTATGTATTATGTTATGTTCATCTTTTAATGGCGCTATGCCTGTTGTTTCCATTTTCTTAGACTTAATGTATGACCATAGGTTTTTGTTGTTATCTTTAGATATTACATTGTTTATGTATTCACTCTGCAGCTGTCTGCTTACTTTTTGGGTTAGGTGTTTAATTTTTATATACTTTTTGTAAACTCTTTCTGCCTTGGTTTCTTTAAATTTTCTATATAGGTTTTCCTTCTGTTTACAAAGCTTCTTTAGTCTATTATTAAACCAGCATTTATTTATTTTGTTTGATGTGTATTTAGTTGGTATATGATTTTCTATAATGCTTTTAAGATGGTTTTTAATGAAATTCCAGAGGTCATCGACTGGTTGGTTAATGTCTTTTTCTGATAAGAATGTTTGTTGAAAGTTTAATGCAGCTTGGTGTAGTTGTGTTAGGTTACATTTATTCCAGAGTAAGATTTTTCTTTTGGTTTTTGTATTGGCTACTGCTTTTATCTGACTGTGTATTTTTATGATCTCATGGTCTGATAGACCAGGGATAATATCATAATCAACTACTAATCCAGGTCTGTTGGTTAAGAAGAGATCTAATGTGTTGTTTAATCTAGTTGGCTTTTTAATGATTTGATCTAAACTTAGGTTGTGTAAAGTTTCTATGAAAAGCTCATTTATGTCCTTAAGGTTTTGGTGTTTATCTATGGTTAGTGTTTTCCAATTTATATCAGGTAGGTTGAAGTCACCCATAATCCAAAAAACTGCATTTTTATTTGTCTCTTTAAGTGTAGTAATCTGATTACATAGTTCCTGCATGTATTCTAAACTAGAATTTGGTGGTCTGTAAATGCTGCCTATTATAAGGGATGTTGAGGTGGTATTAATTTTACAAAATGTAGATTCTATGTTTTTTGAGTTAGGTAAGGTAATTTCATCTGCTATAAGAGTGTTTTTTATTGCTAAAAGAACTCCTCCATGATTATCAGCCCTATCTTTTCTAAAAATTTCATAATTACTATTGAAAATTTCTGCATTATAAATTTCAGGATGTAGCCAAGTTTCTGTTCCTGCAATTATGTCTGGTTTCTCACATTCTAATAAAATTTCTAAGTCTGCTGTTTTGTTCCTAATACTTTGAAAATTTATTACTAAGGTTTTAAGGTATTTTGGTATTACTTCTTTACTTCTGGGCAAGAGACGCCGTATGGAGGATAGAAAGGAGGAGGCCACAAAAAGCTGTACTACCTGCCCATCATTTCTTGTTGTTAGGTGCATAGAGGAGGGGAAAAGTCTGACAAAGATAAGCCCTTTTGTCATCTACAAGGGACTTAAGTCAGTAGTGGGAGAACCCAAGAGTGTGTCTAAGCTACACAAGTCTTTGGAACTTCTAGTAGAAGTTGATAGCAAGATACACTCTGATAGGCTTTTAAGATGCAGAAGACTCTGTGATCTCCAAGTGGAAGTCATGCCACACAAGAGTGAACACCAGCAGAGGTGTAATCAGCTCTAGGGACCTACTGGAATGCTCCGAGAAGGAAGTAGTGGAGGGCATTAAAGGAGTCACCCATGCCCGGTGCATTACCAGGCGCAGGGATGGTGAGGAGGTCAAAACCGCCACTATTATCCTCACATTCGGAACTAGGACACCTCCAGAGTATGTGAAGGCAGGATACCTACGAGTTCCAGTAAGGCCCTACATACCTAACCCCATGAGGTGCTTCAAGTGCCAGGGTTATGGACACGGCGCGGCAGTCTGCAAGAGGAACACTGTGTGTGCCAGATGTGCTGGAGAAGGTCATGAGGACAAGGGCTGCACAGCCCAGTTCAAATGCCCAAACTGTCACGCTGGCCACTCAGCCTACTCCAAGGACTGCCCTGTGTGGAAACAGGAGGTTGCCGTGCAGGAGTACAAGGCAAGAAATGGATGTACCTTCAGCCAGGCGAAATCGGCTTGACAAAGACCTATGCCCAGGCTGTTGCTAAGATAGGAAGATCCATAGCCACACAGACGGACACATTGACCCCACCACCCCCTCCTCCTCCTCCAATTAAGAAGAAAACACCGCCAAAGAACACACCTCTGAAGAAACAAGAAAGCCCCGTTGTCATGCTAAAGAACAGGTTCTCTGTGCTCACTAATGAGAGCATGGAGACTGAGCAGCATGTCAAAACCAATACTCCGGGAGAACCCGGAGACATCATGTCTGACACAGGTTCTCCTCAGAGAAACCAGCCAGACACCTCTACCGAATTAGAGGTTGACCAACTCCCTAAGGGGAAAAATCAAAGCGGAGAGGATGCCCGAGGTGAGCGAGGGGAAATAACCTCCGCTCTAACCAGAGGTATCTCCTCTCTCCAGAGAGAAAGACTTCCCCAAAAAGGGGATTGTAATCCTCTCCATCCAAACCCAAGAATAAAAATACCAAGGTCATTGGAATAAAGGGAAACCCCTCCGGGGGCCTTCCAAGGCCAAATAGCTCCAAGTAGGTCATCTAGAATAAGCCATGGATTCCAGAATTGTACAGTGGAATTGTAGAGGCCTCAAGGCCAAATATGAGGAAATGCAGCTACTGATGGACTGCTTACAGGAAACATTTCTGAAAGATAGCATCAGCTTCCGAGGCTACAGTGCTTACAGCAAGAATGTTGAGGATGCAGAGAGAGCATCAGGTGGAGTCTGTATTCTTGTGAAGGATAGCATCCCCCATGAGAGGGTAGAACTACAGACCACACTACAGGCCGTAGCAGCTAGGATAACCCTTCACAAGGTTATCACTTGCTGCAGCCTGTATCTACCACCAGGCGCTCCATTAAACCAATCAGACATGGAGGACCTATTGAAACAACTTCCCCGGCCTTACATAATCCTTGGGGATTTCAATGCCCATAACACCATGTGGGGATCCAACAATACCGACACAAGAGGCCGTATGCTGGAGGATATCTTCCTCCAACATGATTTATGCATACTTAATGATGCATCACCGACCTACTTGCATCCAGGAACTGGATCTCTCACATGCATTGACCTCACCGTATGCGACCCTGGACTTCTAGACGACTCTAAATGGTCAGTTAGCAATGATCTACGGGGAAGTGATCACTTCCCAATCATCATTACTAACAATCTCCCCTCATTGGGACGACCTCAGCGTTGGAAACTGAATAAGGCCGATTGGGAACAATTCCCAAAAAGATGCTCAGAGGATATCACAGAAAATATCCTCGATGAACAGAGCCCAGCTGATACCTTTGCTAGCAAGCTACTTAGTATAGCCAGGAAAGTTGTCCCCCTAACCTCCGCAAATCCAAAACGGCCTAGCAAACCATGGTTTGATACAGCCTGCAAAAGTGCTATTGGCGATAGGAAAAAACGACTGGCTGCATTTATAAAGAATCCTTCCCAGGAAAACCTAAAGCTATTCAGAATAGCTAGAGCAAAGGCTAGACAAACCATACGGTCAGCCAAAAGGAATTCCTGGAAAAGTTTTGTCGGCAGTCTGGATGCCAAAACTTCTGCTAGAGCGGTCTGGAAGGCAGTAAGGCGAATCAAAGGGAAATAATCAAATGCAATAGGGCATTTAAAAAACCAAGGACGAACTGTCACGTCCCCCAGAGAAATAGCTGACTGCCTTGCATCCTCAATAGCAGAAAAATCATCCACTGCACATTACACGCCAGAGTTCCAAAAAGTCAAAACCAGGGAGGAAAGACACTCCATTGATTTCAGGTCAGACAACAATGAAGACTACAACAAACCGTTCTCGCTTGAGGAGCTGAGGGAATCGCTAGACAAGTCACATGACACAGCACCTGGAGAAGATGAAATCCATTACCAGTTCCTCAAGCACCTTCCCGAACCCTCATTGGCAGTCCTGCTAGGGGTCTATAACTGTGTGTGGCAAACAGGCGCTTTCCCAAAACAGCTGGAGGAAAGCCACAGTTATACCGATACCTAAACCGGGAAGAGACGGCTCTGACCCAGCTAACTATCGACCAATAGCACTAACAAGCTGCATCTGCAAAACCATGGAAAGAATTATTAACAGTAGGCTGGTCTGGTACCTGGAGAGGAATAAAGTGATCTCCAACTACCAGTGCGGATTCCGGCAAGGGCGGACAACAACTGACCACCTGGTAAGGCTGGAAGCTTATATTAGAAATGCATTACTCAGAAGAGAACATCTAGTAGCTGTATTCTTCGATATAGAAAAGGCCTATGACACAACCTGAAAACATGGCATTCTACGTGACCTGGAGCTTATGGGGCTTAAGGGACACCTTCCCCGTTTTGTGGGGGAATTCCTGAAAGACCGAAAATTTCAGGTTCGAGTGGGCAACTCCGCTTCTGACACTCATGACCAGGAAATGGGTGTACCCCAGGGCAGCATTCTGTCAGTCACCCTGTTCAACATAAAAATAAATAGCATCATAAATGCTCTGTCCCCTGGCATAGAGTGCCCTTTGTATGTTGATGACTTTGTCATTTTTACTTATGGGAAAAACATGAACACCTTAGAAAGAAAATTAGTTATGTTTAAACAAAATTCAAAATTGGGCAAACGATAATGGTTTTAAATTTTCGGACTCCAAAACAGTTAGTATGCATTTTTGTAATTTAAGGGGACTCCACCCAGACCCTGAACTATTTATACACAAAAAGAAGATCCCTGTCGTGAAAACTACAAAATTTTTAGGCCTCTCTCTAGATTCCAAATTTAATTTTCTCCCCCACTTTAAGGAACTTAAGAGGAAATGCCAAAAGTCATTAAACATACTTAGAGTGCTCAGCCATACGGACTGGGGAGCTGACAGAGATACCTTGCTGCTGCTATATCGGAGTCTAATTCGATCCAAGCTAGACTACGGATCCATAATATATGGAGCAGCAAGGAAGTCGTATCTAAAAATACTGGAACCAATACAAAATGCTGCCCTGCGTCTCTGTCTCGGCGCGTTTCGTACATCACCTATCCCTAGCCTCCATGTGGAGGCTGGAGAACTCCCCATGGATATAAGAATGAAAAAGATTGCAATGCAGTATATAGTCAATCTAAAATCCAACCCCACGAACCCTGCTTTCGACTCCATATTTAACCCCACAGAGGTAGAATTATACAATCGAAGGCCTAACGTCATACAGCCGTTGGGCCTTCGAATGAGAGAACCCATCCAAAATTTAACTCCACCCATTGACCAAATCTCTAAAATAGAAACCCCTCAGAATCCTCCTTGGCTAATGAATAAACCCAAATTAAATTTATCCCTCCTTAGTTTCAAAAAAGAAAATACAGACCCAAGCATACTACAAGTCCACTTTAGGGAACTGCAAGAGAGCTACGGAGATTGTGGCACCATCTACACAGACGGATCCAAAATGGATGGAAAGGTCGCGTGTGCCTGCTCCTTTCGGAACAAAACAATCTCCCGTAGACTCCCCGATGGCTGCTCCATCTTTACGGCCGAATTGCATGCAATATCGCTTGCACTTATGGCCGTCAAAGCATCAGAAAAGAGGAAATTTATAATCTGCTCCGACTCCAAATCTGCATTGCAAGCTTTGGGGCGGATGAAGACTGACATTCCATTGGTACATAAGAGCCTGAAGCTGTTGGACAAAATAACAGCCGACCATTGGGATGTCACCTTCATCTGGGTCCTCTCCCATGTGGGCATTGAGGGAAACGAAGCCGCAGACAGAGAAGCAAAGAGAGCCCTAAATCATGCGGTGTCAAGAATCCAAATTCCCTGCTCGGACCTGAGACAAAGTATTGCCTCTGCCACCTACCAAGAGTGGCAGAACCGATGGGAGGCTGAGACTCACAATAAACTCAGGCAGATTGAGGCGGATGTCAGGTGGCGGTCCACATCTAAGGGTCTGACAAGGCGTGGTAGCACGACCATGTCCAGACTTAGGATTGGCAGAACCGATGGGAGGCTGAGACTCACAATAAACTCAGGCAGATTGAGGCGGATGTCAGGTGGCGGTCCACATCTAAGGGTCTGACAAGGCGTGGTAGCACGACCATGTCCAGACTTAGGATTGGCCACACCTACATCACGCACTCTTTTGTGCTGAAGAAAGAAGAGCCCCCACTTTGTGAGTATTGCGACTCTCGCCTCACCGTGGAACATATCCTCATCGACTGCCCCAGATACCAGGATGTCAGGGAGAAATATTTTAGAGCCACTAATTTAAAAATACTATTCAATAATGTCGACCCTGGGAAGGTACTGGGCTTTATCCGGGAAGTGGGGTTGTCTACGAAGATCTGATTTATGAATTTGTAAACATGTACTATTTACATTAGATTTTTACCAAATTATTAAATTTTTACTACCTCTACTATTTTAACTGTGAATAGACCTTGATTTTAATGATTTGCCTGTATGGAATTTGGCCCTTGTTGTGTGGAGGGAGAGTGGCCCTTGAGGGACTGCAGACACGACATGGCCTAAATTGTGCCGATGTGCCCAAAATAAAAAATCAAATCAATTGGGTAGGTGGTGTTTTAGGGCTAGTTCGTCAGTAAATTAGCTTTTTTTTTTGCTGTTTTTCCTATTTCTCTGTGTTAGTGGTTTATTGAGGTGATCGTCCTCCAACCTTCTGTATCTCTCAATAGCTTCTAATGCTGCTCTGTTGCGTCTTAACTTAAGAGGTTCAATATTGGAGTCAATGTCACTGGCTGCCGTGGGAGTAGTTCTCATACCTCCACTGATTAGACGTGAGGCTTGGTTTTGAATTGTGTCTAATGATGATTGATATATTTTGTTGGCAGCTATTTGTATGGAGAGACAGTTATCTATTACAGATCTGATGCCTTTTCTTTTAAATCTGCCTTTAACTCTTTCTCTCCGTAATTATTTACCACATTCTGGTGGATTCAACGTTGGTATCGTTAGTTAGGAGAGAAAGAGTTAAGTCTTTTAGAGACAGTCTTTGGTCTAATTTTACACCAAGTTATGTTGAATTTTCTTCTTTTTTATTGGTTGTGAGTCTATTTTTAGGATGTAGTTTCTTTTTGCTGTTTTGTTGCTGTGGCTAAAGATTGAATAAGCTGACTTTTCTTTATTTTCATTTTCCATAATTTTGAATGCGTGGGGATAGTTGTGAAGGCTCTATTTAGTTTGGATCTATTCAGCAATGGATATTTCTCTGTAGTCCAAAAAAAAGAGGTCATCTGCGTAAAATGCCTTATTGATCGAAATGAGGTACATGAGGTCATTCATGAAGATTAGAAAGAGAGTCCAGCTAAGGGTTGAACCTTGTGGTAGTCCTTCTTCCAAACCTTTTTTTTTTTTTACTAGAGATGGCACCTTCGAATCGGGTTTGGATGGTCCTGTACATTCTTCCATAGATTGCCCATTTTTGTTCATCTTGAAAAATAGACCTATACCATAAGCGTGTGTGTGTGTGTGTTTTATTAGTACGCACTAAAAATCTTTTTATAACAAATATTTGAGAATGGGCAAAATGAAGTATATAAAAATGCTTCAAATCTCACACACACAACTTTCCTTAAAGTCAAAATGACATCACAAACACGATTTCTGTGATCTCCACGAAACAAATAAATGTAACGAGTGAAAACAGTCATTGAAGTTACAATAAAATGTTTCTTAATCCACTTGACCATTCATCTATCTGCTTCGTCCACTAGTTTTAGCTATTGAAACAAAACAGCAATATATTACTAAATATCAATGTGTCGAAATTTTACAGAAATTAGCAACTTCTCTCTCCACACACACACCCACACTTTTTTTTCTTTATCTTCTATTTTCAATAGTTTCCATTGGTGGAGTGATAAAATGTCTATGTATTTCTACTATAGTTCTTTTAGATGATGGAGCTGATTGCTTAGTTTGTAGGTTTTGACTGTAGTTTTAGCTAATGTTTTGTCGTGTTCTGAATAAGTATTTATATTTAATGTACAATTAATGCACAATTAGTGCTATGATTAAACAGAAATCTTGGATATACACATACAACAAACATTTGTACCATTTATCCAATAATGCCTTTATCTTGTGGTGGCATAAGTTTATCACATAATTTTGTTATTTACTTTGAGAGAAAACAATTCTTAAATCTGTAAAGGTCATTTGAAAAGATAAATACAAATATTGAGGTCATGATGATTACGCCGAAACCCCCGATAATTTGTGCAGAAATTCTGTTGTCACGAACAGAGATTAATGTTCTTTTATATGCTGAAGTAGTTTTGAAATGTGTCAGGAGGTCAGAAAAGTCCAGCTCTATGTGCACTTTAGAGGTAGTGGATACAAGGGCAGCATTCGTTCTTGCTCTGGTACTTGAGTCTGTAGCATTATCCGTTATATACTTCAGAGTAGGTATTATTGGGCTAGTAATGATAGAGCTTGCTGCCGATGTGTTCATTGTTATGTTGGTGTTGTCACTGAAAACTAAGCTGGTAGATGCAGCATTGTCTACTGGATAATCTGTGGTGTTATCTTCTGTACTGCATGTTACAGGTGGTTCTTGAGTCAATAGTTTATCTACATATGACTGATGATTGAAAACCTGTTGACATTTAGAATAACAATTAAGGATATCTTAGAAATTACAACAATGAAAATAATGTCATTTTTATTAATCAAATAGGTAAAAGAAGAAACATTTACCAAATACATTCATTCACAGATTATAAGCATTATTTAACATATATATATATATATGGGGATTAAGGCAAATTCCCGGTGGGCCGGTAGGTCCAGTGAAAAAGCCGCATGGATGCCACTAAAACTTGTATTAAATAATCAAAAGATTTTATAAAAGGAGCACTCAAAGCGTCGTGATTTACAGACTATAGTGTATATATATATAAAGGCTACTAATCTAACGCATTTGCCAAAAGCCTACCACCGTATACAGTGCTAATAGGCTTCATCCTTTAGAGGGGCTTGCACACTAAACGATTGACTTGCCAAGTATTCCCTGCTACAGAATCATTTTTTTTTCAAGGAAAAATGTGTTTAGATTTATTACTAACTCTTCCAATTTATTACTAAGTCTTCCAACCCAGATTCTACTCAGAACATTGTTGACTTACATTTCCTGATGGTTCCACTGTATGTGAGAATCCCATTGGATGACAAAAGAATGAATTTTTGTTGACTCCAAAAACATAGGCAGCAAAATTTTTGACTCGATTAGGAAGTTGGAAATGATAATATTTATTAGTGGGACTATTAAGGATAGCCATTACTCCCGTGTATGTAGTGTCTGTGAAGTAAATATGTCGGTAGTCAAAACTTTGTAAAAAATTACTTTAAACTATTTTTAATATTAGTCCAAATCGGTTTTGTTTAAACACATTTAAAATATATATGAGAGATATTAAACAGAATACCTGGTGTTCCGTTGATCCCGGCACCACTAGTTTGATTAAAGAGAGTAAAATACTGACTTAGAAAAACAGATTTGTATTCTGTAGGTAGTACAAAGTGTAAATGGAAAGTGTATGAACTGAGATCTGGACTAATGGACAGATCATAGTGAGACCTCCAGGCTGACAGTGGCAGTAATGACGTGACGCAGGTATTATTTTCTGAAATACAATATTTTTATTAAAGAGAGCTCTCAAATGAAGCCAATTATTCAAATTTAAAAAGACTAAACCATGCATTATCTATGGAGAGAGCTTTTCCTATAGGAACTAATAGTATAAGAAAATAAATAAAATGTCTGCAAAAAAGTCCACAGAAGATAACTTGTGGCCTCCCATTCAAACAATAAACAATACTCTGCCCACAGAAGTTAACTAGTGGCCTCCCTTTCAAACAAACGATTGTCTGCCCACAGAAGCTAACAAGTGCCCCCCCCCCCCCCCCCCATTAAAACAACAAACAATTCTCTACCCACAGATGTTAACTAGTGGCCTCCCATTCAGATGCTTAGACCGGGGCAAGTTGTGCAATAAATCTTGTGAAAACGATTGAAAGTCACCAAACCTAGCTATAAACTACTGATGTTAACAAACACTTTTCTTAACTTTGCCCAAGAGTCTAGATCTTAAACTGTAGTGATTGTGTCCGTCTACTTGACTCAAATCACTAGTAATACAATTTGTTAACATTTATTTACGTCTGTTATTCTATTGAATGTTTTAATATAAGTTTTACTTATCTAAGAAATACAGAAATAAGTTGGCCATATATTTCACCTGATAGAACGTATGCGTAAAAACTAGTATTTCCTTTCATCCAATAGTAGAAGTCACTGGAATACAGAGACTGATGAGTTTCTCCAACAGATTTTAAGGTGATTGTTGTATTTATCTCAGATGGAGAGTAGACCTGCAAAATACATAACATCATGGGCGTAACCAGCATTTTAAGGGGGGGGGAATTTTTTTTCTTCGCACGTACACATATATACATATGTGGGCCGGATTGTATACAAATGCCCTAGCCGATTTTAACACCCAGTCCGCCCATGATATATATCATAGATAATATAATACTCAGAAAAACACAAAGATAAGATTCCTCGTTCCATATGCTAGGACAAATTTTTACAAATGCTCCTTTTTCTTTTGTGCTATTAGAGCATGGAATGGGTTGCCTGAGCCTGCCAGGAAAACGAATGACTTGGCAGAATTTAATATGTTAACATGTATGACTAGATACATGACGCGTAGGACGTAATCATCTTCTTTTTTGAAGTAACGTCTGTACTTTATAATATATATATATATCATAGGCGTAGCCGGGGGGGGGGGGGTTGGGGGTTCAAATGAAATCCCCTAGCACAGCCAAGGGGGTTTTGAGTTTAAAATCCCATACCAGGGGGTTTTGAGTTTGAAACCCCATACCAGTAGGTTTTGAGTTTAGAACTCCCTACCAGGGGTTTTGAGTTTAAAACCCCATACCAGGGAGTTTTGAGTTTAAAACCCCATACCAGGGGGTTTTGAGTTTAAAACCCCATACGAAGGGGTTTTGAGTTAAAAACCCCATACCAGGGGGTTTTGAGTTTAAAACTCCTTACCAGGGGTTTTGAGTTTGGAACCCACTACCAAGGGCATGGATTTAAAACCCACTACCAAGGGCATGGATTTATAACCCACTACCAAGGGCATGGATTTAAAACCCCCTACCAGGAGATTTTGCATTTAAATCCCCCTCTCTATAAAACAAACAAAAAAATGCAAACGAAAATCCAAGAGCACATCTAAGGAAGATTTTGATTTTAAACCCCTCTCCAAAATTTACGATAAACCCCTCTTCGATATAAAAAAGCAAATTACACACTCAAAATCGTATGAGCGTAGCCAAAGGGGTTTTGAGTTTAAACCCCTCTTCAGCTGGGTTTGAAGCTAAAAATACCTCTTCAGTATAAAAAAAAAGCAAATTACGCACTCAAAATGCTATGAGCATAGCCAAAGTTTTTTTTTTTTAGATTAAACCCCCCGATAGAGGGGTTTGAAGCTAAAAAATAAATCTTCAAAATAAAAAAAAAAAATAATTTCGCAATCAAAATGCTATGAGCGTAGCCAAGCCTATTGGGTGTTTTGAGTTTAAATTTTCCTTCAGAGGGGTTTGATGCTAAAAAATACCTCTTCAATTTAAAAAAAAGCAAATTACGCACTAAAATTCTTTTAGCGTAGCCAAGCCAATGGGGGGTTTTGAGTTTTTTGAAAAGTTTAAAGCCCCTCAAGATGTTTTGAGATTTAAAACCCCTCAACAGATTATTTTGACGATAAAACTTCCCTTTTCGATATAACATCTAAAGTAAAATAGTCACCTAATTCCAAGATCGTAGTCAAGAGAAGATACACATGTCTACCAGTGCAATAAAGTGCAATCAAATTGAAAAGCACTAAATGTGGCTCTACAAAGATGGCTAAGACGGATTTTAGGAGTCAGTTATAGAGATCGGGTCCTAATCAAGGAAATCCTATGACGAAATGGGAGTTGACCCTTAGTTAGGTTGTGACAGAGAGTCGCATGAGGTTTGCGGGACATGTTCTCCGACAAAATGAATTATCTATAATAAAGTGAGGGCCCGTTTAAATGTTTCAGCTAGCTTGTAAGATCTCTTTTTTCTTTTAAGTATAACTTTTATCACAGACTGTCCTCAATAGGATTTGTTGCTGAACATAAAAATTATATATGTGTCAGACGCGAATAGCCCAATTTTCAGTAAAAGAAATTACAAAAGTAATTTCTCTATAGAAGTAGTTACGAAGGCTATATAAAATACAACCACAGACCTATATATACTACAATAAATATAGGTTTTTGATTGTTAGTTACGATTTATTTAGGAAGGTTTGTTTGTAAAATATTTTACGTTTCGGATGTTCCTTCAGAGTCGAAGATAATTACTTCCTAGTCCAAACCTCCCGCAGGACGACGTGCAACGCTATTAGCTAACACCTTATTTCATCTCTCCATTAGTATATTTAGATCTATAATCTAATTCTAGTCTAGATCTATATATAAAAATCGAATAGATCTAGTAATAGTAGAGATTCTATCTTGAGACTAGATTGCCGAGTCTAGCCTATGCCATGCCTATAGTCAGTTTTTATTAGAAAAAAGTCTAGATATTAATAAAGACTAAAGTTTTTTAATTATTAGATAATGACATAAGACATAGATCTAATAATACTGTAATACGTTTACTATACTCTATACTTAATCTACTAAACTAGAGATCTATCTATAGATCTATCTATAATCTAGTCAATCTAGATCTTTACAATATTCATTATAATACTTCTACTTATAATGACTTTTTAAAAAAGTTAGTACTTAGACTTAGATCTATTATAGTTTATTAATACATTTACTTTCAATGCCTAGACCTAATAACAAAATTGCGAATGATGTCTATAATGACTGATTATTTATTATTATTTTTTTTTATAATAATAGGCCTACTAACTCAAGGTCTAGACTCTACTTAAATCTAGTCTAAAATAACTGTCTAAGACTCTAGATGATTGAGAAGTTCACATAGAGGTGTTTTTAATAATATGGCATGTCGGCTGAAAGTATATAAAGTGCTTTTTTTTTTTTAAAATAAAAAAGAGGCTCCTGTACTCAGTGATAGATTGCCTAACTTTCAACTAATAATAAATTAACAATTAACGTTCAATTACAAGAAAAGTAATCATTTTTCCCGACATTGAAAAAAGGTGCCGGTACCCCGTACCGGTGCGTACTGTCACAAAAATATATGTATATCTCAATCTTCTTTCATTTAATTTTTTTTTGCGGGGTTATTGCTACTTAATACATTGATACCGGATCGATTTAAATAGGGCCTAAGTATACAAGCAGAATTTCGAGCATTGGATAAATTTATTTTTAAAGTACAAAGTTTTATGGAAGAGGCAATATATTAGTTGTTTGAAGTTTGTAACTTCTTAAATTCAGGCTAAAAATATCGAAGCCTACATTTTTACACTCATTTCTAAACAATTAGAAGAGATGGACTGACTCATAGTGTAGCTTGTGTACATCTGCAAAAACACAAACTCAGACTTTCAAAACTATTAAAAGAAAAACTTAGTGATTATTTTTACTGTATAATTCTATTATTATTCCTTTTTAGAATTAGGATATAAACAAAAATTTGTCATATGACTTTATCTAACAGAAAAAAAATTAAACTTACGTCTATTTATGCGGTTTTTTATAGTTACCTAGTAATATAAAATATATTGAACTAACACGTACATTCATCATAATGCAGCCATGCGATTTTTCGTTTATAAACATAGCATTATTTAGGACCAATATTTTACAAAGGCTGCTTGGAGAAATCAGGTATACCCATTAGGAGAAAAACAATCCCTTTACTCAAGAAAAATTTAAGAAACTTGAACAGACACAAAATAAACAGGGACATTCATAACAAAATAATATTTAAAATTGATTACAGTAACACCTTTTTAAGTAATCATTTAAAGTTTAAAATCACTACAATTTTTTTTCAACAATTATTTTGTGTATGAAATTGTGTATCGGAAAATGCCGGGTACACGAAATAAGCTAGTCCTAAAAAAACAACACAGATCTTGGGTAAAATACTCATCAAATAAAGTACTGTAAATGTGTAGTTTCACGCGCTAGTTTCAGGTCTTTTCTTTTTATAGCCTCTATCGGGTTATATCCCAACTACCCGTATTTTTGTGCAGAATTTTTTTCTCTATCAGGTACACTTAAAATTATAGCATAATAATGTCAGTTTAATTTAAAAAGAGAAATGAAAAATACAAAGATATATAAGGAAAAAGCCACTTCTGGCTCAATACTTTTTAATCATAGAAACGAAACGGACTATTACAAAATACTAATTACAACGACATGAAATCAACTCGTGTGTGATTAGACCAGATCTCTAGAAATTTTTTGTTTTTGGAAATAATAGCTACAAAAGTTTTAATGTAAATAAGTTAAACACGCGATGAGAATATATAATATTAACAATGTTACTATCCAGTGAACGATTTGTCTGTGTACAATTTGTCCGTGCCGTGAACGAATAGACGCGTGAACGATTTGTCGCGTGAACAATTTGTCGTGAACCAACTGTCGGTGAACAAGTTGTCGTTGAACAAGCTGTCTGTGAGCGAATAGTCCGTGAGCGATATGTCGCGTGAACGAATAGTCGCGTGAACGAATTGTCAGGTATTGGTTTCATTGTTTTATTTCGTTAACTAGAACTGAAACAGGGACACCTAGACGTATAGAGACCTAAGGTAGATTCTATCTAGTTATTATTATAAATATAATAGGAAAGCTGTGACATATTTGGGGGCTCGTTTATCTAGTTACTTGATTTAGTCTTGGAAGACATTAAGCAGAACTGCGGTTCGCCATTGTGAAAAGGTCAAGGATAAAGAAGGCCGTGAAGTCGTGAAGAGTGTGCGCTCACGTACAACGGCGGGAAAAAAACTGTCAATCAGCCGAGACGAAACCAGGTCAAACACAGTGATAAAACTATTTGTGTTGTTCATATTGTATGCTATAGATATAAACAAAATGGCAGAGAGATTAACACAGTTAATAGCTGCTGGAAAAGAGATGGGATTGTCAGGGACAGCTCTACAGGAGGGGCGAGATGTCACGTTTCCTAGAATCAAGTCAGCTGCAGGCCTCTCCAACACACTTGCTTCAACTTTCCCAGATAAAAATGGCGTATCAATGTCAATGACAGCTGTGGGATATTCTTCAATTGTTCCTCCAAATGTCATACACTGGACTTTCTTACCCGTCAACTGGTGAGGGTGCACATGTAGTCTCTTCACTCTGATTGTGGTCGCTCCTGTGTCTATCAAGACCCAAATAGATTTTTTCCCAACAAATCCAGGATACATTTTTAACTTCCCAGTTACAGCTCCAGCCATCTGGATCTGATCAGCTTCATGAGGGAGTGGTTCACCATGTTGATAGTCTATGCAAACTGACGCATTGTACGGATGTCCAGTTGGTCCTCCCCTGTTGCTGGTTTTAAACTCCTGACTTCTGCTTGAACCCATAGTCTCATTTCGTCTTAATGGGCTTTTGTTTCTACATTGGGCTGCTAAATGTCCCGTTTTGAAACACTTAAAACATTTTCTTTTTTCACCAACACTTCTTTTCTGCAGACGGTCCTGTCTCCATTCTTGTTTAAATCGACTTCTGTTATCATTAGTCTTTGCAGCAAAGGCAAACTCGCTAGTTATCAATTCTTTCTCTCTCTGAATTGTCTGCTCTGGATGTTCAGTAATATATTGCTGACACAACTTGACTGCTGTTGGCACATATTTCGGTTTCCTTTCATGTAGAAAAGTCACTAACTGAGGATTGCAAGATGTGATGATCTTGTCTCGGATGAACAGATCAATGAGACCTTCGAATGTCTTTTCAGTATTAGACCAACGCAACGCATTAAGTATCTTGTAATGTCCTCAACAAATTCATGGAATGGCTGGTTTCTCTCTGGTTTAGCTTTATGGAACTTCTCTCTATACCCATCATCTGTCAAGTTGTATCTTTTCATCAATACTTCTTTCACCTTGTGATATTCTTCTAGATCTTTCTTAGAAAAGTTGATACAAGCTTGCAGTGCTGTTCCCTGTAATAATGTGTATAGATGACTTCCCCATTGAGTTTTAGGTATTTCTGTAGCTTGAGCATGCACTTCAAGCCTCGCCAAATATGCATCCATTTGATCCACGTTCTCATTAAAAGGTGGCAACTTTGGTTTCCATACAGGTTTGATATGCTCTTTGAGTTCTCCTTTCGTCTCCCTAAGCTCCAACTCTCTGACTCTCAATTTGTGTATTTCTACCTCAGCTTCTTTCTCTTTAGCTCTTGCTTCTGCCTCTTTAGCTCTCACTTCCCTCTCTTTAGCTCTTTCATCTCGATCTGCGTCTTCTCTTTCTTTTTCTTTCTTTTCCAGCTTTCTTCATTCATTCACAGATTAGAAGAAACATTTACCACAATACATTCATTCACAGATTAGAAGAAACATTTACCACAATACATTCATTCACAGATTAGAAGAAACATTTACCACAATACATTCATTCACAGATTAGAAGAAACATTTACCACAATACATTCATTCACAGATTAGAAGAAACATTTACCACAATACATTCATTCACAGATTAGAAGAAACATTTACCACAATACATTCATTCACAGATTAGAAGAAACATTTACCACAATACATTCATTCACAGATTAGAAGAAACATTTACCACAATACATTCATTCACAGATTACAAGCAATATTTAACATAATACCCATTCATTCACAGATCAGGTTACCACAATACATTCATTCACAGATTACAAGCAATATTTACCACAATACTTGTCCATGCATAAGCTGCTACAATTTTAATAGAGTAATGAAAGTGTCCATCAATGGGTGGTACTGTGCAATACTCTGATCCCAGCACGTCCACAGGTAGCAATGTATCCATGGTAGAGGCAAGAGTCGAGCTTGTATTCATCTACTCATGGAACAAAAGTATCTTCATAATAAACATTATTACAATGATATTATTTTAGATCTAGATCTAGTCATTATAGGAGGGATTCCTTTATTGTTTGATAGTAGTTTTATTTACACACGCACGCGAACTTGAAAACAAAGAAATCTATTTGTTGATTTTTTGTGTTGTCTCAACTAATAAAGGAAATGAGAACAGAAAATGAGTCAAAATATGGATCGAGCGAAAGCGAACAAAAAAAAGATTTGGAAAAAGTGACCCTAGTGGTCATTTGTGAGGGGTATCTGAGTGGTAAAGCGCTTGGCTTCCGAACCGAGGGGATCCCGAGTTCGAATTTTTAATTTCGGGATCATTAATGGGCTTCTGAGTCCAGCCAGCTCTAATGGGTCACGGTGACATTAGTTGGGGAACAGTTTTTGTGCTGGCCACATGGCACACTCGTTACCTGTGAGCCACAGACACAAATAACCTTAACAACACCCGTCTCATAGATTACAAGGTCTGAAAAGGAAACTTTACTTTTTTTTTTACTTTGTGCTTATTTAGATTGGGTAAAAAAAATTAAGTGCTTAGTTATTCATGTGGCCATTATGTCGGCTTGAAAAGCAACAACAAAGAATCTACATCAGTTTTGACTAGGGGTGCATCGGATAGTACTTTTTGATATCCGGCCGGAGCCGGATATAACCGGATAGTAAAATTAGATATTCGGCCGGAGCCGGAGCCGAATACCTACATGACTCAAACAGCTCGTTTTACTGAAGTTTTTGCAAATCTTCTATATAACATACCTATATTCATATTATTTTGTTATTACTTTCTTACTTTAAACTCTATCACTGATTGATAAATTAAAATCAACAGCATTTTTTTTTAAAAGATATGCTTATCATAAACTAATCTTTGTAACATGAGATGGTGTGTGCGTATGTATGAGGCCGCTAATTGTAAAGTAGAATGTGGGATAACTCATGCAGAATATATAAACTTATATGTATTTAATGTAAATCTTTCAAAGGTAAAGTTCAATCTTGGTTTTATAGCGTAAATCTCTCTTAAGTACAATCTAAGTTGTATAGTGGGTAGATGTTTGTGTTCATGTATTACACCATTAACTTGTCATTAGGCTCGTGTTTTAAAGGCCACAAACCGCTTCTGGTTTGTACCTTATACAGATAGTGGCTTAGTAAATATCTTAAGTAATTCCAGTAATAACGAGGAGTTACTTGACACTCTTATATTTATTAAGAATATTGTGATTCAATCAAGACACACACATAACACAAGAGTAAGATTTAAAGTTATTGTCGTAGATATCTGGAATAACGCGATCTGTAAAATATTTGCGACTAGGCACAGTGTATCTTTTCTCCAGTACTTTTAAAAGTCCAATAAATTCAGGTTTCTCAACTACTTGGTAAGGTTCCATGTCAGTTGCAATCTTCTTTGCTATGGCCAAGTGAATGCGTTTAGCATTATCACTATTAATATCCCACAATTTAGCTTTGTCTAAGACCTCTTTAATCCCTGGTTACTGCTTGTGTGTGAGGCTTAACGAATCACTGGAGCTCGTAGACGTACTGGCACAGGCAGTGATATTACTTGATGCTGATTTCAATGCAGTCATTTCGTGGAATAAGTCTGGGTGTTTCGAGCGTAGATGACTAATCATATTGCTGGTTGAGAAGTCTTTAGGTTTGCCTAGTTTACCACTTGAAAGAACTATTTTACAAGCATTGCAAACTGCTTTAGAGTTGTCCATTGTTTTGACATTAAAGTAACGCCATATAAGTGATGACTTTTTATCAGCCATTATTATTACTTTTCAATTTACTAAATGCCCTTGCAAGCCACTTTTATACCCGTGGCTTGTGTAACAAAATACTTGTAGGGGTGTGTCCTGTAGTTCAGCGCTCTAATTGACATTTCTCTCCAAGTAAACAAACTTAGTGTCATCATCTAGTGATCTCTAGATAGTGTCAATATGTCTTAACAATTTGCGTTAATCCATTCTGGCTTGAGAATGGTCAATGTCTATATTCTCTATCAATACATTGTCATGGATTAAACAAAAAAGAAGTTGGGGGTGCTGAGTCTCTTGAGCCCTCCCTTTAAAGATACCCTTGGTCAGTGTCTGTTTGGCTTGTAGTCCTGACTCATAGTTGAGACTTAACTCAAAGTAAACAAACTTATTACCCGTCCAATAGTATAAAAGGTGTGGTTTGTGGTCCAGACCCTTGATTGACAACCTATCTCATAATAAACAAACTCATACCAAATTAACCTTATAGAGATTTGGCTTGTAGTCCCGCCCCTAATAAAAATTCTACTCCAAGTAAACAAACTCAGTTCCCTCATAAGATGTGACCTCTAGACAGTGTAAACACGTTGACATCTGGCTTAATGTGGTCAGCTGCCTATCTGTGAACTCAACGTTATGGACTAAACAAACAAAAGGAGGTGGGGGTTGCTCCTCTTTACCTCTGGAGATATACCCGCACATCTAGACAGATTATCAGCATGACGTAGTTAAGGAATATGACATGTTTACTAGACCACTCAAAGGTCAAGACAAGCCAGTGTGCCAGTCATCGCTGCTACGTATGTAATACGAATTTATAATGTAAAGTCTAGTCCCCCCCCCCCAATAACAAACCTAGTTCCCTCGTGTGACCTCTAGAGAGTGCTTACGTCCACCGTATCTGACTTGGGGTCACCTGTCAATCAATGAACTCAATGGGATGGGCTAAACAAATAAAAGGGGGAGGGAGTTGTTCATCTAGAAATATACCTGGTTACCTTAGAGGTGTGGCTCTTGTAGTCCAGCCCCCCCCCCCCCAATAAAGATTAACTACTAAGTAAACAAACTCAGTTCCCTCGAAAGGTGTGACCACTAGAGAGTGTCTATACGCTGACATTAAACCTACGTCCATCGTATTTAACTTGTGGTTACCTGTCTATAAAAAACTCTAATGGACTAAACAAATAAAAGGGGTGGGAGTTGTTCATCTCTACCTCTGGAGATATACCCGCACAGCTAGACAGACGTCTGGTCAGCATGACGTAGTCAAGGAATGTAACATTTTAACATGTTAACTAACTTACTCAAAGGTCAAGACAAATTGAAAAAGTGCCAGCCATTTATGATGTAAAGTTTCATCTCTATTTATATTAAGTTATTAACATGCCTTGTCTTTATAATAAACGATGTTTGGTGCATATTTATAATGGCTCTATTTTTAAGCACATTATTTTGTTTTCATATAAACATTAATACATTCTATTACAGACAGTAATGGAACGAGGTCCACTTTATGCATATTAAATAGGTGTATTTTTTACTATTCGGTTTACTATCAGGTAGTGATATCCGACCGGAGCCGGATAGCACCGGATAGTAAAAAATGCAGGATATTCGCCAGAAGCCGGAGCCGGAGGGACTATCCGGTGCACCCCTAGTTTTGACAGACAAAAATGATTAGTTTTCAACAATATCTACAAAAGCAAGTAACGTCCCATGGACTGCTATTGAAAGTTACACACAAAAAGAGTTGAAAAAAACAACAACTCAAAAAACGGAAAGTATAATCTTGTACTACTTGATATGTCGGATTAAAAAAAAATTGGGGTCAAATTTGCCAATAAAAGAATAAGGTTTGGTAAAAAACAAAATGTGCTATGTAGCCAGTAATTAGTGAAGCTAAATCCTATCTTATAGAGTACAGACGTTAATAAACAAAAATAATGTTTCGATTTTATCGTCTACTGCAAATGGGAGAATTACTGATGAGTCATTCAGTCAGTCAGCTAGGGGCTAAGGTTAAGATAAAGCCTAATAAAGTCGTATGCCTAAATAATACGCTTTTAATTAACTTATTAAAAAGGAAATAAAAAAAAACTAGGCATATATAAGGTTTAGTCACTAAAATTCTGAATTTCATGAAATATTAACTTACATTTGTCATTAAAAAAACAGCTACTGGTTGGTTTGCAAACACGTAACTTCCGTCAATATTGGCTCGTGCTTTGAAACCTAAAGCTGAGCTTTTGCTCAAGGTCCAGACAGACGTGGAGACAAAGTGACTGAAACAATTGAAATTTGATCATTCAAAATTGGCAAAAAAAGGAATTTAATCCTAAAGGCTAAAATTAATTGTAAAATCAAAAACTTTGAGTTCAACTGAAAACAAAAATATTTATAATTGTAGCATTGCTGACTGATCATGTGGTATGCGCTTAGAAATGTCACAGTGGTCCCGACTTACCCGACTCTATCCACTTCCGTCTTGCAGGACAGAAACATCTGAAGGAATGTCCTAGATCTAACCAACCAACTAAAACGTCTCAATGAAATCAAGGCTGTAAAGTCCTAGATCTAACCAACCAACTAAAACGTCTCAATGAAAGGATGTAACGTCCTAGATCTAACCAACCAACTAAAACGTCTCAATGAAATCAAGGCTGTAAAGTCCTAGATCTAACCAACCAACTAAAACGTCTCAATGAAAGGATGTAACGTCCTAGATCTAACCAACCAACTAAAACGTCTCAATGAAATCAAGGCTGTAAAGTCCTAGATCTAACCAACCAACTAAAACGTCTCAATGAAAGGATGTAACGTCCTAGATCTAACCAACCAACTAAAACGTCTCAATGAAATCAAGGCTGTAAAGTCCTAGATCTAACCAACCAACTAAAACGTCTCAATGAAAGGATGTAACGTCCTAGATCTAACCAACCAACTAAAACGTCTCAATGAAATCAAGGCTGTAAAGTCCTAGATCTAACCAACCAACTAAAACGTCTCAATGAAAGGATGTAACGTCCTAGATCTAACCAACCAACTAAAACGTCTCAATGAAAGGATGTAACGTCCTAGATCTAACCAACCAACTAAAACGTCTCAATGAAATCAAGGCTGTAAAGTCCTAGATCTAACCAACCAACTAAAACGTCTCAATGAAAGGATGTAACGTCCTAGATCTAACCAACCAACTAAAACGTCTCAATGAAATCAAGGCTGTAAAGTCCTAGATCTAACCAACCAACTAAAACGTCTCAATGAAAGGATGTAACGTCCTAGATCTAACCAACCAACTAAAACGTCTCAATGAAATCAAGGCTGTAAAGTCACTGTAAAGGTTGAAGTGTGACGACACTTACATTTTACGACTTTACCTCGATGTTCCATTTATTGGATTAAAATTCTCCTAAAATAATCAGTCTTTTATTTTGATCATTGGATTCGAGATCAATCAGTGTCCAAAAACAAAGGGAAACAATCAAAGAAAAAAAAAAAGAGTCGCTGTAATTTTCCTTGAAAAAAAAAGTTAATTTACTTTTAGAGTACCTACAACTAGAACGGTTGCACGTTTCACTCTCTGGTTTATGGAGGGGGACAAGCAAGTCAATAGTTTGGTTTTGGTTACTTTAATATTTGTGATATTTATTAGTGTAATAATCAAAACATTTACTATAACAGTTTCTCTGTGAGTGAGGTGTTGGAAAAGATATACTATATATAAATTTAGAAGTACTATAAGAAGCTTTGTTTGATTTGTTAAGATTAATTATCGTCAGACCTCCAAGCAAAAAAACGTCCATCACAAAACGGCCTTTGCCAAAACAGGTGCGCCAATTGTATTGTGACGTTGAATCCTACCTTCACCCAATTATTCATCTTTTGTTGTCAGTCAAAGTCAAAAACATAAATTAATGTTTTTTTAAAATAACGTTATACAAAATAATTGACCTAATTTGTACTTGTCCAGTGCTAACCGTTGGGCGACTTTTGAGTGAAGTACTAGCATCATTATAGATGAAAGTAATATTGGTCAATCCAGAAGACTTGGTAAGAATTGTTATTATGTTCTCTGTACAAAGAAAGAATACATATTAAAGTAAGTTCTTAGTGCACTTTATATTACAAGAAATTCATATGTCAAGAACAAACAGCTTTAAAAGTGATTTAAACGGGCAAGTTTATCTTTGCTGATGTTCTAGAATAGACTTTCAATGTCCAGATTTCAACAGACGCCTAGTAATTTAACTTATGGGCTAATAATTTTTTGGGCAAGTTTAGAGTTATGTGTAAAACTTACTAGCATCCCATTCTCAGCCCCAAGAGACAAAAATATATTACTTTATTTAAACCAAGTAAACAACATAGGAGATATAGTAGTACACGAAAAGGGAATCCAAAAACTATTAGATAACATCAAACCGAATAAAGCATATATGGACCTGGTGGTATTCCAGTTAGATTACTCAAAGAACTAAGCAATGAGCTAACACCAGTGTTCCAAATACTTTTTCAGGCATCTCTTAACCAGAGTAGCAAGGGGACTGGAAAGAAGCTAATGTTACCCCCCCCCCTATTTAAATAGAAGGAGAAAACTCTGACACAGGAAACTACAGACTAGTATCACTTACCAGCATCACATGTAAAATCCTAGAACACATAATATGTAGCAACATCATAAACCACTTAGACAAACATAATGTCCTCACCCCATACCAATATGGCTTTAGGAAATATAGATTATGTGAAACACAACTAATAGGACTAATTGATGATTTTTCAAAAGGTTTAGAAAATGGTGAACAAATAGATGCTATCGTACTCGATTTTTCCAAGGCTTTTGACAAAGATCACAACCATAGTTTGCTTAAAAAATTAAAATATTTCAGCATTAATGGTCCATTGCATCAGTGGATTAAAGATTTTCTGATAGGGAGAGAACAAACTGTAATAATAAATGGCTCTAAATCAACACCGATAACAGTAAGCTGAGGTGTACCTCAAGGAACATTCTTAGGTCCACTACTATTTTTAATTTACAAAACGATTTACCAAATTGCATTACTTCAGGAACAACAGTCAGATTATTCACAGACGATTGCATAATATATAGAACAATAAAAACAACACAAGATACAGAGATTTTACAAAGAGAATTAGATGAATTACAGAAATGGGAATCAAAATGGAGCATGTTTTTCCATCCAGAAAAATGTCAGTTAAGAGTAAGAAAAAAAAACACTAAAACAAATTAATTCCACTTTTTCTTATTCATGGCAAACTAGTAACACAGACTAAAAACGCAAAATACCTAGGTGTTATAATAAATGAAAAACTGTCATGGAATCCACATATTAATGAAACTATAAAAAAAAATCAAACAATGCATTAGGGTTTATTAGAAGAAATTTCTATGAATCAAATAAGAACATAAACTAAAAAGTTATTTAACTTGGTTAGGCCAATAATAGAATATGCATCCTCTGTTTGGGACCCATCAACTCAATAAAACATTAAGAAACTGGAACAGACACAAAATAGAGCAGTGAGATTCATAACACATGAATATTCACATTTGACTAGAGTAACACCTTTAGTAAATTCACTAAATTTAGAAAGCCTTCAGGATAGAAGACTCAAAGTAAAGTAGCAAAGAAAACACTGAACCATAATCTTCAAATACAAAAACAAAATTTAATAAAATACTCAGAAAGACACAAAGATAAAGATGTACATTCCCTGTTCCATATGCTAGGACACATTTGAACAAATACTCCTTCTTCCCTAGTGCTATTAGAGCATGGAATGGGTTGCCTGAGCTAGCCAGGAAAACCAGAGACTTGGCAGAATTTAGGTCATTAGTTAATATGCATGACTAAATGCATGACGCGTAGGACGTTTACTGTTACTTCTTTTTTGAAGTAACGTCTGTATTCATATAAGATAAAAAGAAGAATCAAAATCTAAGTTCACAGTCAGCATTAAGCAAACAACTATCATTAGTGTCATTGTTATCTTGAAAGAGTGCATCTTTGAGCACCATATTAACAATTTTGTAAATTTCTTAATTTAATTCAAGAGACTATAGTTAAGTCATTCCCATACAAGTCATACATGTTAATTTATTATGTGTGCAATCACAATGTACTACTCTTCCATTATATACGAATAAAATGTTAAGCAAAACTATTACATAAACAGATAAAATAAACATTTACCACAGACTTGACAAGTAGAATATACAATGTGTGAAGTAGCATGCTTTGATCTAGTGTAGATACTGTCTGGTAATATTAGAGTGGCGCTGACCTGGCTAGTGGAAGAAGTTATAATATACAAGACACTGGTCACTGGTTGGTTCGATTGCACTTGCACGTAACGTAAATAGGTATCTGAAAACATTGTTTGGTTCTCTTATTTAATTCGTTTAAATTTAGAAGTTTCAATAAATTACTTTAAATTATTGCAACTAAGTTGAAAATATCAGTTACTTAATCAGATTTTTAATGTTATGAACATTTAAGGTTCTACAGATCTTGAAGCATAATATGACCAACTCTATCTCCTATATACAAACACTTGTTGGAAGGGGTCCAGAAGCTACCCATTCCTAAAGTTGTTGTCCTAGTATCTATCAGTTGCTGAAAAGATTCTTGCAAGATGCTGTCCGAGACATTTTGAATGTGCAGATAAATAACCAATGAATTATTGTCTGCTGTGACTTGAAGATAAGCAAGCGGGAGACTATCCAATGACATCTCAGGAAGTACCGCTACATACTGCTGAGGATTCAGAGGAGCTGCATCTAGAATATAAAATAATAATTGCATTATAATACATATAGTTACGAATCTCACTATCCAGGCTCTCTGCAAACTGACCATACACCACCAACTTAAAAAAACTTGACAACTCAGGGCTCCAAAGTAACTAACACTTTAATAGTTGAATAAATAACAGCCAATACTGTACAATTGGCAACACGTTCACTGTACAAATATCTCTCCGATAACACCGTACCGCCGTATCGACTCTGGCACTGGCCTCTCCGTCTCGTTCCGGGCTTGCACTGGGTTCAACAGTTCAGAACTGACTTCACACATTAGGCTCGTTGTGTCGGACTTGATCGCAGACCAAGATCAAGACGCAAGTCGTCTCAACTGTACTTGATAGTACTCCACACTGAACCGTCGTAATGCTCCGTAAAGAACCACACCGTTGAACTGTGCTGTAGTCGACCGTGTTCTGAACCCCTGTCGTGAACCTTCTGTCGTGAACCTCGCTGTATTAAGCCCCTTTTCTCCACCGTCTTGACTGCGACACCTCCTCTCTTATATAGGGTCCCTACTGGCCTTCTCGAATCGGACAGAAAGTCGCTCGACGTTTCTAGGTGGTCAGATGACTACACTCTCGTGACGCTCCTGAGCTCTGTTCACGACGTCGATCCTTCCCGAACCGTCGTGTTGACACTCTTCTTGGCTGACCCTCGTAACTCGTCACGGTTGACCGCTCGTCTAGCGCTGGCCTGGGGCGATTTGCGTCAACTGACTACACTCACACCACTAACCCCATCTGTGCCACCACCAGGTTTATAACAATATATTGTAGTGGTCATCGATAGGGGAAAAGCCACGTTAGTTTTATGTGTCTGTCGGTCCATAGGGCCTTATATAATACAGACGTTACTTCAAAAAAGAAGATGATTACGTCCTACGCGTCATGCATTTAGTCATGCATATTAACCAATGACTTAAATTCTGCCAAGACACTAGTTTTCCTTGCTAGCTCAGGCAACCCATTCCATGCTCTAATAGCACTAGGGAAGAAGGAGTATTTGTACAAATTTGTCCTAGCATATGGGACGAGGAATGTGCCTTTATCTTTGTGTCTTTCAGAGTATTTTATTAAATTTTGTTTTTGTATTTGAAGATTATAGTTCAGTGTTTTATGTATACTTGCTACTTTACTTTTGAGTCTTCTATCCTGAAGGCTTTCTAAATTTAGTGATTTTACTAAGTCAAATGTGAATATTCATTTGTTATGAATCTCACTGCTCTATTTTGTGTCTGTTCCAGTTTCTTAATGTTTTATTGAGTTGAGGGTCCCAAACAGAGGATGCGTATTCTATTATTGGCCTAACCAAGGTTAAATAACATTTTAGTTTTATGTTCTTATTTGATTCATAGAAATTTCTTCTAATAAAACCTTAATGCTTTTTTGATTTTTTTTTTTTAGTTTCATCAATATGGGGATTCCATGACAGTTTTTCATTTATTATAACACCTAGGTATTTTGCGTTTTTAGTCTGTGTTACTGGTTTTCAATGAATAAGATAAAGTGGAATTAATTTTTTTATTTTTTTTGTTACTCTTAATAACTGACATTTTTCTGGGTGGAAAGACATGCTCCAATTTGATTCCCATTTCTGTAATTCATCTAATTCTCTTTGTAAAATATGTGTCTTGTGTTGTTTTTATTGTTCTATATAATATGCAATCGTCTGCAAATAATCTGACTTTTGTTCCTGAACTAATGCAATTTGGTAAATCATTTATGTAAATTAAAAATAGTAGTGGACCTAAGACTGTTCCTTGAGGTACACCTGAGCTTACTGTTATCGGTGTTGATTTAGAGCCATTTATTATTACAGTTTGTTCTCTCCCTATCAGAAAATCTTTAATCCGCTGATGCAATGGACCATTAATGCCGAAATATTTTAATTTTTAAAGCAAACTATGGTGGTGATCTTTGTCAAAAGCCTTGGAAAAATCTAGTACGATAGCATCTATTTGTTCACCATTATCTAAACCTTTTGAAAAATCATCAATTAGTCCTTTAGTTGTGTTTCACATAATCTATATTTCCTAAAGCCATATTGGTATGGGGTGAGGACATTATGTTTGTCTAAGTGGTTTATGATGTTGCTACATATTATGTGTTTTAGGATTTTACATGTGATGCTGGTAAGTGATACTGGTCTGTAGTTTCCTGGGTCAAATTTTTCTCCTTTTTTTAAATAGGGGGGGGGGGACATTAGCTTCTTTCCAGTCCTTTGGTACTCTGCCCTGGTTAAGCGATACCTGAAAGAGTATTTTGAACACTGGTGTTAGCTCATTGCTTAGTTCTTTGAGTAATCTAGCTGGAATACCATCAGGTCCAGACGCTTTATTTGGTTTGGTGTTGGCTAATAGTTTTTGGATTCCATTTTCTTGTACTACTATATCTACTATGTTGTCTACTTGGTTCAAATTAAGTAATATGTCTTTGTCTCCTGAGGCTGAGAATGCAAAAGTATTTGTTTAGGATGTTTGCTTTAGTTTCATTATCAATATGTATTATGTTATGTTCATCTTTTAATGGCGCTATGCCTATTATTTCCATTTTCTTAGACTTAATGTATGACCATATGTTTTTGTTGTTATCTTTAGATATTACATTGTTTATGTTTTCACTCTGCAGCTGTCTGATTACTTTTTGGGTTATGTGTTCAATTTTTATATACTTTTTGTAAACTCTTTCTGCCTTAGTTTCTTTAAATTTTCTAAATAGGTTTTCCTTCTGTTTACAAAGCTTCTTTAGTCTATTATTAAACCAGCATATATTTATTTTGTTTAATGCGCATTTAGTTGGTATATGATTTTATATAATGCTTTTAATATGGTTTTTAATGAACTTCCAGAGGTCGTCGACTGGTTGGTTAATGTCTTTTTCTAATAATAATGTTTGTTGAAAGTTTAATGCAGCTTGTGTTGTGTTACATTTATTCCAGAGTAAGATTTTTCTTTTGGGTTTTGTATTGGCTACTGCTTTTATCTGACTGTGTCTTTTCATGATCTCATGGTCTGATAGACCAGGGATAATATCATAATCAACTACTAATCCAGGTCTGTTGGTTAAGAAGAGATAATGTGTTGTTTAATCTAGTTGGCTTTTTGATGATTTGATCTAAACTTGGGATGTGTAAAGTTTCTATGAAAACCTCAATTATGTCCTTAAGGTTTAGGTGTTTATGTATGGTTAGTGTTTTCCAATTTATATCAGGTAGGTTGAAATCACCTGTAATCCAAAAAAAACAACAACTGCATTTTTATTTGTCTCTTTAAGTGTAGTAATTTGATAACATAGTTCCTGCATGTATTCTAAACTAGAATTTGGTGGTCTGTAAATACTGCCTATTATTAGGGATGTTGAGGTGGTGATAATTTTACAAAATGTTGATTCTATATTTTTTGAGTTAGGTAAGGTAATTTCTTCTGCTATAAGAGTGTTTTGTTCAAAGAACTCCTCTATGAACTCAAGATCTATAAAATTAAATGAAAATTCAACATATATTTGTAAATTACCACCATCTCATGTAGCAATAGATTTCATCATTTGTCCAATGGAATCATATGAAATCTCGCACAAAGGCTCCTTTTACCTTCTAGGGCTAATCTAGGCGATCACCAAGACACAGTTTCGACAGATTCACAACCCTAACCCTACCGCAATTCGTGAAAAACCGCAAACTATCTATCAAACCTTTTTATTTTATTTACGGTATCTCCCTAAAAGGCATTCTAGATATTAAGTATAAATAGAAATATCACACAAATAGGTGACTAAATTAAAACAACAACAACATCCTAATAGCATCAAAAAGATTTATCTAGCGCCTTTTTTAGAGAGAGAGAGAGAGCAAGGAATATTTTGTAGCCATGTCGCTTCGCTACAATAAACGAATACTATTAATAATATAAAACTAAATTGATATTTCTTTTTATTTAGGGAACACAGTATCCAAATAAATGTAGAGTGGGGAACGGAAATGTAGCATTCAATTGGGACCATAGGAAAATGTATTATTTTTCTTTAGGCCTGAAACGGATGGTCTAAAGAAATGTTGATACGGTGTCTAATACCGTACATTGCTTGCTTTAAGATTGAAGGATGCAAAAAAAAAAACAAGGGAGCTCAGTTCGTTAAAACAGTGATGCGTACTGAAGGGTTGATCTATCTGAGGATGCTGAAAAAGTGAATGGTTTTCATTGTTATATAAAATGGGCTGAAAAGTCTGGAGGCGGTTGTGTGTGTGTGTGACAGTCGAAATATAATATAGATTGAATTGTAAAGCTGAAGAAAAGTCAGAGATTTATATTTGATATTTTAGGTTTTTGGCACATCGTCACAATTTAGATCATGCCGTGCTTATAATCCCCCAAGGATTATTTCCCCTTTATAGCTCAAGATCTACATGTTAAGCTATTAAAAATAAGGTCCCTTCATAGTTCAAATAGTAACAAGAGTAAAAAAAATTGTTTGGTTGATATGAAAGCTGGTCGGCGTAACAAAGATGTCACAGAAACGCTTCAAAGATCAGCTTAGGTGCTAACATGCTTTAACACATCGAAGAGTGAACTAGGCAGCAGGCGGCTTTTGAACAAGACACAGAAGGAGGTTTCTAATAAAGAATGAGGGTTACACATTTTAGACCTAAAGAAAATCCACTGCCGATGACAGATGTAGAGAAATCGACCAGCTGAGGTCAACGGTTATGTCTGCGCTGAGTGTGACAAAATATGTAGGTCGCAGTTGGGAATGAGTAGCCACGTGAAATAGTACTTCTCACTAATCTTCGAACTCAAAGAAAAGCCTTATTTTTTATTATACTAGTCGACCTGCGACGTAGCATACGCCTCTATTTTGCAGGGCCGGCCTTAGGCCATTGCAACTTATGCGACCGCAGTGGGCCACGCACTTTCATAGGCTCCGCTCTCCTGGAAATCTCAAAATTACAAAATATACAAAAAGGTCCTGGAAATCGCCGGAAATTATTAAAATCTTTTGAAAATTCAGAAAACATTCCTGAAATATAGAAATATTGTCATTTTGGGGTTTCAGTCAATATGGAAAACGCCAATCCTACGCGCGATAAGAGATACGGCATTATACAATACCCGTAATTGTGGAATCTGGTGAAAGAAGCTTCTCGCGCCTCAAACTAATGAAAAATTACTTGAGGTCAACAATTCTCGAAGATAGATTCAAACATTTGGTAATTCTTGCTACCGTTACTGAAATTGATCTACGTAGGGAAAATAATTTTTATGATATACTTTATGGTTTTCGTTACACGCAAGACTCGAAAAGTAATTCTGTACGTAGTAAAGAAATAAGAAAAAAATGCAAATACGAGTTTATTTTCTAATACAAACTCTTAATTTTCACTTATTATTCGCATCCCTACCCAAACTGGGCCCCGCGAAACCCGTTTCGAATATGGCCCCACAATGGTTAAGTCTGGCCCAACTATTTTAGTGACGGGTGAGTACTACTTGTTCTCTCCCCTCCCCCTCTTTTTTCGCCGCTAAAGTTACGTGGGGTAACTCTGGTGCGACTTGCACAAATAAAAGAGTGATCTTTCCATGACTTCTTGGTGGTGTCAGGAATGGTTGAGCCATGAAGAATTATGTATAGAGAGATTTTTTTCCTTATAAGTATGTATGTGTTTCATCAATGACCTGTTTGTGTTTCCTTCCTCACCTTTGTGAGTAATGTGTGTATGTGTTTCCTAACTGATCTGTTAGTGTGTGTGTTTCCTACTGACTAATGTGTAAATGTTTCCTAGATGACCTGTTTGTGTATGTATGTATGTATGTATGTATGTATGTATGTATGTATGTATGTATGTATGTATGTATGTATGTATGTATGCATGTATATATGTATGTATGTATATTTGTATGCATGTATCTCTATCTATCTATCTATCTATCTATCTATCTATCTATCTATCTATCTATCTATCTATCTATCTATCTATCTATCTATCTATCTATATGTTTCATCACTGTCCTGCATGTTTGTTTTTTGACTACCGTGTGTGCATAATGCATATGTGTTTCCTAACTGACCTGTTTGACATATAAAACTATCCATTGCCACTCCAGTTCTGTCCACATAGAAGATTCCTTCGGTTGTTTGACTCCATGCAAGTTTAGTGTTGACACTCGTGTTTGATATAAACAAATGTTGACTGGATATCAGATACTGAGACATGGGCCACTGAAAGGTTCTATTGGTGACGACAGTTTGACCACCTAGCCAAGCTGTGCCTTTAAAACATTGAAAACTTGTATCAATTAATTCTAATAATTTCTTTCAAAAAGTAATTTGCAAAAGTGATTTAGTTTCCTTCTCAATCGATTAGCTCGAAACACAAAAGTTGACAGTAATGTACACACTTTTTTTTCAAACTACAATAAATCTAAGGCATTAACTCTTTCAGTGCGAATTATTTTGATAGAAAAAAAATTGAGTTTTTCATCATTTACTCGCTGAGAGTAACGCCGCACTGAAAGAGTTAACGTAGTCATAGGTGTTGTCGCTGAAATGGTTGGCTATTGGTGTACACTTGTACTAGATTGTAGTTTATGACTGATTGGTCTGTAAATGTGTGTAGCTTTCGTGTTTTTTTTTTTGTTCCAAAGATTGGTTCATATTTCTGTTTTGCATATCTGTTTGGTTGTGTCTAGTAGTGGTGCATATTTTCATGCAGAACATTTTTTTTAGCTAATCAAATAGTTATGCGTACTTTACATTTTTTTTTTTTTATATGTTACAGACATTCATGAGTAGAGTAGTACACTACTAATCCGTTCACGTTTTTTAAATCAAAGTTGTTGAAGGCTGATTTTAATATAACCCATTGTGTATTCATTAACCCTTTGTATAGAACTTAGAAAATAAATGTTGAACTAATGAATATCAGTTATTTTGCTTTTGATATGCTTAGAAAATAAATCTGGTTTATAGAGTTATTTCAAATCTATGTTTACTATTTAAAGGAAGATGCGCGGTGGCTAAATGGTAAAGACCTTGACTTTCGAATCGATGGGTCATGGGTTCGAAGACTGTGATATTTTTTTGTTTCGGGATCATTAGGGCGCCTTTGAATCCACTCAGCTCTAATGGCACCTGACTTTAGTTGGGGAACAGTAATAAAGCTGTTGGTAGTTGTGCTGGTCATCGTAAACCTTAGGCCACAGAAACAGATGCCCATTACATCATCTGCCCCAAAAATCGCCAAGTTTTAAAGGGAACTTTTTAAAAGACTTAATTTCAACTAGTTTTATAATACACTTTACCTTGAGGGTGTATTGTACAGTTTCTGCAATCGCAGAGATTGTAACGAAATACAAAGAACCAGTTACCCTTATGTTGTTTTTGTCTGCTGGTATCAAACACAAGATTTCTAGTCTAGAATTCTATGCGCTACATCCACGGCTAGAAAATAATGAGGTCACCTAATTTAATGCTTCTCAAATAGTTGTTCACTGCCCGTTCCATGAATTGTGTCTTGGGTTCAGCAAGGTGAGAATCGTTCAGGTAACAGGAAGTCTGAAGTGGTGCGACAAGAAGTTCGATTAGAAACGACTTCAATAACCATTAAAAAGAAAAAAAAAACTACTACATTCAAGGTTTGAAGGATATATACCAATATAAATAGAACACTTTTGATAGATTATCCAAATACATTCTATTGTGAAGGTTTCTTCAAATCTCTTATTGCATACAAAGAAAAGCCAGAAATGTGTAACGCATGAATTTATCTACAGAAATAAAACACATAAAGGCTACTGCATGTACCTGTGCCTGGGACCAATTACTGGACTGTGTGTACAACTTAAAACATTGACCATCTGAGTAGATAGCACCAGGTAGGATTGTGTCACAAGGGTTCGGCACCGCTTTGATAGATAAGTAAAACAGATCAGGTCAAACTGTGATATACTTTGTGTATTTTCAAATATATTCCATACAGATCTCTTTTTTTACATTCATACTTTTATGATTATACACATTTAAAAAAGAATGAAATGTCTTACCTAGTTGGCATACAAAAGGAATCTTGATGTTACAAGAGTTATCAGCTAGTCTACTACTCGAAGAGTTCATAGCTACACAATATGAGTTAATATTACTTTGGTCTGGTTGCCCATGTTCCCACCAGTTTAATCGAAGAATTGATTGGTTCCTGTACCAGACAAATTCACCTTCAAAATCGGAGTCACCAACACCAAGCAATACTGAAGTCATTGGAAATTAGACAATGAGTGAATCTATTCAGTGTCTTTAATATTTTACTAGTCGATAGAAAAAACAAACTATAGATAGAAATAACTAGTAAATTATTTGATTTCTTTTTAAAATCAAAGAAAAAAATTCATAAAAGTCATTGTTTATAAAATTAAGAAGTCTTTCTTCTAAACTGTAGAGTTTTGTTTGACACTTACAAGACTCATTGAATAAATGGCTTCCATGAACTGCCTTTCTCTCTTCCTCTGTTAATAATTCTGCCATTGTACCATTCAAACTTTCACAGACTATCTGCAATAGATGAACATTTCTCATTTACATGTATTTAAACACATGCCTCGAGACAATAGACTAAACAGTTTGTTATTTGAAAGCACATCAACAGCTGTTGAACTATTTTACTGGGTTCTGTTCTCGTTTCAAACGTTTCTCTTTCAAATCATTCTAAACTTCAATTCTAAAGAATATAAGATCAACAAAAGTGCAATGTAGTTAACGCAATACAATTATATGTCTTTAAAGACTCAATCGTGTTTTTTGTTTTAATCAGTTAACTTCAATCTCAAATCTAATGTCTTGTTAGGTCTAAACTATAAAGCAAAGTTAGATACTGTTATAACCCTATTGGGGGCGCGCAAGGGTTAACTGTAGGTTCATCTGACACACGTGAACTCAAGCGATGGACAAGGGACAGTACAACGATTACACGCAAATATGACCAATGTTATGGTCATGTGATCGAAAGCCTGTGTGAACCAGAGACACAGTGTGTAAGAAAGTGCAGTTCAAGACTGGAGACGGGAATGTTAGTCGGCCATGAAGTCCGTCCTGGTGGAGTCCTCAAGTGTTATGTAGGAGTCCAGGCAGTGATAGAGACAGTAGAGGTATTTACGGTGATGTACAATGTAACATTTTAGTTGTTAATGTGTTGCCAATAGTCTAGTATTGGCTGTTATCTACTTATTCACTCATTATTAAAGTACCAGTCTGTTGGTGGGCTTGGGAATTGAAGCCAGGCCGTGGGCAGTCCAACTGTAAGGGCAGTGATCAGCTGTGGCTACTGATAGCAAAGCCAGTGACGTGTTGTGGTAGCGGTCTCTAGGTCAGTAATGACTTATAGGCACCAAGAAGTCTGCAGCGTTGGCAAAGGGTCCTGAACAGAAGGACAGAGTACCTAAGGATATAGAGGCACCAATCCGAAGAAAACAAGGAAAATTGTGTCGAGATCAGAGATAGAAGACCACGTTGACGATAGTCAACGGAAAATGGCGAGGGAGGTGGGGGAGAACGGTGGGGCAGGGCGCCAATGTGACCCCATCAAGAAGAAAGTCCTCGTTTGATCCGAGACGAAAGTTGCCCGAGGAGGGGCATTGCATAGGCATGTGAATCGAAAGACCAGGGAACTCGAGAGCCTCGTTCGTTGGCGTCTATTTGTCTTCCCACACTGGTGTTTAGAAAAGGAGAAGGGGAGAGATGATTCTTGGGCTTAGCCAGAGCAAGGGAGATTACTCCAAGGCACTGGTCAGAGCGAATCTCGACCAGGGAAATCTTGTATCTGGAGAGGGCCCTTTGAACTGACCAGCCACTCCCGAGGGGCATCAGAGGGGAAAGCGTCACCCGTACGTCATGACGTGAGGGAAGAGAAGAAATCCCGTCCAACGTTTGTCCACGTTGGTCCAGTGAATGGGAGGAGGGGCATGCCTCGGTCAGACGTTCAACTAGCTTGATCAAGTGGAGGCTACTCCTAAGTATTGTTTGGCATAGGTCAGAAGGGGAAAGGTAAAATGTAAGATTACTAATGGGGGGAGGTGTTGGAACGGAGGGGTGGTGGTGATTTTAAATTGTTGTTTTTTTCAACGGGTCTGTCAGATCTTTGTGCAGACAGTTTGGCGCCCAATGCGCTGAAAGGCGCGGGAGGATCTAATTCTAAGTCTGTGACTCCTGTCTAAGTCTAATCAATCCTGTCTTGGTGCACTCTTTGTTTTCTCTCCGTTAGCAGTACCGTTTCCTCTTAACGTGTACACGGGAAAGAAGTCCGTATAAAAATAATGGAAGGTGTCTTAGTAAGGAGTCTCTGTAATCTGTCTCACTAGTGTCTCAGTAGAAGATCTCTGTAAAGTGTCTCGGTAGAAGGTCTCTGTAAAGTGTCTCGGTAGAAGGTCTCTGTAAAGTGTCTCAGTAGAAGATCTCTGTAAAGTGTCTCTGTAAGTATCTGTAAAGTGTCTCGGTAGAAGATCTCTGTAAAGTGTCTCTGTAGAAGGTCTCTGTAAAGTGTCTCTGTAGAATGTCTCTGTAGAAGGTCTTTGTAAAGTGTCTTGGTAGAAGGTCTCTGTAAATTGTCTCTGTAGAAGGTCTTTGTAAAGTGTCTTGGTAGAAGATCCCTGTAAAGTGTCTCGGTAGGTCTCTGTAAAGTGTCTCGGTAGAAGATCTCTGTAAAGTGTCTCTGTAGAAGGTCTCCGTAAAGTGTCTCGGTAGAAGGTCTCCGTAAAGTGTCTTCAAACACCACTTGAGTGAGATCTTGAGGTTTAAATCATCTCTTGCAAATGCCCTGGACAGATACCCCGCTGCAGTGCATGTTTGTCTTAATACAGGACACGAACTTGTTTTCGAGACGAAGATGAGCAAGTTGGGGCCAAATTAGGCCAATAAAGTTGTTCATTAAAATGGTGCTGTAAGACTACAGAAAAATAACAATATTTGTTACAATTCAATTGCATGGCACTGTTGATGTTTTCACAACGCTCTCAGCACGCCTAGCTGCACATACTTCATTGAAAAAAGTATGTACTCATTTTTTTCTAGAAAACAAATAAGTTTTTTTTCAATTAAAATATACATGGCAATCCAAGCCCATTTAGTTCAGATAATTATTCTATAGTGGGCACTTCTGAGTCCAGCCAGCACTAATGGGTACCTTGTATTAGTCGGGGAAAAGTAAAGACAGTTGGACGTTGTTCTGGCCACATGATGCTCTCGTTAACAGTGAGCCACAGAAACAAATAATCTTTACATCCTCTGCCCTAGATCTACAAGGTTGGAAAGAGGAACTTTGCTTATACTATACAGCCTCAGGGAGTGGGATAGATGGAGGCACTCAAAGAGAACACAAATGTTTAAAAGTGACAAAATTGTTTATAAATAAACAAATATATATAATACATTGGGGAATATAAATTATTGTATTTTTCGTTTCAATTGAACACGAAGTCCCTAGCGCTAGACATTGACTTACCTTAGCCTCACGTGCTACTAGCCTCTCACTAGTCAGAAAGACAAAACATTTGTCCGTAAATGTAAGAATTGGATGAGTTCCACTGTAAGGACACATGCCACTTTTCCCCTGAGCTAAAAATAGAGAACAAATCTTCACAATGACAACTATTATTACTTCTTTTATTTATACGTACACCCATAAATGACAATTTCAAAACTAATTATCTTATTTCCATTGTGCACTTAATTAGTGCTTTTTCAAATACTTAGGACTCATACAATCTACCTCATACATTTCTTTAGAAATATACATTTTTTTATCGACATTATAGATGAAAGGTAAACTTAAATAAACAAACAGTTAACTAAATTAAGCTAGAAAAACATCCAAAATATTTTTTTTTACAGACAACACCTCTTTACTACAACTTATTAAGTGATTAGTATTAATTAATGTTAAAAAAAGTAACATTTTTTACTCCTGGATATCCGAATGTAGAGATCTACTAGACTTTATTATTAATATTCTAATGGTAGGCCCTTAGATCTAGAGCTAGAAGACAATGCGCTAAAAGTTCCTGAACATTACAAAACTATTGAATCAATTGGGCGTGCATGTGGAAATACCAGATGACTTATGCTCAAGATCAATGTTGTATAGTTCTCTAGCCAAGTTTAAACTTATCTCTTTGTAGAATTTAAAACATTATAACGCTCAAATTAGACTTTTTCCAGTGTCGCTAACAAACTAGTATTTTTTTCCCTACAATATACATTAATTGCCAAGTTTCTATGAAAATCGTTAAAGCCGTTTTCGAGAACCGTGTCCAGGTTTTCCCCCATCTACTCAGGTTTCATGACGGTACGAGTTGAATAGAGGCGTAAAATCATTTGTTCGATAATCACTTTAAAAACGCAGTAACAAAGTCTTCTTTTATTATTCAGATTTTTTTCTAAATATGTGTCTCTTCTGCTAACCAGTATAGAAATATCCCTTGAGGTTGTAGAAGTCACAGATGACAGATCTATGTGGAAAGAACTTGACGCCCCATGCGGCGCTGTAGGACCTAAACCTATATTGAAGTCAGCATTTTGTTGCTGAGATGTTTTACTGAATAACACGATAAACTGACGAGGTGATAAATGTTTCTTAAGATTAATTTATTAAACTCTTCAATGAATAGGGCCTACATGCTAAATACCCAAAGACTCATTTGCTCAAGATAAAGATTTTCTATTCCTCTAGCCAAATTTAAATTATTTTTTTTATACTGTCAAAAATTATTACGGTCAAACTAGAGTTAACCCAGCGTGGCCGACGAGCTAGTCATTATTTTCCCAAATAATTGCCAAATTTCTAGGAAAATCGTTAGAGCCGTTTTTGAGGAACGTGTCCACCCACCCGCCCAGAACGATCCAGTTTCTATCTGAGGGGAAGAACTCCACCTTTACATGATTATGTCTCAATACTATAAGACTTATTTCTCTTTTCCATATCCAAAAAAAAAATTAATTAGTACAAATTAATTAACTAATTGTTTTTTTTTAATTGCTTCATGTTTTGTTAGATAAATGCATAATTGTGCAGTCAGTTGATTATAAGCTTTGTACAAACTAAGTTATCACTCACGTAATTCACATAGAGCAAATCTCGACACACTGCAGTTGATATCATTCAATACACCAGAGGTATACATCTCCACGCAGTCTTCATTGCTGCCATAATTATTCGGCTCTCCATGATTCCAAATGTTGGTTACAATGCGAACTTCGGGAGTTGTCGCCCAAACAAATTGTCCATTTTGTTTGATGTCTAGACCACCGATCCAGACTTGAAAATATTAATGACAAAATAATTTAAGCTGTTATGTGAATAAAATGGAGGTTCGTATTTGTTAATTCTTTAAGGTTTGAGTTACAATTTATTGAACTGAAACCAGAGCATGGATGTCAAAATGTTGTGTTACCCAGTAAAACGAATTTAGGAAATTTAGGCACCGGATATTTAGGCACCGCGTATTTACGGATATTTAAGCACCGGATATTTAGGCACCCGGAAATTTAGGCACTCGGATATTTAGGCACCCGGAAATTTAGGCACCGGATAATTAGGCACTTTTTGACAAGGCGGAAAATTAGGCACCGGATAATTAGGCACTCTTTAATTAGCGACCTTAATTTTGAAAGTAGTTTTAAAGTGTTAACGTATATGTTATCCTTAGGCTATGGGCTATCGGTGACGTTATAATAAATAGCAACTATAACGATTCTAACTAAAGAAAAGCTGACAAAATGGGAAAAATGACAATCATGAGAATGTGTGAAAAAAAAAAGAGTCATTATATAATATAGACATCACAGGATTCAGGGGAGGGGAGGTAGAGAAGATTCTCCGCTCATTGCTTCCGTCCATCACCAACCCCTAAGGTTGACTGGTGAGTTTTTTAAATTGATGATTATGCAAATTGTGTAAATATTTAGTTACTAATGTAAATACTTAGAATTAAAAAGTATTATAAAATATTTTTATTATGTCGGGGAGTGTTGGGGATAAATATAATCGCAATCGCCCTCTGCTTGTGGGAAAGGGAGGAGTCGTACTTTTAAAATGGGATGGGCGGGGTGGGGCGCACACACTCTCACTTAAATGAGAGAATTTCTCGCAGGTAGATGTAAACTAGGTCGTAAAGTTACGTAGTGAATCTAAAGGCTACACACTGGACTAAAGGGTATGGAAACACAAAGGCGTTACAATGGAAGTCTGGGGATTATATTTTAGAGGCCTTCCAAAAACTTGGGTAGACACATTTCTGTTAAAACCATCATAATAATAATTACAGTAATACAAATAATAATAATATATAAGGGAAATGCAGATAGTTAAATTTCATAAGGCAGTGTTGAAAGGGAAACGTTTTGTTTTTTTGTTGTTTTTTAAATCATATGTGTGTGTGTGTGTGTGTGTGTGTGTGTTTAATAATGTGTGTATGAAACCTTTTTTGTCGTTTTTTTTTCATTCTGAAGACCAACAAAACTTGTCTCTGGAACTGAACACAAAAGGAATGGGGGAATCATACCTTCTTGAAAATTGTAGAAAATATGTTTGGTTTATGATAAAGAAGGCGGGGTTAAATTGGAACATCAACAATCTTCTATAAGCAGAATAAGTATTAATAAAAGATCAATATTCCAAAAAAATGATATTTAAATTTTTTACTCATCTGTCTTTTCCATAAACTTTTTTTTTTACATTTTCAAAGCATTATATTTTATCGTAATTTCTAGCCGTTTTGCGATTTCCATTGCAATTTATATAAATATTATATTACATAAATTTACATATATATTCAATAAAAGTTAATTACGACATTCGAAGGACGTAACACACCTATACACTCACACAATAGATCTTCCTGAAGAGGTTACCCATTAACAATATAAAAGAAGGATTGTTGGTAATAGATATTAATGCTATTATAAAATATGTATGCTGCTTTAGTTTATCAACATATTTAATTCCTATAAGTCCCTCCTGCTCATTCCCATTCCCACTATAAGAATTTTCTCCAGACTTCCATTTTAGCAGTTATGTACAATGCTGTACCCTGCACTGTACTCCAGTATGTAGCCTTGAGTCTCATTACGTCATTTTTACGACCTAGTTCAACATCTACCAGCGACTAATCCTCTCCTTTTAGTGGGAGTGCGTAGAGGAGGAAGGGCTAAGGTCAGGAAGCAATGAGAGGAGAATCAACTCTACCTCCCTTTCCCTGAATCCTGTGAGGTCTATATTTTATAATGACTATTAATCTGGAGTCATTTTTTCCATACATTCTCACTATTGTCATTTTTTTTCCTCCTTTTATACCATGAAAATTCAGTAAGAATCGTTCTAGTTGCTATTTTTTTGATAACGTTACCGATAGCCCATAGCCTAAGGATAACATATACGTTAACACTTTAAAACTAATTTCAAAATTAAGGTCGCTAATTAAAGAGTGCCTAATTATCCGGTGCCTAATTTTCCGCCTTGTCAAAAAGTGCCTAATTATCCGGTGCCTAAATTTCCGGGTGCCTAATTATCCGGGTGCCTAAATTTCCGGGTGCCTAAATATCCGGTGACTAAATATCCGGTGCCTAAATTTCCAGATACCCAGTAAAACATATAGTCAGGCTTTTTTGTAAAGAAAATGTTTCAAACTGACTTTAGTTCAGGCAAACCTGTCGATGTGAATTTATTTATTGGTGTACTTAATTTAGTTGTGTGCTAAGTTTTGTGGTTTTGTGGTGTCCATAATTTTGTGGTGTCCTTAATTTTGTGGTGTACTAAGTTTTGAGGTTTTGTGGTGTCCTTAATTGTGTGGTGTACTAAGTTTTGTAGTGTCCTCAATTTTATGGTGTACTCAGTTTTGGGGTGTACTAAGTTTTACAGTGTGCAAAGTTATGAGGTGTACGTAATTTTGTGGTGTTCTAAGTATTGTTGGTGTACTGTGTCTTGTGATGTACTAAGTTTTGTTGGTGTACTTAGTATTGTTGGTGTACTAAGTTTTGTGTTGTTCTAAGTTTTGTGGTGTACTAAATTTTGTGGTGTACTAAGTTTTGTTGGCGCATGTCACAGATATGTCTGTGTGTGTATGAGCAAAGTAAATTATTTTGTAAGGTGTTTTCACGGCTCACCGACAGACTTGACAGAGTACAGACAAAAGGTAGAACTAGTGTGACACTTAGATGTATAGCTTGTAGGGCGATTCGATTACCGTAGGTGGGACAGACACCTGAAGATTTAGTAGCGTTAGTTTAGGCGTGGGTTAGGGTCTCCGCCTATATAGACTTTTGGGGCAGTTGGGACACAGCGCCATGTAGTGTTAGCAGGGGCATGTGTCGTGTGCTAGGCGTTTTCTGGTGAACGACACATACAAACATTGGGAGCAAGTCGCCGAGGCTGGCTCGCGATCTTGGCTCTAAGAGGTGTGAGTTGTTTGCCAGAGACAACATGTAGAAACTAATTCTAAGGGACCAGGGTAAGAAGAAATGTTTTTATTAGTTATATATCTAGCATTAGATGTTAATTGATTATGAATAAATAGATTGGCGCTTCAGCTAGTTGTTAGCGATATTTTGATTATTTGTCTATTTAGAGTGACAGTCTTAGTGACAGTCTGAGTGAAGGCAGTCTAAGTCGAGAGTCTGAGCGACCAACAGTCTGAGTGACCAACAGTCTGAGTGACAGTCGCGGTTGAAGTCAGAGTTAGAGTCAATGTCAGTCAGAGTCAAGAGGCGGTAGATGGCAGTCTGGGTAGCACTCTTGAGCATGTGACAGTCTAAGCATTGATAGACTGAATAGATGTTAGCGACAGTGGCAAAGACCAGATAGCAAGACAATGAGCGACATGCAGTGATTGACATTAGATGACATGGACAGCGGTACTGAACTCTAATGCAGTCTACGGCGCTGGGTCCAGTGCATGGAGGATGGAATAGCCGTGGTGGTCTAATTGGCATGGGTGATTAATTGCTGTTTTGTTGATTATGTCTTTATTGTTTATTATGTTAACAGATACAATAGTTGTATTGGTATATAGTGTTGAAGCCACTTGTTTTATGTTTTTATTTTATGTTATTAATAAATTATGTTTGAAGTTATCAATCCATTCATATATCAATTAATACATTTATTACATGATTTTAAAGTAGCCTTCGATGCCCTATTTAGAATATTTAATATTAATTTTAATTAGAGAGTTTAACTTAAAGAGTATTCATTATGTGGTCATTTATGCTGTGACATTGTTGTCATTAGTTTAATTTATATACATTCGAAGTACTCTAATAATTATAAGTATGCAGACGAAGTAATTACACGCACCAAGAGTGAGAATCATCACTAGACGAAAAGAGCCAATGTAATAATACTGGTAGATTTATATATTAAAGTGAGGTAAAATGAAGTAGTTACGATAGGGGGAGAATCGGGTCGTGACAGCGCACTACGTTTTGTGACGCACTAAGTTTTGTGACGCACTACGTTTTGTGACGTACTAAGTTTTGTGGTAAACAAAGAGTTGAAGCTAGGTGCTGAAACAAATGATACATACATATATTAAACATAAATGAATAACAGCAACAGGGACCAAGTTTTTAAGAGAAAAAGTAGTGAATTAAAATGCAACGAAAATAAGGGCATGCGCCGACCGAGGCTCGAACCTGTTACTCTGGATTCGACACCACCGCCTAGCGATAACGCACCAAGCGAAACTAACCTCTAGACCATCGGAATGTCAAAAAAACATTCTTCTGATCCAGATCTTTGTGAGAGATATACAATTAGATAGAGCCATCGTTTGTCTACTACATGACTAACGGCTGTCTGTGTCGGCTCTATCGAAGTTGTTAGTGAACGGATGCAGCGAGGGTGGGGGAAGGGCTAGCTGGAGCTTGTGACCTTTGACCACTGGGGTGGTAATTTGCATACGGGCGTACTATGTTTTGTGGTGTACTATGTTTTGGGGCGTACTATGTTTTGTGGTGTACTAAGTTTTGGGGCGTACTAAGTTTTGTAATGTACTATGTTTTGGGGCGTACTAAGTTTTTGGGCGTACTAAGTTTTGTGGTGTATTAAGTTTTGGGGCGTACTAAGTTTAGTTATGTACTATGCTTTGTGGTGTACTAAGTTTTGGGGCGTACTATGTTTTGTGGTGTACTAAGTTTTGTGGTGTACTATGTTTTGTGGTGTACTAAGTTTGTGTTATCTAAGGATTTGTGTGCACGTAGCATCCTTATTTGTCCTTATTCCAGCTGACGTAGTTTGATATCGAAGTTTTATCTTGTACAAACTGTACGATGTTTGATTGTGTACCACTTTTAGAGTTTGATTCTGACTTGATGATGGTCACTACTAGCGTATTGTCAGGGCATCTTGTTACTGCTGACCTGATAATGGGCACTACTAGCAATTAGCCATGTTACTGCAATGTTCTAATGTTTATTTTATTAAGTATGTAATTAAATTTATCACTGAATATTATCATAGCGATATATAGAATTTGTACATTGTAATATATTTATAAGAATTTATACTGAAGTAATAATAATAAAACATGTAACAATTATGGAATATTTTATCATTATTTTCCCAAGGACATTTTCTGAAAGTGAATTACACATAAAAAAAAAACAACTTTATAGGATTTGTTTTAATAATAATGATGATAATAAAAATCTTTTTTATCTTTGAGAAAATTTGTTTTATAATTGTGCATATTTTTATTTCTTTTGAAAATGAATTTCAAAAGAGATCATGGCAACAAACACCCCAGATATCTCTTTCTCCCCCTCCCTCTCTTTCCAAACTGGTCCAGACAAGTGATAGGATGATAGCACACTGAGAAAGTTTTGCTCGTACCCACTGAAGCTTCTATATGTAATGTGTTTATGTTGTCCACTTGTCTTTGTGAGAGATATACAATTAGATAGAGCCATCGTTTGTCTAATACATGACTAACGGCTGTCTGTGTCGGCTCTATCGAAGTTGTTAGTGAACGGATGCTACGAGGGTGGGGGAGGGGCTAGCTGGGGCTTGTGACCTTTGACCACTGAAATGGTAAATTGCATACGGGCGAAATTTTTCTGGATCAGAAGAATGATTTTTTTGACATTCCGATGGTCTAGAGGTTAGTTTCGCTTGGCGCGTTATCGCAAGGCGGTGGTGTTGAATCCGGAGTCACAGGTTCGAGCCTCGGTTGGCGCATGGCCTTATTTTCGTAGCATTTTAATTCACTACTTTCTCTCTTGAAAACTTGGTCCATGGTGCTGTTATTCATTTATGTTTAATATATGTATGAGAAAGCTAGAAGTATGAAATTGCGCTTAACAAATAATTGGTAAAATATTTCTAATCGCACAGATTTATTAATGTTATTGTTTTTTAAAGTATTATTTTACTTTTCTTATTTCTCATTCTATCCCCTGTGAAGTGAGATTTTACATGGGAAGTGAACCGAATAATTGAATGATTTCGGCCTAAGAAGTATCTAGTGTTGAGTTCAAGTGTGAATACAATGAGCTGTACTGTGATAAAAAATGTTTCTATCCCAAGATATACTTACATATTGACACTCCTAATTCCTGAACATAATGTGCTACTTCTAATGTTTCTATCCCAAGATATACTTACATATTGACACTCCTAGCTCCTGAACATAATGTGTTACTTCTAATGTTTCTATCCCAAGATATACTTTCATATTGATACTCCTAACTCCTGAACATAATGTGTTACTTCTAATGTTTCTATCCCAAGATATACTTACATATTGACACTCCTAACTCCTGAACATAATGTGTTACTTCTATTCGTTCTTGTTCTATGAACATTTCAAAAAGCTTGGCTTTAGGGTGGACAGTAGAACAGGAAGTCTGGTCAAGAAAACAACATTCCATTAGATGTCGTGGATCAAGGAATTCATTTCCTCATACTTAATTAATCAATGACTGCATCAGAGTGATTAGATCAAGGGATTAAATCCACCTTATTCAGAGGATCGTGTGATTATTTTCAGAAATAATCAGCATTAAGTTAAGCCTACCTGAGCATCTGTCCAGATTTTGGCAACATTTATAAGCTGCAAGCAAGTTCCGTTGGTATATATTGCCCCTTTCAATGGATAACATGGGTTAATAGGTAGTTCTCTGTCTTTAGCTAATGATGGGAAAAAATACATTCTAACAGGTAAGATAATCGAAAAGAAATTGTTGCAGGCAAAATTAAACATTTTTAAATGGAAAAGTAATTTAAAAACATATCGACATATTGAGGAATATGAATTTTAATTACCGTATTGACACATGGGCAGTAACTTATCAATGCAATTGCTGTCGTAAATCTGTCCAGTAGTCGGGGCGAGTTGAACACAACTTTTTAGTGACCCATAACTGTTGGGTTTTCCAATGTACCACCAATTGTCTAGAGCGGACAGTCTCTGTTGGGATATTGACCATACAAAACTCCCAGAAATGATGTAGTTAGCACCAAGCCAGGCTGTCGATAAATTTATAAAGTCAAGTTAATTGTGTTTTTAACTTAAAAAGAATACACATTTGGCTTTTTTTAAGGACTGGACGGAGATATTTATGTTTAGATGAAATACAATAGATACCGTTTTTTTGTAACATTGTATCTTGAGAGAAATCAATAAAATAATATGGCTCGTCTTTGAGTCTGAATATTTATGAGGAATACAGTATTTCCCGTGGCTAAAAGCTCCAGGTAATATGATGATCACTGGTACAGGCCTACACTGACGTGCATATTAACAGAAGTGGAAGTCGATATACTGCTGTAGATAAATATATAGGCTAGACACGCTGATTTTCTTTGTATTTGGTTTGTAACTTTTAACTTCTTTGAATTTAAGTTTCAGTATCAATGCTGGTATGGCAATCTGAACATGAAAAAAACAAACAAACTGCAGGAAATTCTAAATGTTGCTTGTAAAATCATTGGTAGCAAACAAGCTCCAATCGGACAACTGCTGGAGAGAAACATTCGTAAAAAGACTAACAAGATTTTTAAAATACAAAACAATACGTCTTGGCCAGGAGGTTTAGATTTTATTATCGCAAAGGAGATACAAAATATCGTTTACAAAAACAGACAAAAACTCTTTTGTTTCCCTGACAATCAAATCATTGAATAGAATTAATCTATCTGATGTCAACATTTCACATGTTACCTTTGGATATATCGTACATGTATCGTACATTTTGTTTCTATATGTATCTTTGAATACATTAATTGTAAAACCTAATTTCCGTATTATGAAACATCTCACCTCCAGTAGATGATGACCGAACTAACTGTATCGCTAAATTTTTCTCCTCTGGAGTTATTGGTTCAGCAAGACTTCCACCATAGAAATAGTTACTGCAAAATTCCTGAAAATTATTTTTAATATTACAATCTGAGATTTATTTGAGACTCTTACCTACAGATAATAATGAATGCATGAAACGATCACACATGTACACGTGTACACAGTTTGCTGGTTTAGTCAAGTGTTCTCTTACTTAGATGTTCTCTTTAGGCTCTAACTTTCATATCATAGACTTGATTATAATCCGGCAATAACACTTATGTTCGCAAGCACCATTTGCTATAGCACACCCATTGGGGTCCAGAATGAATGAATGAATCTTGACAATAATAGTGTCAACTATTGATCTAATCACTCTGATGCAGTCATTGATTAGTTAAGTCTGAGGAAATGAATTCCTTGATCCACTAAATCTAATGGAATGTTGTTTCTTGAACAGACTTCCTGTTCTTTATCAATCAAAATAATTAATTACTACAAATTATTAATATATGAAACATGTTTTGTTATGAACAATGAATACGTTTGCAAAGTTTCAACTTGATCCGAGACTGGGAAGTGGAAGAAATAACGTGTACAAAATGTGTACCAAACAGACAGAGTGAGTTGATATAAGCCTTGTACCAGACAGCCAGAGTGAGTTGATATAAGCCTTGTACCAGACAGACAGAGTGAGTTGATATAAGCCTTGTACCAGACAGACAGAGTGAGTTGATATAAGCCTTGTACCAGGCAGACAGAGTGAGTTGATATAAGCCTTGTACCAGGCAGACAGAGTGAGTTGATATAAGCCTTGTACCAGGAAGACAGAGTAAGTTGATATAAGCCTTGTACCAGGCAGAGTGAGTTGATATAAGCCTTGTACCAGACAGACAGAGTGAGTTGATATAAGCCTTGTATCAGACAGACAGAGTGAGTTGATATAAGCCTTGTACCAGGCAGACAGAGTGAGTTGATATAAGCCTTGTACCAGACAGACAGAGTGAGTTGATATAAGCCTTGTATCAGACAGACAGAGTGAGTTGATATAAGCCTTGTATCAGACGGACAGAGTGAGTTGATATAAGCCTCGTACCAGGCAGACAGAGTGAGTTGATATAACCCTTTTACCAGGCAGACAGAGTGAGTTGATATAAGCCTTGTACCAGGCAGACAGAGTGAGTTGATATAAGCCTTGTACCAGACAGACAGAGTGAGTTGATATAAGCCTTGTACTAGACAGCCAGAGTGACTTGATATAAGCCTTGTACCAGACAGACAGAGTGAGTTGATATAAGCCTTGTACCAGGCAGACAGAGTGAGTTGATATAAGCCTTGTATCAGACGGACAGAGTGAGTTGATATAAGCCTTGTACCAGGCAGATTGAGTGAGTTGATATAAGCCTTGTACCAGACAGACAGAGTGAGTTGATATAAGCCTTGTACCAGGCAGACAGAGTGAGTTGATATAAGCCTTGTACCAGGCAGACAGAGTGAGTTGATATAAGCCTTGTACCAGGAAGACAGAGTAAGTTGATATAAGCCTTGTACCAGGCAGAGTGAGTTGATATAAGCCTTGTACCAGACAGACAGAGTGAGTTGATATAAGCCTTGTATCAGACAGACAGAGTGAGTTGATATAAGCCTTGTACCAGGCAGACAGAGTGAGTTGATATAAGCCTTGTACCAGACAGACAGAGTGAGTTGATATAAGCCTTGTATCAGACAGACAGAGTGAGTTAATATAAGCCTTGTATCAGACGGACAGAGTGAGTTGATATAAGCCTCGTACCAGGCAGACAGAGTGAGTTGATATAACCCTTTTACCAGGCAGACAGAGTGAGTTGATATAAGCCTTGTACCAGGCAGACAGAGTGAGTTGATATAAGCCTTGTACCAGACAGACAGAGTGAGTTGATATAAGCCTTGTACTAGACAGCCAGAGTGACTTGATATAAGCCTTGTACCGATTTGAATTTGTGTTTCCACACAAACTATCTTTGCAACCTTGTTTTAAGAATCGTAGAGAAAGGACAGAGTACTTTTCAATGATAATAGTTTCCACTCAACCGACCCCAACAAAAACATTACAATTTTCAAAAAAGAATATATTCAGATTTGTCGAAACCGTCTATGTAATTGCAAATGAATTTAACATAATTATCTAAGAAAGGTTATATTTTGGAAAATTTAGAATTCGTAAGAATGTTTAAGTATAGGAGTAACAATTGAAATGTGTTCTGAAACCAAATACAACAGATTTATTCCTTGAAAAGAAAATATTTAGATTAAGGCTTTGAAGGTCGCCGTCGAAAAAAAATGTCTCCGAAAATTAATATTTAAAAAATTCATTTATAAGTTACTAGTTGACCAATGGCGTAGCATACGCTGCTATTTTGCAGGGGCGGGTTAGGCCACTGCAACCTATGCGACCGCAGTGGGACCCTCACTTTAATAGGACCCGCGCTAATTATAGGTGTATAACTTACAACAGATTTCCCGCTGCCCCATGATTTACCAGGAGCTCCTGGAAATCTCCTGAAATTGCAAAATATACGAAAAAGTCCTGGAAATATCCGGAAATTATTAAAATCTTTTGAAAGCTCATTCAAATCTCCTGAAATATATAGACGAAAATTGCCATTTTGGGGTGTTATTCAATATGGAAAACGCCAATCCTACGCGCGATAAAAAAACGGCATTATGCATTAGCCTTTATTGTGTAATATGGTGAAAGAAGTTTCTTACGCCTTAAACTAATGAAGAATTACTTGAGGTCAACAATTCTCGTAGATAGATTGAAACATTTGGTAATTCTTGCAATTGAGCGTGACCTATGTAGGAAATAGAATTTTTATGATATACTGAATGACTTCGCTACACGCAAGGCTCGTATAGTCATTTTGTGCGTAGTAAAGAATGAATAAAATGTACAAGACAAATTTATTTTCTAATACAAACTCTTAATTTTCACTTATTATCCGTATTCCTACCCAAACTTGGCCCCGCGAAATCCGTTTCGCATAGGGCACCACAATGGTTACATCCGGCTATGCGACTAAGTGATGGGTGAATACAAAATAGATTACTTGTTCTCTTTCCATAACTTCTTGGTCACAATGGTTAAGTCCGGCCCTGCTATTAAGTGACTCGTTCTCCACCCCCCCCCCTTTTCTTTTCGCTGCTAAGGTTACGTGGGGTAACTCTAGTCCAACTTACAGAAATAAAAAAGTGATCTTTCCTTTACTTCTTCATGTCCAAATTGTTGAGCCATGAAGAGAATTATATATAGAGATTAATTTTGTTCAATATACCTGTTTGTAACTTCGTTTTGTTAAAGAACTATATATTTTTTTTTTTTTGGAATGTAGTTAAGGCCTAAAAATTTTCATTATAATTTAAAAAAAAAAAAAAATTTATTCCAAAGGTTCTTAAAAATTAAACATTTTGCGCGCGTCAAAACAGTCAAATATCGAGAGAGCGTTTAACGCCTTGAAGTTATAAAAAGCCGAAAGTTCAAAAAGCCTACCGCTAGAGGTCTCGCTTAACATAAAAATACTATTACGATAAATAAGCGAAATCAAGATTTACTTACACTACTTGTATCTCTCACTCTTACTTCAGTTTCGGCCATTGCCCCCCCACGTTACTTTATTTTATTTAATTTGACATGCCTTTATAAATAGTAATAATAATAATACTAATAATGGAGGCCCTGGATTGCAGAACATCTTCAAACTGTGTAACACAGTGTTTCAAAAATACAATCAAAACTGCACGCCTCCAGCAATGAACTAGTTTTTTTCCTACGCAAATATGACTATGATGCGACCCCACTGAACCTAAACAATGTTGAAGTTAATGTCGGTTAGGACAATGGGAAGATCTAGTAATTGAACATCAAAACTAAGAGTACTCTCGTCTCATAATTATTTTTTTGCAATGTATAGATACATAATCTTCTTTATCAGAAGACTGAATGCAACACTAAATTGTGATTTTGTGTGTATTTTTGATAATCAATTACTAGATCTAGATCTAAAAAATAAAATTATGTTACATAGGTTAGGGTTTAAAAAAACAACATCTTCTTTGAACTACTTGCAATGTATAATTTGTAGCAACATCATAAACCACTTAGACAAACAAAATGTCCTCACACCATACCAACATGGCTTTAGAAAATATAGATAATGTGAAACACATCTAATAGGACTAATTGATGATTTTTCTAAAGGTTTAGATAATAGTGAACAAATAGATGCTATCTTACTAGATTTTTCTAAGGCTTTTGACAAAGTTCACAACCATAGTTTGCTTAAAAAATTTAAATATTTTGGCATTAATGGTCCACTGCATCAGTGGATTAAAGATTTTCTGATAGGGAGAGAACAAACTGTAATAATAAATGGCTCTAAATCAACACCGATAACAGTAAACTCAGGTGTACCTCAAGGAACAGTCTTGGGTCCACTACTATTTTTAATTAACATAAAAATTTACCAAATTGCATTACTTCAGGAACAAAAGTCAGATTATTTGCAGACGATTGCATAATATATAGAACAATAAAAACAACACAAGACACAGATATTTTACAAAGAGAATTAGATGAATTACAGAAATGGGAATCAAATTGGAGCATGTCTATCCACCCAGAAAAATGTCAGTTGTTAAGAGTAACAAAAATTTAAAACAAATTAATTCCACTTATCTTATTCATGGCAAACCAGTAACACAGACTAAAAACGCAAAATACCTAGGTGTTATAATAAATGAAAAACTGTCATGGAATCCACATATTGATGAAACTATAAAAAAATCAAAGAAAGCATTAGGATTTATTAAAAGAAATTTCTATAAATCAAATAAGAACATAAAACTAAAATGTTATTTAACCTTGGTTAGGCCAATAATAGAATATGCATACTCCATTTAGGACCCCTCAATTCAAGAAAACATTAAGAAACTGGAACAGACACAAAATAGAGCAGTGAGATTCATAACAAATGAATATTCACATTTGACTAGAGTAACACCTATAGTAAAATCACTAAATTTAGAAAGCCTTCAGGACAGAAGACTCAAAAGTAAAGTAGCAAGTATACATAAAACACTGAACCATAATCTTCAAATACAAAAACAAAATTTAATAAAATACTCTGAAAGACACAAAGATAAAGGCACATTCCTCATCTCATATGCTAGGACAAAATTTGTACAAATACTCCTTCTTCCCTAGTGCTATTAGAGCATGGAATGGGTTGCCTGAGCTAGCCAGGAAAACCAGAGACTTGGCAGAATTTAAGTCATTGGTTAATATGCATGACTAAATGCATGACGCGTAGGACGTAATCATCTTCTTTTTTGAAGTAACGTCTGCATTATATAAGATAAGATTTACAAAACAAAAGGCCTTGATCCAAGTTTCTACAAGATGTTCACGATCGATCAGTCGCGGATAAGAATTTATTTCCGGTTTCCAGTCTAGTATTATATATAAGTCTATGGAAGTATACTTTAAAATACAGGAAGTTTCATTTTATTTCAATGTTATTTCTATTGTGCTTTATATATAGAACTGGCCATATATTACCCGCGGGTCTTAATTTGCGTATCACAGTCGATGTAGTCAATGACAGTGCTTTGTAAACAATTAAACGAAATAATAATGTTATAAGTAAAGCGAATGCGGAATGCGTTAATGTAAAAATAGTATGAATGGAGCTATCAAATTAGCTAATCGATTTAAATCCATTTTTTCAAATAAGAACATTTGCTTGTAGGCCTACATATATTTGATTAAAGCATGAAATGAATATACTTTATTTTGTACCAGTTTATCTGTGGGGTCAGGGCATTTGTCTTTGTGTAGACTGCTATTGAAAATTATTATGTATAAAGTGTAAGTAGATCTACACTTTCTAGATCTAGAATATAGATATTTCTAGTATCAGTATCATCTAAAGGCTACATAGATGACAGATGTCACGTGACAAGGGACACCTCATTGTTCACAAAATGAGGACAGTGTACCTATTTCAAATCAGGTCACGCGTTACCACGCTTAGATGCCAGATAGACGCCGATTAAAACTTAGTTCAAGGCTACAGCAGGGAAACATAATTAACGTAGGTGAAATAAAAAAACAATTTTAAAAAAATTAAATGTAAACGAGTCAAGGAGTCAAGGATGGGTATTGAGATGTCATGGTTCTTTATTCTAAGGAAAGATATAAAAGGAGAAGGAGTAGCTTGGGACGAGGGAGAGAGAGAGAAAGTTAGACTTAGAAGTCGCTAGTTTAAAAGTGAACCTGCATATGTCACAAGTTCATATCATCAAGATCATCAAATCAAACAAACATTATATACACGTGACAAAAGAGATAGACCTAGATCTACTTATAAAATAAATAAGTTTTTTTTTTGTTTCAATTATGAAAGCTATATGTAGACAAATAGAAGTTAAAATGTTTTCTATATGATAGTGTAGATCTATAATTAGTAAAGATATAGATCTAGACCAAGTAAAGATCTCGTTGTCTTGTTTACGTTTTATAAAATGAAAGTAGGTTTTAGATTTATTTTTAGAATGTGTATTCTTCATTAAAAGTATAGTCAAACGTATATTTAAGAGAGTAAAATATTGAAGTCTCAATGGTTTAAATCTAAAAATAACGCAAAATAGAGTTTATTCAATTTATTTGTCAAAAGCCAACATCTGTTTTTAATTTTATTTAGAGCCGAAAGTTCATGACCTCAATGCGCGTTGCCTTGGTGAATACAGTAAGCTGTAGGTGACAAAAGCAATAAAAAATATATTTAATCAAATCGAACGCGCGAATGTAATTGTTTATATAACATTGTTAGTTTAATTTTATTGAGATCTAGATCTAGAATTTAAACAATTTGAATGTCACAGTAGACTAGTCAATAAACAAAAACTTTGAGCCTATTATAGTAAAAGACTTTGTGTTGCCCTAGAAAATAGCCTAGATAAAGTAGGTTATAGTGTTGACCTAGATACCGCGCTATGATGACCTCTAACGTTCATTTTATTTGTACCACTATGCGGCGTATGTAATGGTGGCGCGAGTTACAGAAAAGTTTGCCAAGACGTTTAAAGCTATTAACATTTAGAGCGAATGATTTTATGTATAAAAATGTTTTGTAAACTCAAATTTGAAGGTAAATTTTCCTTAAAAATGATATGAATAGACACTAATTTGTATGATCACGTGTAAAAGTAAAACATTATGTTTTCTTGAATTAGGGCCAATTTAGATCAAAGAAATTTTAATCTCTGTGCATGCATGACCTCTCCGTCTTGTCTCATCATGTAGAAATGGTAAACATTGCCTAGATCCATAAAATACTATAACTTTAATAGAGTTGAGCAACTTTTTTTTTTGAGGGTCTTAAGTTTGTTTTAGCGCTATAATACCTACGCTAAGGTCCCAGTTAATACCCAAGGAACATTTATGCCAAGTTTTATCAAGATTGATCAAACGGTTTTGATTTCTATTCGGCACATAAATACAAACAAACAAACAAACAAACAAACAAACATACATACATACATACATACATACATACATACATACATACATACATACATACATACATACATACATACATACATAGACACATACATACATACATACATACATACATACATACATACATACATACATACATACATACATAAATACATACATACATACATACATACATACATACATACATACATACATACATACATACATACGCCTTACATTCTACTTTATAGTATAGATGTGACCTTTTCGGAAAATATCGAAAATAAAATACACAAGCTTAACAGAAAACTTATTGTTTTCACGATTGCTAAACAGAATTGTGGTTTTAAACTGCTCATTATAAAAACTGGTCGTGTTGAACATGCGATTGATCTTCATTAGTCAAAAAGAAACATTTTTTTATTTCTGATAACTCATGCTTGTCTCAGGGTAAATGAAGGCATGAATCCAATAACCATGCGATTCTTGAAAAAGGTTTCTTCTACTCTTTAAATAAAAAATAATGTACACATTTTTTTGTTAACGTTTTCATGAGAACTGAAACTACCAAATAATTTACCTTGAACTATAGTCATGAAATAGAGAACAAAGAAAAGTAAATGTATATCCATGGTGTAATTGCTTGACGAAATACAAAGTGTGTACTATAGTATTTTGCCGACTACTTTAAGAGAAATCCAAAGACTACTGAACAAATCATCAGTTTTGTCTATGAATGTTTTCAAACAGTTAACCTGCTGAGTGTTAAATGGACTGTAACACCAGCTCTTGCATTGTAGATGTTCAGAAAATCGATGCAGAGAAAAGAACAATGAATATTTACTCTATAGACTTTAGCGTTTCTTTTTAACAACAAATACAAATTTTAAAAGATCTATTGAAATGAGAGTAGTGCTGGTCTTAAATGACAGATAATTACTTGTATCAGCTCTATGTATCAACTGAAAATTTTTTTTTACAAGGCTTATATCTACTCATTGCTTCGTAGACATTAGATGATTAAATTAAGTGACATCTTTTTTTTATCTTGAAAGATATTAGTAACAAGATCGATTTAAAAGTTTCTTTTAAAGAAGACACTCAAGCGACTTTTGTGTCTAATACCTTCTTACAACAGAACGGAAAATGTCTCCTGAGTAAAGTATCATCATATCATCAATACAGGCCCGATACAAGAAGTCTTTTTAAACATTTCAAACTTAATGCTCTACTGCCGTAAATGTCTCTTTAAACTCCTTTATTTAAATGCTTCTTACAATGAGAAATTATGCATAGGAGATAGGTTTCTTCAAGTTCAAGTTGAAGATGTCTTCGTCTTGCCAGCTCAGATTTAGCCTGGATTGACTGACACTCGTCTAAGCAAATGTCTATGATGATGGCAGAAGTAAAAATTTTTGTTGGTGGTTTTCTTGGCATCTAAATTCTCTGTATGATGCGTCGCACGTACAGTTCATGCTAAACATTTGGATGCAGTTATCGAGCTTCAAATTTCCCTCGTAAGATAGGCAGAAAATTTTAAGATCCATAGCAACTTAAATCTCTGGTTAATTTTAAATAGTTGGGTCTCCGGATCTTCTTCTTCATCGATCAGGGCTTGCCGGAGACGAGCTGTAAGCAGCTCAATGGTACCACCAAGCTTCAGACGTCGGTAACGAAATTTCTGCTTAAGCTCTTTAACTAAGAGTTGGTCTAGTTGTTTCAAAGATGCCATTGTGATCGAACCCTACCTCCTCTCGTTGAGTCGCCTATAATCCCACTTCCAGACATCAATGTAATAACTGAATGGAGGCAACTCAACGAGGCGTCGATATTTATTTACACGAAAACATCACACATACATATAACAACGTCTGCCTTGAGCACAGCTTCTTCATAAGCTCTGTTCTAGACTTGGGCGGAAATCGTTCTCTTCTCTTCCATGCCAACATCCTTCCTGTCTAGTCACTAATTGTGCGTACCTTCTGAACTATCTTGGATAGCGGTGTGCATGGCGGGGTTAGAACAATATTTTGCTATGTCTTATGCAGACAAAGCTGTTGTCCACCGAGGGTCTATTTAAGTAATAATTAGTGATAAAATGTCATAAAAAACGAACTTAAAAAACTAACTCATTTTACAGTTGTTAAACATGAAGTGAATGTATGTAATTTTATTTTATATAGAAGCTGTACTCATCTAAAGGGAGATACGCCTTGTGAAAAGAATTAGGTTGTTTGCTAGAACAACTAACAACAGACTAATTTTTTTAAAAAAATAAGTGCTTGTATAGCTGAGTGGCTAAAGACGTCGGCCTTCCTCTGTGGAGGCTCGAGACCTCGACTTTGAATTCAGACCTCGAGCAACTTTTTTTTTTTTAGTTTACTTTCGAAAAGGCAGCTTGGAAACCTTCTGCCAGATAACTGTTTCTCCTCCACAAGTCCACAAGTCCACGACTGAAGCCTAGCACACACTACACATTCTATAAGTACGAACGTTGCGTTCAACAAAAACATTGTATACAAATATTTCTAATCACTTCTGTGTCTCGTTGGTCTAGATCTTTGACAATGAATTACATGATGGATTCGAACTAATTTACGCAATTTCACTTATTTTAGGCTTTGTTTTTACAGTCATCACTTCTCCGTTATTAGAGTAAATACATATGTTTTGTTTTTACAGTCATCACTTCTCCGTTATTAGAGTAAATACATATGTTTTGTTTCAATCTTTCACTATGTCATCAAATGTTTGACAGGTTAATTGGGTCAAAACCTCACACTGTTTGGAGTTAACAACCCCATAATACAAACAGTATGCATAAGCTTCCAATAATCTTTAATCAATAGCATAGAGTTTGAAGCAGTTACTGCATAAAATATTGTAAACACTTTATCTGTGAGATCTGTTAAATTTTGATATTGATTCAAACTTTCTATGGGAGTAAAAATGAACCTTTGAAAGCACAAGCGTTCTTCACTGTAGACGTAATAAGCTTTGAATGATCATCGAGTCGGTCACATCGACTCTTCTCTTCTTCGACTGTCAGTCAATTGTTAGGGTTGTATTAGTTCTCTTTTGTAACATTTCTATGAGAATTACATTTATTTATACGAATACCTGAACTCAACGTTTGTCATGTAGCTGTTTGTATGAATATGTTACCGTTAAAATGCAGAAATAATTTATTCTACAGATTATCTAGGTATTGTGCAGGGTAATCTGTTCATGTGTGGATAATTGTTTCTTGGCTCAAATGATCTCAATAATGTGTAAATAATCTAGATAAATTGTACATTACCTACTAAGCTCTGGACAATCAAATGTCTAGTGGTGTTACTTAAATATTTACTGACTTCTAAATAATCAAGTTAATATAATCAAACAACAACACATTAGAACCAAATCAACTATTAATAATCAATCAATTAAAAAACTATAATAGAAAGAATCAAACCTTTTAAACCATTACATTGTATAAAAGAAATAAATTAGTAAAACATATGTCAAAATTATTTTTACTTATTAGTGCTAACTGTAGATCGGTGACACTTTGAATTACATAGCAGTTGCATTTTGCGACTATCACATCTAATAAGTGCTACATTTTAAAAACCCTGAACACTACCAAGCGATTGCGTTATTGCTGCTTGACGTTCAGATATTTTTGCAGCAGGGACATTTTATATCTTTTAGATCGCAAATACTGAAATTAGTTTTTGCATACAATTGTTTCAAAATTGTCTTTTGAATAAGTTCATATAAATCATCCTCTGTTTTACTAAAAACCACTGCTAATATCGAGAGGTGCATACAAATTATAAATATGAAGGCAGCGCTAGGGACCAGATTTTGAATGAGAGAAAATGGTGAATTAAATATAACGAAACAATAACTGAATTGACCAGGGCACGAAACAGTGACCCTTTGATGCAACACAGATAGGTGTGGTGATGTGGGGGTTGGGTGGGGCATGTGACAATTGACATCAGTAAAACCGATTAGTTCCTTGAAAAGATAAGATACCCCACATATTTAGATTAAGGCTTTGAGGATCGCCGCCGAAAAAAAATTAATCGATAAATAATATTCAATAAAATTCAATCATAAAATTGTGAGTTATAGTCCAAAATTTATTTAACTAGAAAAATAACAGATTGAGTAGAGGTTGGAAAAAGGCGACTAGGAAAATATTATCTGAGTTTAGAACTTATCTCAATCGTGACTCTTATACTGAAAAATTTCGTTTGAATTATAACTTTTCCAAAGCAGTCTTTCTTAAAATAATTATGATAAATTCATGTGAAATTACATAAAGGGAAGGGGGGTTGAGTGAAAATGATTAATCCTCGCTCCTTTTTATAATTTCTGCTAATGATTGCATTTGGCATTAAAGAATAGGGGTGGGGCGACTCGATATAAGAATTTAATTTATAGCATATATAACTTATATTAGTGACAGATTTTTTTATTTTGTAATTTCTTAACTATAATACAAAAAGAAAAAGTATTGGTTTGTCCGATGGGGGCAAGATGATTGCATGTATCGCCACTCCCACCTGGTACAACCCTGTTTCATTTTATATTTACTAATCATAAAATTTGAGATTAGAGTGTGATGCGACATAATATACAATGGGTTTCCATATCAATACGTAGTTTTTATTATATAGATATTCGACTAATTTTGTTCGCATACTATGATTTCTCCATAAAATTAGGACCGCCCCTCACACTCTGAGGGCTACAGTAGATGCAATCTCCCCCACCCCCTTTATCCCACCAAAATGGCCAAAATATCAGAAAAAAAATTATATAATATTAATTCAACTAATTTTGTTCAAAACTGTGATTTCTCCATAAATTAGGACCGCCCCCCCCCCACTCAAAGGAAAGGGTTTAGGTGGGAAGGGCAGTAGAGGTTCCCCCCCCCCCCCCAAAAGGCCAACAAGGGAACGACATAATATGAAGATCGGTTAAAACACCAAATAACAAGTTATAATCATATAGATATTTTATTGATTCTGTTAGCAAGCTGTGATTTCTACAAATAAATTGGACCGCCCCTCCACTCGAAAGTTTATGGGGGTGGGGGGAGATTGGATTGATGCCATCCCCTCCCAGCCCCACCATATCGGCCAACATACTAGAGGAGGGCGAAATAATCTAAAAATAGGTTGAAATATAAATAATTACTATATATATTTTTAACATAAGTAATACATTCGTATACAATTGTGTGAATTCTATACTAAAATTCGTCAGCCGAGTGGGGGTGGGGGCGATCTCCCCTACCGCTCCCCCCCTGGATCCGCCAGAGAGAGGGCATCCATTTTTGCTGTCTCCAATTCGGGTATTTTAATTCTCAAATACCTGCATCAACATTTGCGTGCCATCAATTCTTGGTCTCATCACGCTGTATCTTCTGATCCATATCCTTTTTTTTTAAAGATGTTTCACAATACATTCCCCCATCATACTATGTCTTTAGGATCTAGTTCACTTGTGAGCTTCTTCATCGTTTTCATTGATGAGGTTGCGTGTCAATGTGTTGTGCGCGTGGAGGCTTATTGACTCCGGCAACCACTGGAATACCCACCCCATTCTCCTGACTGCAAACTAGTTGGTCTACGGCTATTTATTTGATAATCACAGCTAACCCTTATATCTAAGGGTTTTTCCCCTATCCGCCACCTTGGTGCTTGGTAGAAGATGGTAGCACCCCCAAGACTTGTGAGCATATCACGCGATGTACACTGGTGAGCATGTAAGTTGTGAGCACCTGAAGCTACATTTGGGCAAACAATATAATAGAAACAAGCCTCTCAACGGTACCGAAGTGTCAGGTGGGATTTCAGATTAGCTAGGGTATGATATGACATTACGGTCCCGTATCCCCAGCCTGAACAGAGTAACACAAGAACCTAAAGGTAATAGCATGTAAACTACAAACATTGAATAACAGTTATTCAACTGAACATTTAGTGAATAACAACAGTTGCCAACAGGAACAATATTTAATTAACTTAGTTGTAATTTTCAAACATATTTACACGTACATCAATATCATTGAAGTTGGCATTTGATTACTAATTAGTCTAGTATCACACCAACAGATTTCCGTAACACACCTTCACGCTCACATTCCATCTTGGCGCCCAACAGAAGCTCAACTCCCTACACCTCAACACCGATAGTTACTACACAACTCCAAGGGCAGAAAGACGACACACTTTCCCATAGCCCAAACCTAACACCCTGAAACGAAAAGAAAACCTAGATCTAGCGCTGCCGCTACAAGAAAGAACTTTTCAATAGCGACACCCGTACCGAAAGATCAGCGTACTTAATAAAACTATGTACTTACGTACCCTTACAAGGGGAACCAAAAAACCAGCTACCCAGCTCACAAAAGCAGCACTCTCTCTCTTGCGAAAACTAAGGATGACGTAAACACACACACACACACACAATATTCTAGACAACAAAACGCACTTACAAGAAACTACTTCCTATACCCTAAAACACCAATATTAAATGCTAAGAAAAACTTCAAACGCGCATGACACGAAGCTGTTAATATTCACATTACCTCGGTAAAATGAAAAAAAAATACAGCCTTTTGATTCCGCACATTGACGGATCAAATCAGTTAATTTGCCGATTAGCCAGTTTATGTCCACAGAGTTACGGATTATGAGCTTTAGTGGTAACAGATCTATTGAAACATGGTTGACCATATGGTTGTTTATATTGTTGTAACGCCGGTCAGTGTAGCCCTTTGTGTAATCAACCGACACATAAGAACACAGGGCTATAATGTAAACAATCCCCAAGTAACTCAAGGGTGTTATGGTTATCTGACTATGGACTGTTTTCTATAAGATAGGGTCAAGTCAGCCCGACACAGTAGAGGAACAGCAGTGTTAATGTGTGAACGAGTTCAAGTACTATTTTGCATAGCTGTTTGAACCTCATTCACCAATCGTAAAAAGACAACATTGAACCACGTGATTCACTATACAACTTATGATCTAATTCGAATCAACAATGGTTATCACATGAGTTTTTTTGTTTCGTCGCTTTATCATGGTTATCACTTGACAGTTCGTTTTTAGTGAATGAGGTAAAGTATTTGATTGTTTATTATTCATTACTAGTCGACCCACGGCGTAGTATACGCCTCTATTTTGCAGGGCTGGCCTTAGGCCACTGCTACCTATGCGACCGCAGTGGTCCCCGCACTTTCATACGACCCGCGCTATTTATAGGTGTGTAAATTATTAAATTAAACAGTTTTATAACTTATAACAGATTTCCCGCGGTCTCCTTATTTACAATGAGCTCCGGCAATTCTCCTGAAATTGCAAAATATACGAAAAAGTCCTAGAAATCTCTAAAAATTATTAAAATCTTTTGAAAACTCATACTAATCTCCTGAAATATATAGACAAAAATTGTCATTTTGGGGTGTCATTCAATATTGAAAACGCCAAACGTACGCGCGATAAAAAAAAAGTCTTTATGCAATGCTCGTAATTGTGGAATCTGGTGAAAGAAGCTTCTCGTGCCTCAAACTAATGAAGAATTAGTCTAAATTTTCACTTATTATCAGTATCCCTTCCCAAACTTGGCCCCGCGAAATCCGTTTCGTATAGGGCCCCACAATGGTTAACTCCGGCCCTGCTATTTAGTGACGGGTGAATACAGAGTAAATCACTTGTTTTACGCCCCCCCCCCTCTTTTTTTTCGCGCTAAAAATACGTTAGGTAACTCTAGTCCGACTTGTAGAAATAAAAGAGTGATCTTTCCTTTACTTCTTGGTGTCCAGACTGTTGAGCCATGAAGAGAATTAAATGTATATAGATTGTTATTATTATTTCATTAGTGTCTCGTTATTCAGCGCCCAAGTTGTCAGGTTCTTGACTTCGCTATATTGTTCTGTTAAGGGTTTATAGAGAAACGTAACAGTAAGGGCATAGTTTACCGTTTGTTTTATTTGTCGAAATTTGTCCTGACTTTGTCTGCACATGTAAACTCGTTGTTTATCATTTAGCTAGAGGTTAATAACTTAATATGATTTTATTAGAATCTAACAACATTTGTATGATTATGTTATTATTTTGTTTAGAATTTCTTTGTGATCTTGATCATTTTTTATTGGTTTAAATAGCCATATAATTTACGTCAAAACGATGTCCGATTTATATAAACATGTCTGTAATTGTTTTCATGGAAATTGCACTTGATATTTTATTTCTATAACATTTCGTTTAAGGTTTTTATAGACATGAATTTCTAGATTTTTTCATTATATCATCAAAGATGTGTAGACATAACACAAAAAAAAAAAAGAATGTTTAAAGGGAATTGTAGGAACTGACATAATTTGTTATAATGAACGCAAAATAAATAATGCATCTAAAACAGCCGTTAAAAACTGTAAACATCTCTCTAACATTACGATGACCTATAAATCGATTGATTATTACACTCATAGGGGGACTGGTGAACACATTCATTGTGCAGATCAGTTTTGTTCATACCTTACAACATAATCAACAAAGTTGATTTAAGATAATGAATGCACCAGCTTAGTTTCTAGACATGTAAAGCTCCATTCACTACTACACACACACAATTGTTGTACATTGAAAGCTTTTGTTTTTGTTCTTAATCAAACATTGCAATAACTTCTTATGGCGTTTGTTTATTTCTAGTTTCCTTTACAATTTTTCCATTAATTTTAACTCAACAGCTTGCACAAAGGGAAGTAGTCAACTGATTCTGTTTCGACCAGCACACAGTTTATCTTTGGCTACTTATTGAACCGAGAAGTCCAAACAGTTCAGGCAATAATTTTCTAATAATGGAATAAAATGCGACAGATTGAGACGTTAAGAAATGTATTTTGTATTTCACTTCTTAGAGAAGCAATAGTGTTGTGTCAGTTTCTAGATGTATGGAAAACAGGCTTTTGTATTTGTAATAATAGATTTCACAAAGCAACTCATAAATTATTGCTAGGTGTAATGTTTGTCACAGTCCATTACAGCACTTAGGTGTAGTTAATAATTTATAATGTATACTATATGTAGTCCTGAAAAGATACAATTATAATACTTGCACGTACACAATTTTGATTTTGTTTTGCAGAATGATAATCATCTCAATGAATAGAAATTATGTATATTTCACTCAGAAAAAGTCTCTGAAAGAAATGTTTAGCAGTGGCGTAACTAAAGATGGGGGAGAGGGGGAGAATTTGAAAATCCCCACGGACCCCAACCTTTGGGGGCCCCCCAAATGGGTGTCCGAACTTTATTTGTAAATGCTTAAATTAATATATTTGATTGACATATAGTGTCAACGGGTGTCTTTTTTTTTCAACATTTATGGATTAAATTTATAACAAAGACTAAACCTAGATTTAGATCTATCACTACGTTGATTGTGTTGACATTTTAAAGATATTTTTTCCCACAGAGATCAAAGTTTTTGTTAAGGTTTGTTTTACATTTCAAACTTTGTTGCCACGAATAAAACAGCATGATAATAGATCTAAATGGCGAGTATTTTATGGCTACACTAATTAACCTTGAAGCAAAATTTACAGAATCAAGTATAACAGATCTAAACGTTATTCTTAATAATGCTAGAATAGTCCATTATTCGGGTTTGGCGTCTATAATTTCAGAATTAAACTTCACACTCGAGATAGTTCCCCTCTATTCATCTTTCCTCAATCCAATGGAAACTCTTTTTATTTCAATCTAATCCTTTTGCTTTCGCACAAAACATAAACAACAAACAATAACGTAATATCATATAATATTAGCACATCCTTCCTTTTGAAGTTATTATCACACCCTTCCTTTTTAAAGTTCTTAAGAGTGATATCTACTATCAGGGCCGGACCTAGCATTTGCGGGGCCCTATGCGAAACGGATCGCGCGGGGCCTAGTCTGGGTAGGGATAAGCATAATGTCAAAATTATTTTTTTTGAATTAGAAAATAGGCCTACTTTCGTCTTTGCAATAAATTTTTATCAAATGAAAGCTCGCAATGCCACTTTTTATTTATTGGCACCCCAAAATGTTAATTTGGTCTATTCTTCAGGAGATTTGAATAAATTCAAAAAAAGTTCAGGACTTTATCGTATATTTTGCCATTTCATGAGATTTCCTGGAGGCCCTGGAAAATCAGGAGGTCGCGAAAACCCTGTTAATTTATTTACGTTATAATGGTTTAATGTAATACTTAGAATTAGCGCGGGGCCAATGAAAGCGCGGGGCCCACTGCGACCGCATAGGCTGCAGAGGCCTAAGGCCGGCCCTGTCTACTAGGAACTTTAACAATTCGTCCACTTCTGGTTGTCTTGACTGGCACAACAAGTTCTCTAGACGTTGGTCTATAACTGTCTGTTTCGTTTGTTCCAACAGTTTGCAGTTCATTGTCTTCATCGGTATCATAGTACCCAGAGATGTCTTCATCGAAACTCTTGTTCAAAAAGCGTTGATTTTTTCTATATGTTATTCCATCGTTTGTCTTTATGATGTAAGATCTGGGTGCTGAATGTTTTTTTATGACAACTGCTTTCTGCCATGTTTGACCTAGATGAACTCTCCGACAGAATAATCTGTAGGTAGTCTTGCTTTTGCATCGTATTTCACTTTGCTTTTCATCTGTCGTTCGTTGAGTAATATCTCTGCATTTTCAGCTACCGATGGTTTCAATAGTTTTGGATCAGTTGGAATGATTTCCTGAGTCTTCTACTAGTCAGCAGTTGTGATGGTGAATACGGCAGTCCACTTATCGGAGTATTTCTATACTCGAGCATAACGAGATATGGATCTTTCCCACTTTTGTATGCTCTGAATCCTTTTGCTTTCGCACAAAACATAAACAATCAACAATGACGTAATACCGTATAATATTAGCACAGAATCTTCTTCATGCAGTGGAAAATTAAGAATTTTTTTTTGCCTATCTTGAATTCTGGTCAAAGCTCCTGCGCCCAATTAATATAGCTCAGAAGAAACTACAAAAGTCTGGACTGTGTTCAGGCTTCCGCGCGGTGTTGATGCTTGTAGATAGATCTAGTGTAGATCTACGTTTGACTGGAGGTACTACCGAACTCAAAACTACTTCAGTAACACCGGCGAAAAAACCGAAACAAACAAAATATGTAGTCGACGCTGATGCTGTTTACAAATCCATTTAATAATTAAGAAGGGAATCGTCCTATGTCAGCTATGTCCGTAAATCCGTATCTAAATTCTACTGCTCTACACAAAGCATCCTCTTTCTAGCGTCACTAAGAGCGTTCTTGTTTTTTAAAGATCTGTCACGTCATTTGTCGCTAAGTAAAACTTTCCCCTTATTCCCGAAACAAATAACTAATTCCTAATCATGTCATAACAACTCCTCCCCCTCCCGCTAAAAAAAATTGCCAGTCAATTTTTTATCTACTGTCTTAGTCTTACATTGTGCAAGGGCCAAAATGTAGGGAAACATAAAAGACAACACAACTTGAGTCTTGATTTCGGTTTCAACTTCTTCATCATTGTCCCAAACTCAAGTTGATCTGAACACATATTTCCCTCAAATGTCACAACGTGATACTGTCCAATGTGATGTGCCATAGGTGACCGCAGACATAGGTGTCTAGCTATACTTTATCACATCACATTCCAGAGGTTCCACCACTTTCCCTCACACGTCAGGACAGACATTTTACCTAATATGACAAATTAACATTTATCAATAATCGTTCTCCTACTATACACCTAACGTTCGTTCGGGCATTTACAAGTGTATTTTATTTCCTCTCTCCACTTACTTGTCCCAGCGCGACCTAACTCTTTACTGATGTATGAGCATGATCAACAACAAGGAATAACTTATAAAACTTACTTTCCCTTGATATCAATACCTCGTCGCCTTATAAATGCCCTATCTATTCATACGTCCATACATACAATTCATACATATTAATATTCATACATAATAAATAACTAACATGAGTCAATCTAATACTAACTAATATAACAACAACATAATAACCATCTGATTATGACTACTAGCCAAATCAATTAAGAATAAACAATTTAAATAAAATCCAACTTATTTACACTACGGTTGTATAGTGTTATGTTTCACAGGCTATCTACACGACCCATACATTTGTTCTCTCCAACTGGAGTTAACATCTCTTCTTACACCACTATAGCCCGCGTGTGTCCTTCTTCCTCTGTATGACGTGCGCTTACCGCTACCACAGTCATCGCTTCTATCATCAATGTCGGATACAGACCTGTGCCTCCTATCCGAACTCGCAATCTTCTGTTCAGACGGTTCTGCCCTACTCCAACAGTCCTTAGCGATGTGCCCATGTTTATGGCAGTTAAAACAAATTCTGTCCTTTCTAGGTTTGTTTCGCCTCATGTTGCCATACCTGTTTGTCCAACTTCTAACCTGTTTGTCAGTAGCGGCCCTAACACCTGCTACATTTCCAAGTAAAACATCTCTAGATAACCTCGGCATGGCTACCCCTTCACAATACCCTGTGTACAATGGAGATCGAAGGAACACTTTGCACGCTTCGAACCTCTTAACTGCGCCGTCTGCCAATCTGACTGATTTGGTATAGCCTAAATAATCATTGGACTTAACTAATCCCCCTCTTACCGCGAGTGTACTGCTAGCTGTGTCCCGGATCACCTTTACCTGTTTATTATTTATCGTGCCCGGATAGAATTTAAATCTATCTTCCCCACAATCAACGTAGTTAATTTCTTCATCTGGTTCACTATCTCCATTATCCTGTTCACTACCTTGAATGTTCCTCACAAAATTAACCCTATCTGGTGGCCGATTATCCCTCTCTTGTTTACGGTTTCCTTGATTACCTCTCCTATCACTAGTGCCACTATTATCCTGTGTATTCCCATTGCCAGCTCCATTCCCTCTATGTTTCCTACACTGGTATGCCATGTGTCCCTTTTCCTGACAGTTAAAACATGTAACCTCCCTAAGGTTTCTATCACCCGCTTTAGGTCTATCTCTTCTCCTATCATAACTTTCCCTGCCATTGTTTTCATTTTCCCAGGATCTATCCTTTATGCCATCATAACTATCCCGACCATTGTTCCCACGTTCCCTGGACCTACCATTTCTCCTACCATAGGTGTCCCTATCACTAACATCATTCCTTCTACAATACTCCCTATCATTGCTATCATTTCCCTTTACATAATTTACCAGGTCAATAACTTTTTTGTGGTCTCTAACTGAAAGTGGGTTGTTTGGATAAGCATTCTTAAAGATCCTAATAATTTCTACCAAGTCTTCAATTACCTTAGGGTTTCTCTCTTTTACAAAAGACTGTAGCTGAGGGTCGCATTTATTGATAAAATTGTCAATTAGAATAAAGTTCTTCAACCCCTCGTAGGTGTTCTCCACATTTTCGAATCCGAGCCATTTAGTGAAGAAGTCCTTCTCTGAGTTGATAGTTGTTTGTGGATCAACTTGGCTGGATGGAGTGTTTTCGTAATACTTCTTTCGGAATGTTGCCGCGTTGTGCCCGTATGCGTTTAACAGTTCCTTCTTTAGCACCTGATAGCTGTTTTGCAACGAGTGATCGTGGTTCTGGCAAATCGTGAGGGCTTTCCCATGCACGAAGTCCAACAAGATTTCGGACCACTCCCTCTCTTGGACATTAAACTTTGCTAGTTTAATTTCAAAGCGTTTCAGATAGTCGCCGATGTCGTCCTTGTCTTCCGCAAAAGGTTGTATTTTCTTTTTCATCCATGCGGCGCTACTATGGCTTTCAATGTTGGCACTATTGTTGCTGTTCCCTTCGATGGGCACACTTACACCAGCCTCTATCCTCATCTGCTCAACTTGAATTCTCACTTTTCCGTCCGCCTCTTCTTTCTTCTCCCTCTCTACACGTTCCGCCTCTCTAACCTTTTCCCGCTCTATGCGATCTGCTTCTTCTTTTTCCTTTTCTCTGCCTCTAGCTTTCTCTCTTTCCACCATTTCTGCCTCTCTAACCTTTTCCCGCTCTCTGCGATCTGCTTCTTCCTTTTCCTTTTCTCTGGCCTTTTCCGCTTCCCTAACCTTCTCTCTCTCTAGGCGTTCTGCTTCTGCCTTTTCCTTTTCTCTGGCCTTTTCCGCTTCCCTAACCTTCTCTCTCTCTAGGCGTTCTGCTTCTGCCGCCACCATCTGCTGCACATAGGCAGTTAGTTCTTTGCCTCGCAGTTCTAATTCTGTCTTGGCTTCATGAATTAGCTTTTTTCTAAATTCTTCTAGGTCGTAACCTGAAGTAGTTGCCATATTCCTTATTTGTTACTTTATCCTACTTTATGGTACCTCTTATACCAACAAACAAAACCCTTGGCGTCTAACTACCAACTTAGACTAATAACCACTTCTACCCTTTCCCAAGATACACTTAGTATCCTTGGTACAAGTGTGTAGGCTACACTTTGACCCGACTGAATACGCTGTGCGACACACGCACACTCAACCGACACCGTGTTACTCAACACGAGTGGCCGGTAAATAGACCAACCTGTCTATTTACAAATACTAAAATTACAACTGGGCAATCAGGCTTCACCTCGATTGTTCCCCAGATCTAGTCTAGATTACGCTAGATCTTAGTTACTTCTTACCTGCTTTCACAGCCAGGAGTGTATATAACTTACAACTCATACCAATAACTATGAAAATAAACTTAAATACGATAAACACCAAACTACAGATCTAGTTCTAATGAATGAGACTTTCGTCTGACAGTAAGACTTAAGACGGGAGTATTGCAAACAATTAATACATGACGTTACTAAAAATGCTTAACTAAATGATTCACATTCACATACAGGACAAATGAACAGCTAAACATATATATGGACCTCTTGCTAGATTACACCTAATTTTAAGGATATCCCCAATCCACCACGATTTAACCTGGTAGTGATAATCTAGCGAGTGGTCACTTCCCTACAGACTCTAATTATTCTAAGGAGAAAGTAGTTAAATAACACTTGACTTATCTGTCTAAGAAGCGGTGATAACTCCACAGTCAGTCTCGGGTCCACTCTTCCTACGCTAATGTCTGTCCCGGCGGCAAGGCTCACGGCGATGTCTTCCCTAGCGGTGAGACAAGAACAACAAACGTTTCGGCTCTCCAAGGTCCTCCGGTACTGGTCTGCAATGGCTCCGGTTCTTCGGTGGTACGGCGTCTGGTTCTGGTGTTCACGGTGATCTGTCGTCTGGCTCCGGTTCGTCGGTGGCGTAGAGTCTGGTTCCGGCTGCTGGTTCCGACGCAGGTACGGTGGTTCCAGGTGGTCGTCTGTGCAAAATGAATCTGGAACGGTCCAACTATTGACACAGCGACAAAGTCAAAGTCCAGTGCTAAACCACCGGTTATCTGGCTATCTAACGTGTAGCACAGAATTCAGCCGAGCTGTAGATCAAATTAGCACTACTGTACTTAAGTGCCGTAGGCAGTACGATGTCTCCTACGTCAAAAGTTCTTTGGCGTGACCCCAACGGTCGATCTTGGCCTTGCAGACGGTGACCTTCACGTTCGTTCTCACTATGCCGGGCAGGCGATATCTCTTCAGTACGGAATCGACAGGACGATTTTCTTCCTCCACAAAACTGTAGCCTTCTCGACACAAGCTTCAATACGATGCCACAAGTATGGGCACTTACAAATCACAACTGTAGATCTAGATCTATATTTCGTTACCTCCTAGTTCTACGAGTCCAGGATCTCACTGGCTTTCCTTCGCCGACGTAGCTGTATAATCAGGGTCTAGCTGCAGACTAGGCCGATGACGTTAACTTCTGCCTCCTCCTAACAGAGGGCTTCTATTCTTCTTGATGTTGCTGCCAGTAGGCTCCGAGTCGGGGGTCGCCACGTTGTTCAGGCTTCCGCGCGGTGTTGATGCTTGTTACACTTGTAGATAGATCTAGTGTAGATCTACGTTTGACTGGAGGTACTACCGAACTCAAAACTACTTCAGTAACACCGGCGAAAAAACCGAAACAAACAAAATATGTAGTCGACGCTGATGCTGTTTACAAATCCATTTAATAATTAAGAAGGGAATCGTCCTATGTCAGCTATGTCCGTAAATCCGTATCTAAATTCTACTGCTCTACACAAAGCATCCTCTTTCTAGCGTCACTAAGAGCGTTCTTGTTTTTTAAAGATCTGTCACGTCATTTGTCGCTAAGTAAAACTTTCCCCTTATTCCCGAAACAAATAACTAATTCCTAATCATGTCATAACAACTGCATATACGGGAAGCTGCTGAAGGAATTAGTACCCTTTCATGCTTTCTGCAAAATGATGAGAAACTGACAAAAACCCAATCCATCGAAAAAGCAAAAGAAGGTAGTGAATACTATGGATTCCCTGTAATCAAAACAACCAGAAGAAAGAAAAGACTTGATGGGAAGTTGAGTTCTAATGTAGGACTGTCAATAGAACTGCAATTCAAACGTGTTGCTACAGAAGTGCTGGACAGATTTCATATGGAGATGAAGGGCAGATTCCAAAGGCTGGAAAGAAAATGGATACCTTTGGGTTTCTTCTTGAACCAAGACACCTGTTAGATTATGACAAACTGTGCTACTTTTCATGTTTGTATGATGAACTAATTGGAAAATCGCTTTTTCAATGATGTCATTGATGCACGAGCACTTTTCATCAACAAACCAGTAATACAATCACCAATAGACATATTGAGGAAAAATATGGGAATTACGTGTGCTCAAACTTTGCTACCTCCTCCGAATACCGCTAACTCAGGCCACTTCCATTACGTCATGTGAGAGATCATTCTCAAAGCTCAAGTTCATCAAAAACTATCTCAGGAGCACAATGACGCAAGAAAGAAAAATCAAGGCTTTAATGTCAGTGAAGTCACAAATACTAGAAAGTATCGATGTAGTTGATGTTAAAGATGTCTTTGCTGCACAGAATGCACGACGTGAAGCGATATCAATTGAGAGTTGTCACTTGTGCATTATTTAACTAATAAACAACGGCATTATTCATTAAAAGAGTCATCATGATTATTTTTTTTGTTAAGTTTACTGATATACTGAACCAGTTTTAATTTGGGCTTATATATTTTTGCGTACATTATCTCATGTCATATGTCGAATGTCAAAATGCAAGGGGCCCCCAAAGAGGTCAATCCCCCCGGGCCCCCGAATCCCTAGTTACGCCCCTGATGTTTAGTTTACATGCTTTAGTGAAAGAGATCCAAAAATCCTCTCCAAGAAAAGAAAGGCACATTTAAATTACAAAGGAAAGAAAAAAATGGATTTTTTGTTTGTTTGGTTTCAGATTTTGATAAAAAAAAAATATGATCAAAGTTTTGTATTCTATCACATCTCCTGATACTAGTCAATGAAGTACATGTTGTACATCACAAGCTAGTTCTAGGGCTGGAGATGGAGCAAGGCATTGTCACAAGTTGAATAAGAGATGAGCGCTAGCTATTCACTGAATAAAGACATCAGTATCTGAGCTCTAATTTATTATTAAAAGGTATTAGAACGGACGATATTACAACAACATTTTTTTTACAATACTTTTTTAAAAGCAAAGCTTATGTTAAGATGGTTATTGATTTTAGGAAAAACAAAGACCATATTGCAGAAATTCAGATAAATAACCAAACCATAGAACAAGTACAATAAAATAAATATTAGGTATAACTATCAACAACAAACAAAAATGAAATAGAGGCTGTACAAGCATATACAAGAAAATTCACCAGCGAATCTTCTATCTCAGAAAGCTAAGAAAATTTAACATAGACAAAACAATAATCAAACCTTTCTACACAGCAACTATCAGCATTTTAATCAACTTTGCCATCACCTGCTGGTATGGTAATACTTCACCGGCACAAAGACATAGACTTAATAGGCTAATTAAAAAAGCATCGTATATCACTCAAATACAGCTACCATCTCTTGAAGAGCTTTTTCAAGAAAGATGCATTTCCAAAACACTCACGATTCTTAAAGACAACCTGCACCCATTAAACCACTGCTATATAAGATCTGAACAAAGTGGTCGTCTCCTTTCCATTAGGACTAACAGAAAGATTTAAAAACTCCTTTATTCCACTGTCGGTCAGAGTGTTACAAGATCAGCTGTCGTCATCGAGAAGTACATAGAAGTCAAACTCATAAAGCGCTGGTTGTGAATGATATGTGTGTGAGTGATTGTTGTTCGAATTTTTTCATCCATATTGTTTTTGTAAAGTAGTTACGCTGAGGTTGTCGATTGTAGTTCAACTGAATTTCCATTGGATTGGATCAATTAAATTATCTTATCTTATCTTAAGTGTGATTGAATCAATTATCTTATCTTATATAATATTATGTGTACTTCTAAAAAGAAGATGATTACGTCCTACACATCATGCATTTTGTAACAAATCACTGGTTTTCCTGGATAGCTCAAGCAACCCATTTCATGCTCTAATAAAACTAGGGAAGAAGGAGCATTTGTACAAATTGGTCCTAGCATATGGAACGAGGAATATGTCTTTATCTTTGTGTCTCTCTTGGTATTTTATTACATTTTGTTTTTTATATTTAAAGATCATGGTTCAGTGTTTTATATATAATTGCTACTTTACTTTTGAGTCTTCTATCCTAAAGGCTTTCTAAATTTAGTGATTTTACTAAAGGTTTTACTCTAGTCAGTCTAGTCTAATGTGAATATTCCTTAGTTATGAATCTCACTGCTTTTTTGTGTGTCTATTCCAGTTTCTTAATGTTTTCTTGAGTTAGTTTGAACCAATCATGTAATTACATTTGTAAAAGATCTAGACTAACAACAATAATTCTGAGCGATTAGGAAAATTCCTACTAATAGTTTTTGATAAGCGCCAAGTATCTGTGTGAATGTTACCGTGATAGCTTTTTAAATGCATTATCCATACTATAAAGTAGAATGTAAGGTGTATGTATGTATGTATGTTAGGAATAGAAATAAAAACCGCTTGACCAATCTTGATAAAACTTGGCAGAAATGTTCCTTGGGTACTAACTTAGACCGTAGTGTATGTATTGTAGCCCTAAAACAAGCTTAAGACACTCAAAAAAAAAGCTGACCGACTCTATTAAAGCTATAGTATTATATGGATCTAGGCTTTGTTTACAATGTTGACATGAGAAAAGATCGAAAGGATTTCGATCTAGATCTAATTTAAAGAACTAAACTTTGCACTTATAGTTTGTTTTTTTGACAAATGAAATTACAAAATATAGTTTATTGATTTCATTATTAAATAAAATTAACCTTCAAATTTGTGTTTCAAAAGCATTTTTACATAAATTCGTTCCATATATCTGCGAATTCAGAACTTCCTGACTTACTTATAATACCATTCATTTAACCAATCGGGTAAACCAGTTTTAATTGTACTTTATAATTATATCCTATTCATCTATCGCTCCTTTCGTTTTTAATAGATATCTATGAATCGGCTTCGGGTAAACCCATTTTCGCAAAACTTATTTTATTTTCGTAGCGAAAGAGAAAAACTTGAAAGGATCATTAGCTAAGTTTAACATACATCTAATTTCAATCAACTAGATTAGTAAACATAAACTAGGACCCCAAGCCGCGGGTATTGTCAGGCTAGTATATATATATATATATATATATATATATAAGTTGTACGAATTCAGGCCAATACATTAACCACTGTGACAACAAAGTGCTTTTGAAAATATTGAAAATAGAATGTTTTATAGTTTTCTATTATTAGTTTCAAACTTTTAAGTGGTAACATAATTCCCTTCACAAAGTATAATGGGGACTAATTCAACCCAGAAAATGTCTAGACACTCATTTTATTATTTTTTTAGCTGATGATAGTTTTCTAATACTGGACGCAAAGTCCATTGGCATACTTGCATGAGAAATTCTATTGCTCTAAAATCTAGATGAAGCGTCAGTAGCAAGTAGAAATGTTTGTTTCTGTTCGGTACTTAGAGAATAGAGTCTTTAGCAAAATGTCTTAGATATTACATATTGTCTCTTAGACTATCATGTCTGTTTATGTCTTTCTTTCTTTTTTTTTGTGAGTCTGGTTTGAGTTAAAGTAAAAGAATTATAGTTTGAGATAAAGCACCTCCAAGGTTGCAAAGTCCTAAGTACTTCTGACTTGGTTTTTCGTTGTAGGCACTTAAATGCCGGGATTAGTCTGACGATGTTGTTCTGAGGTTTCAGTCTGCAAGGGCTGACTATGTTGCCTAAGATTGCCTTGGCCAATTCTATATTACTAGGTTTGGCTGTAAAGTTATGCTCTTTGAGTTTAATTGTAGATGCTCTTTTATGGAAAACACAGATGCCACAAATGAAGAGTCCTGTTAAATCTTATCTTATCTTATATAATACAGACGTTACTTCAAAAAATAATATGACTACGTCCTACTAGCATTGACTTGTCCAAATACATATTCATCTTTTCTTTGAGTACCTCATGTAACATAAGGCCTTAATAAAAACACTCCAGTCTCAATGGCCTCTTGCTAGCTTTCTAATGGCTTCCTATCTTCTTTTCTGACATCTCGGTTTCATTTAGTACACTGTTTTGCCACGTTAATTTTGGTCTTCCTCTGCTATTTGTGTCCTGTTGGTTCCACTCTAAGGCCTGTTTAGTTCTGTTTTTGGTATCTTTTCTAAGGGTGTGACCAATCCATCTCCACTTTCTAAGAGCTGCATCTCCATGTTTCTCAGTCTCAATCCACCCATATCCCACAGTTTGGTGTTTTCTATTTTCTCATACCAGTATATTTTAAAGATAATTCTCAGGCATCTGTTGATAAAGGTCTGTACTTTTTTGTTGTTGCTTCAGTTGTTCTTCATGTTTCAGAACCATACAGTAAGACAGCCTTGATATTAGAGTTAAAAATTCTTAGTTTCGTCTTGTTAGAGATGTTGGTTTTAGGTGTGTAAATGTCTGACTGTCTATGACGTTTAATGTCTTCATCTGTTCCACCTGATACATTGATTACACTCCCAAGGTAAATAATAATATCTTTTTGGTCTATGGTCTGAGAAACCAGTTCTATGTCTCCAATTTGTTTGTTGTTTACTTTAAGTAATTTTTTTTTTGGTGGTTTATCTTTAGATCTACTTTTTTCCTACTTCGCTTAAAGCTGTGACCTTTTCTGGCATATCTTGTAATCTATGCAATAATAAGACTTTGTCATCTCCGAATTCTAAATCCTCAAGCTTTTTTTTTTAAAAAGTTTATTGAATTCCTTTCCCTGAATTAGAGTAAGCTTCTTTTGTGACCCAACACAATAATAGAAGGAACAGGAGTGGTGTTTGACTCCTGTTGTGACAGGAAATTCCTCTGACCGTTTGCCACTGTGGACTACTTGGCAGATAAAACCGTCTTAAAGGTTTTTACTTTATTATTGTTATTACTTTATTTATCCCGTAGTGTCTCATTACTACCTAGATAGATTTTCTGTCAAGGCGATTTTCAAAGTCAACAAATGTTGCATAAAGAGGAGATTGCCATTCGACACATCATTCTACAATTATTCTGTGTGTTGCTATCTGGTCAGCACAAGATCTCCCTTTTCTGAATCCGGCCTGTTCTTCCTTAAGGTGTTCATCGTATGCTCTCTTTATTCTGTTTAATAGAAAATCTTGCTGGGTACTGACAACAAAGTGATGCCACGCCATTTCTCACATTGTAATAGATCTCCACTCTTTGGTAGTTTTATTAGCAAGCCCTTTTTCCACTTTCAAGGAGTTGTTTCTGTTAACCAAATTTTGTGCATATTGCAAACTGGACGATTCGAGACATTGTAGTATAAGGTTTTGATTTTTCATTCATGTGTATTCGATAATGAAATTGGACCAAAAGCGCTCTGAGCAATAATTATGATGAGTGACTGACTGAGCATGCTATAAGCATGAAAGTAGCGCTATATAAAAGCTATAATAATAAAAATAATAATCTCTTGACAGATTTAGTTTGATGAAATATTCTGCTTAAGTGAATGTTGACATACCTTTTGCCTTAACAATGGGATAGGAATCAAGCCGAATCTTTTTGTTTAAAGTTGACACATACTCTTGGTGTTGAAGATTTGTGTCATTTTACTAGTAATAATTGCGCTCTCATATGATAAATTGTAGTGTTCTATGATGCTTTGATTTAATATTAAATTTTTGAAAATGAAATCTCTGTAGTAAATTGGGTAAGGCTATGGTCGTGGTGTGGTAGGTTTGTCATCTGTTAGTATTATTTTATCTTGGATGATTGTAGTTTTGTCCGGAACGTCTAAATATTTCTAAATGTACTTTACGAATGTTTGATAATTCTATCATTGTGATTTCACGTTATTGATTTTAACATGTGTTTCAGTTTGGTTCAACTGTTCTAATGGTAAGAGTAAGGCTTCTTGCACCCGACGTGTCATATTCCTTATCTTCTCGGATAACTTTTAAACATGTCAGTTCCTTCGATAATGTCATACTATTTATGTTGTTGATAGCGATTTCATAATAAACATCAGTAATTTTTCTTATGAAAAGTAAATGGTCCTTGCCATTTAATTAATATCTTTTTGTTTTTGTCAGCTAGTAATCGTCCAACGTTGGCTGATTCTAAATGTCTAAGTCTTCTGGATTCATTGACTCTTGGGGTTTCTCTCTTTGCTTTAGCAGTTCATTAGTTTGGCTTTTTCAAATGCATTAATTACATGGCATGTTGGAAAGGTTCTGTCTGAAGAATTTAAATTTGACTGTATGAGTGAAATTTGATATCTGTTTCTGTTTTTAAGTGATTATTTATTGAAGAGCTTTTATTGGTAGATTGCTAAGTCATATCTTGGTTGTCTGTCAATTTCAGATGATTTGCAGCTATTGAATCAGGTAGACTGTTCGATTTATTAGGCATTGACATTAATCTCAGTTATGTGTATCAATTTTTTTTTAAATTTGGTTCAACTGTTTTAAGTTGTGCTGAAATTTGTTTTCGTTCGTTTAACAATCTTGACAACCTCTGACATGTTTCTATTTATGACATTTCGCGGCCTGCTATCTCTATCTCTCACTCTCTCTTGTTCCTCTCTGGAACCACAATTTTTTTTACCTGCGCATTATAATTTCTTCGACATAGACTTTTGACATAATTTTGGAAAGAACCGCTTCATAATGCTCTCCCGAAACATACACACTCTCATATTGTGGGCTCGTTGATTCTACTATTATTTTACTTATCCTATCCCCCTCCAACATCAAAAAGTTAGTCCTTCGAACCCTCTTTGACTTTTCTTCAGCTTCTCATTTCTTTCTATATTATATTTCGACCGTGTCCCCCCCCTCCTTTTTTGGATAATATAACTTTTCCCCTTTCTGTATGGCCAAATTCCCGTTCCCCTTTCTGTATGGCCACATTCCCGTTCCCCTTTCTGTATGGCCACATTCCCGTTCCCCTTTCTGTATGGCCACATTCCCGTTCCCGCATCTATGGTTAGTTTTAAACTTTATATCGACATTCTAGTTCGACCTATCTCTTTTATGCTAGTAGGATTAGTTTTATTTTTTCAATTAGACCATAGACCGCGACTAAAAGGAAGCGGACATGACGTAATGCATATTAAAAATAAGTAGACTTAGGAAAAAAGAAAAACAATTGCTTTTAAAATACGTCATTTGTGTAATATATTTCCTCTTGTTATCTATTAGATTTGGCTTTTAGTTTGTTGTGTCATCAAATCAAAATCGACACTGGCAGCTGGGAAGAGGTGGCACTGATCCACATGGAGAGAGAGCATATAGGTAGGGTCACGGATTGCAGATGTCATACACAACAGAAGCAGAAAGAAGGGTGAAAATGCAACGGCGCCTGGTGATTACATATGCCCAACCTGCGATCGCAGCTGTGTATCAAGGATTGGCCTCTTTAGTCACACAAGAAGTTGCAAAGGAAAAAGGTCGTCTCTCGAGACGTAAAATGCCACAGAGTTATTATACCGCTTTACATGCTTTATATATAGACTGCGGCATTTTAGAAAAATATCCAAAATAAAATACATAGTTTTGATAAAAAGCATGCGTTTTTTTTTTATTTGCGAATAGCGGTGGTCGCGAATATGTCAAATTCGGCTCTAGAAGGTGATAGAAACCTGTGGTCGAAATTTCATCCGAATGCGTGCGACTGTTTATGAGATTTTCGATCAATGATTTTTGATCAGTGATTTGGTAGCTTACAAATATAATAATCTATTCTCTAAGCCTGCTGTCTTCCCTTGTTTTAAGAATTTCGTTATCTCTCCCTCTACCAATGTCGGATCAAGTTCAAAATTTGCACAATTATTTCTTGTACCTCACAAAACAAGAATCAATAATAAAAAACACAACAACAGTTAATTAACTATTGGTAATTAATTTTTTGTTTGGTGACGAACAAGGGAAAGAACTCGTACTTTACAGATGTTGTAGTATACGTTGAATTAGTCCCCTTTAAAAGGCTTGATCCCTGGGTGAACACTTTTTTTTTATGCATTTAAAAAGCAATCACGGTAATATTCACTCACACAGATACCCCCTCCTTACCAACCCCCATCTCTTTTTCCACTGCTCTAGACAAGTGATAGGCTCATAGAATGAGAAAGCTAAAGCATGAATTTGTGCTAAACAAAAACAAATGGTAAAATTATTATTAATCCACAGTTTTAATATTGTTAGTCTTGATCTATTACTAATTTCATTTCATGACTGATCCAAACTAATCGAAACACTTATTTAAACCTGTTTAGAAAAACATTATTTCCTCTTGTTGTCAATTAGATTTGGCTTTAAGTTTGTTGTGTAATTATTATTATGTCACTTCATGCTATTGTATGGGCTCTAATATTGTCCATTTAACCACGTGACCTAACATTTATGCATGTATATGTAATTAGATTTTGTCACACATACACAATTAGATTTGTATCATTCTAGAAATCTGGTTGGTTAAATAGAATAATCAGACGCTTCAAACTTCCTTAGTTAAAACCATCATGTCTCTATAGACGTTCTCATAAAGTGTCTCTATAGACGTTCTCATAAAGTGTCTCTATGGACGTTCTCATAAAGTGTCTCTATGGACGTCCTCATAAAGTGTCTCTATACATTTCATTACTTCCATTTACTTGTCCTCTTTAAAATGTCTTTTGAATTTTGATAGGCTGGAGCGTAGAAGCAGCATAATTGGAAGTTTATGCAGTGATGTGTCAATGGATTAAAAACATAACACTGGTTTGGTAAGAAATAGAATCAACTGACAAAAGGATGCTTGAGACTGCATAGAGTAGTGAATTGCTTTTTTACGGACTTTGGACTATTTCCCTTTAGTGAAATTAAAGTAGTTATTCCTTGGAACCTGACCGCCTTAGTTTAATATGTACCTTTGTTCCATATTGGTCTAGAGAAAAATTTACACAAGGTAATACATTCAAATTAGCATAAATAGAAGTCACAGAACACTCCATACTGAACATCAATCATATAGACATGTAATAATTTACACAGGAAGTTACTTTAACTCTTTATCTCCGTAATTATTTTCCACATCCCGATGGAATAATTCATTTTACTCATTTGTGTTTAACTACCCTGTTATGATTAAACTTCAAAAACTTTTTATATGCAATCTAGAAATGTTGTATTAGGTATATATTTTATAAAAGAATGCATGCTCTTTTAAAATAACACAAATTAAAGTTTATAACATCAAAAATGTATTTAATTTAATTGGGTCAGATCAACGTTGGTATCGTCAGTTAGGAGTGAAGGAGTTAACAGAAATGTAAGCTAAGGGCATATTACTTTGATTAGCTTGATGTTAAAACAAACACTTCTTTGTGGAGCAGATGATTTTTTGTAAGAGTGTTTACTTTGCTCTTATTAACTAATGAATCATTGATACAAAAACTGGAACATTTGTACCGCGCCATAATGCCCCAAGCCCTGATAAAATCCTGTATAAATCGACTAGTTTGGTGATATAGATCCAGACATGGTAATATTAAACGACATTAGTCTACACTACACTACTAAATCTAGCTACAGATATAGTATAGAATACTATGGAAAATTCTAGTTCGGTGATATAAATCCAGACTTAGAAACATAAAAAGAAGACAGTAGTCAAAATGTTCCTAAACGTCTTTTTTAAAAAATTTAACTCTTTAGTGAATATATGTGGAAATATCCAATGTGAGCTCCAAACAGGCCAAAAACAACAACAACAACAAAGTTTAAATAAAAACATTATGATATTTCTCATGCAGTAGGTCAAAAATGTCTTCATGATAAACTTTAGTGTTTGAACATAAATTTAGTGATAATTACTTTTAAATACGTCAGATCCCCTGAAGATACGAATGTAAAAACTGAAGATATAATGATAATTCCAAAGCCTCCAATGACTTTAGCAGAAACTCTAGTGTCAGGTATAGAGATCAAAGTTCTTCTATAAGCTGAGGTGTTCTTGGCTTCAATAACTAGATCTGAAAAGTCTAAATCTGTGTATGTTTTAGTGGTTCTGGAAGTGTCGTCAAAAGTACTTCTGTCATTTAATGTAGATGATTGAAGAAATGACTGTATACTTGACTCAGAAGTTGACCCAGAATTGGATTGAGAACTTTGAATACTGGATTGAGTGCTTGCTTGTGTATTTGACTGGATGTTTGTATCAGTACTCAAATCTGGAGTAGTGTCAGTTACAAAAGTCGTAATTGTATTTTCTATCTGGCTAGTTGTGTCACTATTGGTTGTTCCTGTAGTATCAGCTATGGTTGTGGGTACTGTAGAGGCGGAATTCTCAGCAGTATCACATGTACAAGAAGAGTTGTCTACTGAAAAACCTGTGCTTGTTTCTTGCATGCCACATGTTACTTGAGGCTGAGTAGTTTCATCATGAGCTTTTAGTTGTTCTACAAATAACTCTTCATCAAAATTCTTGAAAAAAAAAGATAAATTATAGTATTAAATTTTACAGATCGCTATTCCCAGTATATCTACTATGATTATTTCGGTGTCTTTTCCCAAAGTCTCATACTTAAATTGCAGCAAAGCATTTTTCAAAGAGGGAAATAAGTTGTTTTGCTTTTGAAATTGACTTATTTAGAATCCTCCACTCGAACAGGTGACAAACAACAACCGAGATATTCAGCCCATAAGATTTAACACTCAAATGAAATAGTAGCACCAGATTGATCTGTAACAACTCTTGGTTTATTTTTTCCTAGCTATTTTGATACAAATCTTTTGTTTCAGCTTCTTCTACAAGAAAGGGGAAATTACCCAATGTGCCCCAACTTCAAATCTTGGCCTAGGCTTTAATTAAGTATGTAATACTTTTCCCTAGCTGCTCCTTCAGTAACCGAAACCCTTGCCCAAATAGTTTAGTGCAACTCAATGTTTTCGTGGGAAATATTTGCTATGCAAATAAAATTCCTTTACAGAGCGATTGTTTTTCTTTTATTAACTAATGAATTTTAGATTTTTAATTTTTTTTTACCCCGTCCTTCCCCCCCCCCTTACCCTGAGAAGAATCCTGGTTAAGTTTAACGTATAGATCTTCTACACTTGATCATTTTCTAATGATAAAACCTTAGAACTAGACTTGCAAAACGATGCGCAAATTTCTTCTGCACCTTAATTTTTGAAACACATGAGTCAATACCTTACATTCAGAAATTCCCGAACACGATACTCCTTTCAAAACAGATGTTGAATCTAGATCTAAACTTATTTTTCTAGCCAAATTTAAATTTATTTATTTGTATACTTTAAATAAATATGAAAGTCAAAATAGAGTTTCCCCGTTATGGCATTCAAAATAGTATTTTTTTCCCAGCCAATATACATCAACTAAAACATGTATAGAAAAAATCTTTAGAGCACTTTTTAATATCCGTGTCCGTCTGGGTTCCTTTATGAAATTATGACTTGAATAGAAATGTACATGTTTTTTTTTATTCCTGTTTCTTCCCATGAAGAATTTGCAAGTTGAAAAGAGGAAATGTAAAAAAAAAAAAAAGATTTTTTAAAACAATTTCTTCTTTATGAAGCTGATAACTTTTTGCTATTATAAAAAAAAAAAAAAAAAAAAAAAGTCATGGCTATTCAGAATTTATAAAATTCAAGTTTGGTGTTATAAATTTATATTTATAAACATAACAAGAAAAAACTACTTTTTAAAGAAGACAATACCTCCTTTATACAACGTATTGAGCTTTTTTAAAATAACTAATGAATAAAGAAACAATGGAACATCTGTACCCCGCCCTACATTTAGAAGACAATGCACAGAATGTTCCTGAACTTTAATTTATTAAAATCTTGAACGAATGCTGAAATACCCGATGACGTAGCGTCCGTTCAAGATAGACATTTTCTCCTTCTCTGACCAAATTTAAATTTATTTCTTTTTGCCAATGAAAATTATAAAGGTCGAACTAGAGTTTTCCCGGTGTGGCCAATGAATTCTTTTCTCAGCGTTATATAAGGTAAATTTTCCCTTTCAGACCTTGTGGTCTGATGTAAAGGTAATCTATTTCTGTGGCCTATGGTTAATGAGGGTGTCATGTGGCCAGCACAACGACCAACAGTCTTTTCTTTTCACCAACTAATGTCAGGTACCCATTAAATCTGGTCGACTCAGAGACGCCCAAGGATCCCGAAATAAAAATCCCAGTCTTGTCCAGGATTCGAACCCGAGACCCCCGGTTTGGAAGCCAAGCGCTTTGCCGCTCAGCCACCGCGCCTAGCAGCATTATTATATCACTTGTTAAATTTCTAGAAAACTCGTTAGTTGTCCTAGAGTAGTATTTTTTTTACAATCGCATCCACCCACCCAGGTTTTAGGATTTTGAATTTTCGATTCGTAATAAGTTACGAGTCGAGTTGTTGTTTACTAACAGTATTCTATAAAACATGCACAAAATATTCCTGAAAGTCAATCTGTTTTTAAAACTCTTTAGTGAATGTGGGCGGGAAATTCCACCGACGTGGCCAATTAGCTAATAACTTTTTTCCTCAAAGATATACATAAACTGTGACATTTTTAGGAAAATCGTTCCAGGCGTTTTTAACATCCGTGTCCATCCACTCAGCTTTTAGAACCCATGAAGAACTTATAAAGTGTAAAAAAAACCCTTAGTTTTATACTTTCAATCTGTCAGCGCTCAAATTTACGATTGTTTCAATAACACACTATATTTTCTTCCCGCTTTAAGAATAACAATCATCCATCTTTACTAATGCCGATTTCCATTATTTCTTCAATGCACTGTAACTAATTTTTGAATGCACTGAAATTTGCAATAGAGAAGGATTTGAACATTTGTAAATGTAACTGTATAGTTGTGTGGCTTTCACGTTAAGCAGCAAAGTCTATTTTAGAATCTCCAACTAGATCGAGATTCTAGATCATAAAATCTTTAAATTTCTAGATTGAAAAAATAAATAAATCTTCAGTTGAAAACTATTTTTTTAAAAACACGTAATTTGTAAAATTATAAATTGAAATTTAAATATTCTTTTTTAGCAACCCCCGAAAGGGGAAAAGACGCTATTAGTTTTGTGTGATTTGTCTGTCCGTCCGACCGTCCGTTTAGATCTCAGAAACTAGAAGAGAAAATGAAAATCGGACACCTTGAAATTTAAGATCATTTAAAGTTCTGATGCAACGGCTACTTTTTTCTTTTCCGAAAGTGAACCATTTAATTTTTAAAATTACATATGCGCGAAGGTCGTTTTGGCGCCGCCGTTTTGGCGCAAAGGACGTTTTGGCGCGAAATACATTATGCACGTTCATTGTATTATTTCTTTAAAAACAATTCTGCTTATTTATGTTTTGCATGAGTGATTGCATTAAGATTTTTTTTTCACGTATAGAAGAAATATTTTTGTCCACTATTTTTGGTATTTAAGTTTGTTATGTAATTATTGTTAAATCTCTAATACTACACAACACAAGGCTGACATCCATACTTCATACTTAGAGTGGTCTGCACTAAATTTATTAAAAACATAGAGATGGGTTTTTAGATCATGTGAGACTAGTGCGGGAACAAGCGTCAGAAAGCCTTAAGCGACTAGCCACGACCAAGTGGGGGGCCAACATCACGTTTTGCAATCTGTGAGGGCAAGGATAGAGTACTCAACCCTTGCGCAAGTCTATGCCTCGCAAACGTCTCTAGCGGGGCTGGGCTCTGTGCAGAACCAAGCCATTAGACTAATCTGTGGTGCATTTCGTACGACACCATCGGAGCAGGTGAGGTCATGAAGGATCTTCCGCCTCTGAGGTTGCGAAGGGAGCCAGCCGTATTTGAGGCTTTTGAAAAATTCAAACGGCTTGAAGAAGGCTCCCCCGTCAGAAGTCTGGTTGACAACTGGAGGGGTGGGAATCGGCTGAAACCGAACTCTTTCAAGTACACTGTCGTTCTGTCAGGGACCTCTTCCCCGGAGAATGCTCATGGACTTCCGTAGGTGAGGAGGTCAATGCTTGACCCTGAAAAGAACAAGAAATGCACAAAACCTATCATTCAAAGCACGGCCAAGAAAACTATCGCCCAGTAGCCAGCCGATACCTTTAACGTGTTCACATATGGTTCTACAAGAGAGAACCTAGGTCAGAAAACAGCTGGGTATTATGTGGTAGTACGATTCCCTGGCTACACTGAAAACGACGAGATTCTGGGTCCGTGTTCTGGCATGAGAAACTACGTAGCTGAAATGGTAGCAATTCAAAATGCAGTAGAGTACATTGAAGAACGACCTAACGAGGAAACAGAACAGCCCAGTCGAATTGTGCTATTTACATTCTTTGTCGTGCCTACAAGCCACCGAGAGCTCTGTTTGGCGTCGGCTAAAAACACATAGCACTACCCCCACCTGTGTCACCATCAGGTTTATAACATTATGTTAAGTTGTTTCTTTTATTATTACATTGAACACACTTTTGTACATACACGGAAAGCTAAAAAAAAAGTGTTTTTTTTTTCTATTCAGTCAAATAACTAGAAACAAAATAGAAACTGTTTTTGTTTCAATATGTTCTCAGTTGTCTTCTTTAAATAAATACACATACAAAACTTGAAATTTATATACTTTTAAAAATCTCTCTCTCTTATCACAAACTCATTACAGGGGCGCCTACGAAACAGAAGATAATTACGTCCTATGCGTATCCACGTGTTAATCTAATAGTTCGTGTCAATAAGAGACTTAAACACTGCTAAGCTTTTAGCTTTCCTGGCTGATTCAGACAGATCTTTTTTTTTTATAGTATTTTTATATTTTGCTTGTTTAAACTCTGAAATGAATACCTGCGGGAATACCTAGTGACGTACTAAAGTCAAATTTAATTTTAAGATTATTATATTTTGAAACATTGTAACTGTTAGACCATACTTACCCCAGTCTGGCTAACAAGATAGCAACTCCTTTCCCAAAGATTGTATAAACTGTCAATTTTTTTAAAAATCCATGTCCACCCACCCACCCTGTTTTTTTATTTAGAAGAATTTACAATCTGATAAGAAGAATTGCAATGGTTGTGACTGACGTCTAGAACATAGTAAATAGAATAAATGCATGAAATAATAAAACAGGCACATATTTTTTTTCATATAAATATAAATTATCTTACTGTAGACGTTTGTTTTGCATTGTAAGAAAATCCAAGTGGATGGCAAAACGAGGATGTTCCCTTAGTACCAAACACATAAGCAGCGAATGGTTTGACTTTATTAGACAGTTGGAAGTGATAATACTTATCTACAGGGTTGTTCAGAGCATACTGGAGTCCATAAAAGGCTGTATCTGTGAATAGAAAGAAAAATTCAACGAGCAATCAGCTGAGGTAATACTAAACGTTTCAATAGTCCGAGGGCCATAAAAGTCTCCAACAGCTGTGTCACAGGCAGCGCTATCAAAATTACTCGTAAAGTTTCATTGAACCAAGACTTGGAAGCTTGACTGTAGGGAGACATAAAAAAAGGCGCATAGTACGGCATGACGGGTTGTATAATATCCAACATCAACGTGCAGACAAAGAATTATTTTAGATTCTATTTCAAATCCTTATTCTAGAAGAATTATAAGAGTCTTATCATTGACGACGTGTTGTCCTGTTTGCTTTTAAGGGAAAACTAACGCCAAATGATTTTAAACATTTTATTACTGTAAACGACTATGGCTTGAATACTCCTGGTCCATTGGTGAATTCTTTGTAATTGTATTTTAAATTGAGTTTTTAGCCACATAAATAACAAATAATCACTATACTATCTAATAAAATAAGCTCTTATTTGCAACACTTTAGAGTACACATGTGAATACAAACTGTGAAATCTAAAACTTGGCCGTGCAGTTCTCTTTGCTTACCAGCTCCTAGCGGTTTTCCAGGAATGCCTAGTCCCGTTTGTGTGAACTTAGCATTACTTGTCAAGTTAAGCCTGTAGGCTGCAGGCACTATAAACTGAACCAAAAAATTGTATGAACTGAAACTTTGACTTATATAAATATCATATTGATACTTCCAGGCTGACATTGGCAATAGTGACGTCACACACGGATACTTGGCAGGATCTGGAAAGAATAAAAAGTGCATCTTAAATAGATACGAAATTTGTGCGATTAGCTATTACCCACCTTGACAATTACAATATTTAAAAATAATTTTAATGCTTATCCTTACAAAATTGGAGCATTAAGAACATTGTTTCTCAAACCTTTACTGAACATGTCGATGCTAGAAACGTTTTTATACAGCTACATCAAAGTCGATTTGTAATCCAGTGTTAGTGGCCTCTTTCAGCAGGTCACTATACAAGCTGCTTCTGTGACTAATAAGTCTCAATGTTCGAAAGCTTTTGATAAAGACTAATTTAGTTTATCTCTACCTTCCCTCCCCTGAATCCTGTGATGTCTATATTATATAATGACTCAGTAGTCATTTTTTTCCACACATTCTCATGATTGTCATTTTTTCCCCATTTTTGTCAGCTTTTCTTTAGTTAGAAGTGTAATAGTTCATATTTATTATAACGTACAATATACGATAACATTTCAAAATTATTTTCAAAATTAAGGTCGCTAATTAAAGAGTGCCTAATTATCCGGTGGTAATTTTCCGCCTTGTCAAAAGGTGCCTAATTATCCGGTGCCTAAATTTAAGTGTAAACTATGTCATCTTTGCATGTGAATAAATGTGTAAATTATTGTTTTTATTTATATTTTCACACTTTAATTTACCTGCCAATACATACGCATAAAAACTATTATTTCCTTTAAGATAGTAGATTGTACCCAATTGCTCAAATTGATAGGTTTCACCAACAGCTTTTAATATTACAGGTGGATATATTTCAGATGAAGCAAAGAGCTGAAAAAGTTAAAAGAATATGTTATTAATATTATTGTTTTATTATGATTATTATTATAAAATAGCTCTCTTTTTTCTCCTTTCAATCGTCTTTAAAATTTTTAGAGCCTAAAACTTTTTTTATTTTTATGGTGCAAGTGTGACGGTCGGTCCACTGAGCAAAAACAATCGATCTAATCAAATTACTCAGAAATTATTTTATTTTTGCCACATTAAGCACCATGAAAAGTTGTGTATCCAGATTATTTTCCCCCACCTTTCCCCTTATTTTAGCACAAATGTCAAACCACATTTGCTACTCACCAGTTTGCCCATGTAGGCAAGCCTCCATTATTCTACTCTAGTGTCCAGTCTGCCAACCTTTTTGCTCACTAGCGCGAGACAATCTGAACTCATTCATCTTACGAGGCAGCCAGACTGTCTCCTACCCTTGTTTAGGCCCAGAACGCAAGTTACGCTTGACCTCTTGCTAAGTGTTCTTAATACCTCTAGCGAGGATTGAACTTTACAGTCATCTTTGAGTCCATATGAAATGAGAAATGTGCTCACCTTCAAGTCCATATGAAATGAGAACTGTGCTCATCTTTGAGTCCATAGGAAATGAGAAATGTGCTCATCTTTGAGTTCATAGGAAATGAGAACTGTGCTCATCTTTGAGTCCATAGGAAATGAGAAATGTGATCATCTTTGAGTCCATAGGAAATGAGAAATGTGATCATCTTTGAGTCCATATGAAATGAGAACTGTGCTCATCTTTGAGTCCATAGGAAATGAGAAATGTGCTCATCTTCGACCACGAAGGAGGAGCAATACAAGAGCATTCCCACAATTACACAGTCAGCAATATGATGATTTAATCATCATATGCATTTCTATTTATAGATATGTTACTTCCTCACCTTTTGTAACCCCTCCTTTCATTTTACTATTGTATGCTACCTGTTTCTGATCTGTAACGCACGCTGGTCTATGGTCGCCTTAGAAACCCATAAACCTGACGTCACTAAAACTAAATTATTTTAATAATTAATTATTTTTAATTAAAAACACCTCCCAGAGTCGCATAACAATGGAGGCCTTTCCTAGCGGCGCGTGACAACAACACAATATTGTTTTTCAAAGACCAAATTTTTTATAGCACTATAACATAAATTGTTTGTCATCCGACGCTGAAGTCGTTTAATTTAACTCAAATAACTAAAATATTATCATATAAATCCTATAATAATACAATTATTATAAAATCACACAAGCCATTAGGGTTTGTAATATTTATGTTAAGGGTGCACAGGATAGTACCTCTGGCTCCGACCGAATATCCAGACATATAGGCGTAAAAGATACTGACCAGGGCTATATTTAAAGGGAGAGCTAAACACCCCATACTTCTTATTTCATCTGTTTAGTCCTTGACACTTAACTTACACTGGTAAAACATTGACCATAATTGACCAGAATGGATACACACAACTTGCATAAGGATATTCTTAATAATTTGTGAGTGTCAAGTAACTCCTTCTAATTACTGCTATTACTTACGCACTATATTTAGCCACTAAGTATCAAACCAGGACGCGACACACACCTGACACCCCTAGGCCTACTAGCGTGTCCTTTTCTTACAGTCACCACGACAAAATCAGTCACAAGGAAGATGTTTCTTATATACATCTTTGTACAATAAAAAAAAAAAGATGTGTGTGTGTGTGTTTGTGTGATTGCCTTCTATTAAAACCTTTAGAAAGAAAGTTACTTCCCTTTTTTTAAAATTCTATTTGCCTACTCTATAACGTAAGTCCTTACAGTGAAGTTAAACTTAACAATCACTTAAAGAAAATTAAAAGAAATTAATACAGGATGGCTCATTTAGCAACCCCCCCCCCTCCCAAAAAAAAAAAATGCTGGAGTGTTAAGAAACACTTGACCACTGTAACTTGTGTACGGGTATAACAAATCTAGATGCTTGACTGACCATGAAAATGTGTTAATTTCTTCAGGACTATTCAAAACTATTGCGTATGCCGAAGGATAAAATACGCGATGGTCATCACCATCATCAACTATACACATTACAGTAGGAGTAGATGTTTTCAAAAAAGGCTATGAACCACAGTTGACAGATCATGAGTGATATCTACATGAACATTTTAAAAGTCTTTTATTAAAGACCTGTCGTTCGTTGGGAAGTTGTGACAGAACATCTTAAACTCATTAAAGATATCACTAATGCCCCAGCATTTATCCATTTAATTAACTTTATTAATTATATGTCTTTACTACCACCTCTAACCCCAAAGCTTACTATTTCCCATTTGACACCTGTCAAAATTCAACTTCAGCAGCAGTTGCCTCCCCTTGGTCAAGTTTAGTTAAACACTTGACCAATGGCACGCCTTTCCTCTCATTCACTTGACCGTTTGACACACAGCAGATATGGGCTTTCTCCTCCCACACGTCATTCTGAATAGATAATATCTCCTATTACGCCCCATTATCTAGAGGGCTGCTGACCATTTGACCCTTCCACAGCCCAAAGTCTCCGAGGCTCCCGTTATGAACATTTCTCCTGACGCACTGTGCGACGCGCTCATTGGGTTTTTTCCCTGAGTCATCTGATTGGACAGTGTGGTCTCGGTAAGTTTCTTACTTTCCTCAGTCTCGTCCAGGTTGCACTTTTTACCTCTGGTCGGCGTTTATCGCGATCAGAAGAGACATTCTTTTCTTAGTGTCTTCCTCCCGCACTCACTCCCTTTCCCTCCATCTCTCAGACATTTTGTCCAACTTTAGTCGACTTGCGTTTATTTTAATTCCTTCCTTCCAGAGTAGTGAAACTGAGCTGACGCACTCTCCCGTGTCTGCTTTAAATATCATTTCCATTCTATTCGGATTGATGGTATGTAATCTAGTAAAGTACCTAAGAACTATTGTGCTAAGTTTATTAAAAATCATCTCGACCATTGTAAATTGGATGTTTACTGTTTTTCATATTTTATATAAGGCTTTCTTGTATTTATGTTTGTTCACATTTTAACTTTGACATAATATGATTGATTTTTTTAAACAGGATCTTGGTAAACATCATGATTCATTATAAACTAAATTAAATCTAGACTAGAATGTCTGCTAATTATTCACGCATTTATTTTGCTATTCAGCACCTAGTAATCTATCTTTGGCCTTAGTTGAGAACCTACACTGGCAGCAAATTATTGTAACAGTGGTGGAAGTAATGAACAATTATATTCATATGAAATAAATGAGTTAATCTAAAACTATTTTCCACGTTTCTTACGCCAGAAAGAATTACACATAATATACATGAATGAACATATCAACTTGACTCAAAGATCCAGCAATGACAAACAATTCCAAAGAGAATAGAAAAAATAAATATAATCTGAAAAAAAAAATGCCCTTTAACTTTCCAGAGCAAATAAAGTGACTGTTCAGGACTGAAAAAGTATTTTGCTTATATGCAATTTAAATGGAAATAGAAACCTGGCCGGAAAACATATGATTGGTCAATCACGTGATATGTTAAGATACATATTCACAAGATTATAATGTGACAATGAACCATGTCGTACAGAGCTGCCCACATATTTCGACGTTGCAGGTCAGTGTTCAGGACTTCTATGTCGATTGGTCTCGACTTAACACGGCAAGAAATGAACTAAATATTGTGTACGTAATTTAATGAGGTCGATTATAATTCATCAGTCGGTCGTTAAGACGTTTTAAAATGATTGTAAAGCGGTGGTAAAAAATGCGTCCTGCCCTGTTATACTGTAAGCCGTATCGCTACCTAGCAATAAACTACGATAATTAAACTTAGCATTCGCTTTTAATTTCTATACTGGGTAGTTACCAAGAAAATAAAAGTAAAATTTTAAATAAAGAATGAGCATAACAGGTAGATGCATTGTCAGATACAGTATGTTAGTGCATTGAAACCTACTTGTCAAGTAAATGTACCGGTACTTAAAGTAAGATTACCGGAAATTTAAAAAAAAGTCTTTTGTAGATTACGTTGGATTAGAAAACGGCTGTAACGATATTCTCAGAAATTTGACAGTTAATGTATATCGTTGGCAAAAGAATGACTAGCTCGTTGGCCACACTGGGAAAACTATAGTTTGACCATTTTATTTTTTTCAAAGAATAAAAAAATATTTGAAAATCAATATCTTCAACAGACCATACGTCTTTGGTTATTTCCGCAGGTAGGACCTATCCATTCAAGAATATAAAAAAAATGTTTAGAAATAAATGTTCAGATCTTCTAAGTCTAGATCTAAAGCCCAACCATTAAAATATTATAATGTCTAGTAGGTTTATATATTCGCTTAACCAGTGGGGGGGGGGGGGGGGAGGGGGCATGGGGCGAGGTAAAAAAAAATGCTCCATTTAAAAAAACATCTAACATTCGTTATTAAGAGAAAAATAATAGCTCTATCAGATGTAAAATGGAGGTATCGCTCCTCCTTCGTGATCGAAGATGAGTACATTTCTCATTTCCTATGAACTCGAAGATGGCTATAGAGTCCAATCTTTGCTTTAAAAAAGCCGGCCACACACACTCGTGGCATGGGTACGTTGGGTCTTCTGCAGATAGGCCCTGCTTATTCTCTAAGCTCTCTCATGCTGGTCGCTCTACTTGTCGCTTATCTTGAGACCACGACACTCAGGGCTTCACGCCATCTGAAGCGATCGAGAGCTAGTTCTTCCCACCCTTGAATGTCAATATGACACTCGAAAGAGCTGAGAGAAAGCTTTCCTGCACACAGCTGCCCCATCAAGAAGTTGTTTGAGAAGGCGATTTTCTGGCATACGGACTAAATGTCCCATCCATCAATATCAGGACCTTTTTGCTGTATATAGATTCTGTTCATATGTGACAGAAGTAAAATTTTAACGTCTGATATGTGGTCAAACCAGTTCATCTGATGAATTTTTCTTAGGCAGCATACGTGGAAGGAGTTTTTTTTTATGTGGCGGGAATATCAGGTCCAGCACTCTGAAGCAGTTAAGAGTGAAGGGAGGACTGCAGCACTGTAGACTTTCAGATTTGTAGATATTGGGAAAACTCTAGTTTGGCCATTATACTTTTCAAAGCAAAAATAAACAAGGTTACAAAGACAGTTTGTGTGGAAACACAAACTCAAAATCAGCCCCCGCAGTGGTCCGCTATGGCAGGTTTCAATATTTCCAGAATGAATCTCAGAAACTATAAAGTACAAACTATCAATAAGTAGAACCCTACCTCCGTCGAAAGGAAATAGAAGAGACGTACTGTTGTATTGTTAGTTTGAGTAACGACTTGATACCACAGCAGATTTATTCATGTTATTATTATTACATTGTTAATATTCATATCTATAGGTGTCACTTACAAAGAACGCATCACGAATGAAGAGATTAGAAACATGATTCATACAGCGATTGGACCTCACGATGACCACAGGCAAAAAAAAAAACGAAAACACAACTTCTATGGCCACATCACAAGGTCCTCTGGGCGAGACGGACAGACAGACAGAGCACACAAAACTAATAGCGGCTATTCCCCGTTCAGGGGGCGCTAATAAATGTTAATTAGGCTTGAGAACTAACTTTGAAAGGACTATTGCGTTCCGGAATTTCCTAATGCAAGGAAAATTATGCGCATCGTCTTTTACGTCTATATTGGATATCCTAATATTAGAATTATTAAATTAAAAACAAACAAACATGGCCTTAGTGTATCGATAACATAGTTGTTTATTAAATTGAAAGTTGCTTACTTTAAGTTTATTGAAAGATTATCTAAGCTTTGCTTATATTTTTACGTAAATCTAATATAGATTGAATCTAGATTCTAGATCTAGAAGTAGAAGTAGTAGATCTAGATCTAGACTAGATCTTTAGTGTTCTAAATCAGAAGTCTAGATCTAGTTCTAGATGTCCATATAATGAAAGTGCCAATCAATATAAGTACTCGTCTGTATTGCCCACTGGCCCAATGGAGAACAGTGTTCAGGTAGCTGACGGTGTCATTCGTTCGATACCCGGTTTAAACTAAACATTCTTTTAATTAAATTTTATTATATTTTCAGTTATATTGTTTTTTTTTAATGTCTTTTTAAAAGTTTTTCCTTTTTTTGAGACTTAAACATGACAGGGGAATAGAAGGATCCTACACAACTAATATCAGCTTTATCTCTTTGGGTGTGTGTGGGGGGGGGAGGTTAAGTAAAAAAGCACAGAAAGACAATAGCATTTTGTGTTAACGCTATTTTTTTCTTTGAATATGTCATGGGGGATGGGCTAACAGTCAGATGATATCAACCCCAGCAACGTCTCTGCCACCCTTTTAAATACAACTAATTTAGCTGAGAGACTTGTCTGTCCAGGTCACTCTCTTATAAAAGTGAGTTAAAGAAATAATTACTTCCACCCGGGTCCATTCAAATGCAGATACAACTTTGATACTATACTTGTTATCTACAGAAATACGAATAACTGGAGGTATTGTGTAGTACTCAGATCCAAGATAGTCTATAGGTATCAGCGTGTCCATTGTGTAATCACTGTTTACAGATCGTATAACCTGGAAAATAAAATAATAAAATAATAATAGCAATAATTGTGTGAAATAAACAAGATTACAAAGACAGTTTGTGTGGAAATACAAACTCAAAATCGGCCCCCGAAGTGGTAAGTATGTAAAAAGGCAGGTTTAAATATTTTCAGAAAGAATATCAGAAACTACGAACTACAAAATATCGACAAGTAAAACCTTTTCTCCGTCGATACAAAAAGAGACATGCTTGTGTCGAAAGTGTTGCCGATAATGTATTGTTAGTTCGACTAGCGACTTAGGCCATAGGATACGGAAATTTATTAATGTCATTATTATTAAATTATTAATATGTATATGTATTCAATGAACTGATAGTAGGAAGATAAATTTAAAACCTAGGTGCACTTACTAAGACCGCATCATGAATAAAGAGATTATTAAAAAGATTAATACAACAATTGGACTCACGATGACCTGCTACCACTGTCACATAAAAATAAACTCAAACTCTATAGCCACATCACAAGCTCCTCGGGACTCGCAAAGACTTTCCTTCAGGGAACAGTACCAGGAAGAAGATGAAGAGGAAGACAGGGAAAGCGATGGGAAGACAACATTGAAGAATGGACAGGCCTGCCAATGAATGAAATTCTATCAGAGGCAAAGGACAGAGAGGAATGGAAAAAGATGGTTGACAGATCTTGGGTGGTGCCCCAACGGTCCAAAAGATCAACGGATAGCTGAAGGAAAAGTTAAATGTGAATCTGGCCTAACTGATGTTATTGAATGATTTATCTAATTGATCTAATGGTTTTGTAGAGGGCCAATCTCTCATTCAAAAATTTTCCCTAAAAATACTTACCCTTTAGTCAAGTTTTTGACGATGCCGATGGCGCACTGCAGATCAAGTGAATAATATGAAAAACTACTTTTTAATTATCGTTTTAAATTATATTTCTCTATTATGCATACTGGTCCAACTTTTAAGAGAGTTTGACTCATAAAGGCTGGGCATCATTGGGATCTGCGAGACGTCAACTGTATGAGACGTGCGGACACGCAGAGGAGCGGATATTAGCTCAGACCACTACCTTGTCAGTGGCAAATGTAAGCTCCGACTGAAACGCCAATCAAAACGAGCCACACGACCCCGCCCATTTAATGTAGACAAGCTTAAAGACTGCAATATTGTAGCACAGTTGCAATTGAAACTAAAGAACCACTTCGAGGCTCTTGTAGATATACTAACCCTTGAAGAAGAGTGGGCCAACTTTAGAGATACCACTATTGGGTGCGCGGAAGAAGTTATCGGAAGGAGGCGAGGTTCATACCAGGAACGGTGGATATTAGACAGAACATGGAAATTGATCGATTAGAGGAAAGAGGCTAAACTTAGACGAGATCAGAAAAATGAAACACAGGATCGCAGCCTAGCGGATGAAGCCTATAGAGAAGCAGATCTGAAAGTAAAGAGAAGCTGTCGGCGAGATAAACGGGACTGGATTGAACAGAAGGGACAAGAGGCACAAGCAGATACAAGCAGAAATGAAACAAAAACCCTCCATCGTATTGTCCGAGATCTCACTAGAGCAAAGAGTGGACATGGAGCACCGATAAAAGACAAGCATGGCAAAACTTTGCTAATGATTCTATGAGCGTAGTCGAGGGTTTTGTGTTAAAATAACTTCCAGCGGGGTTTGAAGCTAAAAAACACCTCTTCAATATAAAAAAGCAAACTGAATTTTAACCCCCCTCCTCCAGTGGTTTGAGCTAAAAAGCATCTCTTCATTATAAAAAAAAAAGCAAATTAGACACTCAAAATTCAAAAGCGTAGCCAAGGTGGTTTTGAGTTTAAACCCCTCTCCAGCGGGGGTTGAGCGAAAACCACCTCTTCAATATAAAAAAAAGCAAATTACAAACTCAAAAACTTTAAAAGCGTAGCCAAAAAGGGTTTTGAGTTTAAACCCTCTCAGCCAGAGGGCTTTAAGTTTAAAACCCCTCCCCGAGATTTTTTAGTTTACCCCCCTCCCCCAAAAAGATGGTTTTGATGATAAAACTTTCCTTTTCGATATAAAATCTAAAGCAAAACTAGTCACCTAATTCCAAGAGCGTAGCCAAGAAAGGTTACACATTTTCAGCAATCGATTGGCTCCATTAATAAAGTGCAGTGAATAGCTTGGAAGTCATCTGCCGAAATTGAAAAAAGACTAAATGTGGCTCAACAAAGATGGCTAAGACGGTTTTTAGGAGTCAGCTATAAGTCGGGTATCAATCAAGGAAATCCTATGCAGAACTGGGAGTTGACAACTTAATGAGGTTGTGACAGAGCGTCGCATGAGATTTGGAGATATGTTCTCCGACAAAATATGTATATGTGTGTGGCCGGGGGGGGGGGGGGGGGAGAGAAAACAAATTCCCCCCGAAAAAGAATCCTGGCTACGCCTATGGTACACACCGTCTATGACCGTTATTTTTTTCATGTCCGGAACACCCTCTTCTTTTTTATTTATCTTTTATTGTAATAAACAGGTTACATTTTAACGATAACCATACAATACCTTTATAGCCGTGAATCAGTATAACTGTTACAATGAGATTTTACAGCTCTCTCTCTTTTTGCCTTTCTGCCTCTCTCTACTTTTGCTTTCTGGAACCCCCTTTTAAAAACTTTTGTTTAAAAATTTCTCCGACATAGACTTTTGACTCAGTTTGGAAAGACCCGCTTCATAAAGCAAATCTGACAAATATAGGCATTTATATTTTGGGCCCGTTAATTTAGTAGCATGTGCACGTATCTACTTCTCCCCCCCCCCCCCCACCACGGTCAAAAACAAAAATTAAGTCCTTCTTACACTCTATGAACTTCCTTCAGCTTCTCAATTCAATCTATAGTACCTACATTTCGACCGTGAGCCCCCCTCTCTTTCGGTTACTTTTACTTCTTTTTTTTTTGTAACCTTTAATCTTAATAATGCAATAAATGTACACCGCATAGATTTCTTTATACCTTCAGTTTCAGGGCTAAAGAACAAACGTATATTCCGAAAACTCCAATTCAATGCCCCGTTCCCCTTTTCACATTTATTTTGGTATTTTATTCTCTAAATAAAAAGAAATATCAATTTGGTTTTATTGATTGTAATCGTTTATCTAAGCCTTTTTGAATGTAGCGAAATAACAATAAATCTAGATTTATCTTTTCAATGCTATTATAGGATTAGTTGTTTTTTTTTGACAATAATACAAAGTACAATTCTTTGCTCTCTCTCTCTACACACACTCTCTCTCTCTCTCTGTCTGTTCTAAAAGATAAAAAGAATATTAGCCATTACCTTTGTTTGTAAAAATGTAGCGAAATTTTGATCAGCAAACAAATAGCTACCGTCAAGATTAGCTTGTAATCTAAGACTTGAGGCATCATTTTTACTCTTATGAAAAATAGTTAATAAATTGGAGCTGAAACAGAAATAACAAGATTAAAATGTAATATTTTTAGCGGCCCCCGTAAGGGGAAAAAGCCGCTATTAGCTTTGTGCAAAATGTCCGTCTGTCACACTCAGATCTCGAAAACTAGAATAGATATGAAAAATATTATTTCACCATTAAATGCGGCTTGAAAAATTTAGGTGCAACGGATACTTTTGGTTTTGTAAAGCAAACCGTTTAATTTATAAAATTAATTATGCAGGCGATTTTTTCCTAAAAATACACCAATTCTAAAACAATTACGTAAATGTAAGGGAGGCAATGTTAGGCTATCAAAGATTGTTAACCGTGGTGCATTTTCAGTATCACTAAGTCTATGTTTATGTATATGTTTAGACTATAAATCTATAGCATTGCGCACCGGTTATGCCCGTTGAATTGTTTCCCGGTTAATCACACTATACTCTTGTTTAAATATTCCTAAATATGTACTTTTTTTAGAACTCCCCCACCCTTTTAAATGTATCCTGAATTATATGGAAAACGACAAATCATTCACGGACAATACCCTTATACCCTGAAACACTCCCGACTATTCAGTCACCAGACCATTAGTTCACCCGACAAACAATTCACCAACAATATGTTCACAGACAACTTGTTCACCGATAACTGGTTTCTGGCAAATGGTTAACCGGCAAATTGTTCATTGAATAGTAACATATTGTTAATATTCTTTTCGCGTGTTTAATTGGCATATACATTCAATGGGTAATAAGTTTCGTTGCAAGTTCTTTCGAGAACAAATTAAGAGCAACAAAAGATGGGGCTTAATCCGTGTTTCTTTGTTACTTGAATAAAACACCTTGCGATCTTACAAAAATACTAGCTGAACAATTTCAATGGACCTTCAATTTTAAGCAACTTTTTTACTTTTACTATGTACTTGTGCTGACGAAATAGCTACACTCAGAAAAATTGTAGAACAATGTGTCGAATGGCAATCTCCTCTCTATGCAACTTTTGTCGACTTTGAAAAAGCTTTTGATAGTGTCAACAGAGAATCTATCTGGACTGTAAGGAGACATTATGGGATCCCCAATAAAATAATAAACATAATCAAGAACCTTTATGATGGTTTCACCTGCTAAGTAACCCACTGTGGCAAGCTGTCAGAGGAATTTCCAGTCACAACAGGAGTCAAACTGGGATGTCTTCTTTCACCACTCCTGTTCCTTCTAGTATTGGATTGGGTCACAAAAGAAGCCTACTCGAACGCAGGGAAAGGAATCCAATGGACTCTCACACAAAAGTTGGAAGATCGGAAATTTGCTGATGACATAGCCCTATTATCACTCAGACTACAGGATATGCAAGAAAAGGTCGCAGCTTTAAGCGAAGTAGGAAAAAGAGTAGGCCTCAAAATAAACCACCAAAAAACTAAAGTACTTAAAGTAAACAATAAACAAATTGGAGACAGTACTGGATTCCTAGACAATAGACCAAGTAGAAAATTGTATATACCTTGGGAGTGTAGTCAGTATATCAGGTGGAACAGATGAAGACATTAAACGCCGTATAAATCTAGCGCGTCAGACATTTACACAGCTAAAACCAACCTGGAAATCTCCTTACATCTCAAACAAGACTAAACTAAGAATCTTTAACTCTAATGTCAAGGCTGTCCTACTTTATGGTTCTGAAACATGGAGAACAACTGAAGCCACAACAAAAAAAAATACAGACCTTCATCAACAGATGCCTGAGAAATATCCTAAAAATAAACTGGTATGACAAGGTAGAAAACACCAAACTGTGGAAGATGAGTGGACAGAAAAATATAGAAATGCAGATCTTAGAGAGGAAGTGGAGATGGATTGGTCACACCCTTAGAAAAGATACCAGCAACAGAGCTAGACAGGCCTTAGAGTGGAACCCCCAGGGAACAAGACGCAGAGGAAGACCAAAAAGAACATGACGACGCAGTGTACTTGAAGAAGCAGAGAAGACCGGGAAGAGCTGGGACACCATCAAAAAGCTAGCAAGAGACCGTGGAGAGTGGCGTGTTTTTGTCGAGGCCCTATGTTCCATGAGGAACTCAAAGGAGTGATGATGATGATGATAATAAGGTACTTGTAAACGCATGCAATCTTGATCGCCCCACCTCTATCGGTATCGTTCTTTAATATGGTTCAGAGGTTTCAATAACATGCTTATTCCATCATGCCGTTTTAGCCAATACTCTTAAGGGCCTTCGTATTCGTAAAATCTACTTTTAATTATCTACCTATTCAGCTGGATACTCGAGTTAACACTTAGTTGAGTGCTAGACAGAAAGGCTGCTCTGGAAGTAAAACAACTGTATCGGACAGGGAATTATTAGGTACAAAATGGTTTAGCCTATCAACGTTGAAACTATCTTCTAGAGACAGCTAGTATATATATTTTAACTTTTTAAAAATTGTTAAATACAAAAATAGATTTTCCAAATTATTGTCTTATTTTTTATGTTTTTTACCGGTCCCTGAAAGGGGAAAAGCCTCTATTAGCTATGTGTGGTCTGCCTGTCCGTCTGTCCATCCGCCCAGTTTAGAACTCGGAAACTAGAAAAGAAAATGAAAATCGGACATCATGATATTTTAGATCATTCGAAGTTCTGATGCAACGGCTATTTTTATTCTTTTCCAATTTATAAAATTATCTATGCAAGCAGATTTTTCAAAAAAAAAACAAACAACACCACTTATAAAAACTTCAAGGAAAGGTCACAATAGAAAAGTAATAAGTGCTGATGATCAATCTCTAATATAAAGCATCAATGAAGGCGTATGTCTATTGATTGTTACCAACGCCCTGAATCCTCTGACTTTGAGCGGCATCGTGTGTGATGATCGTTTGCCTGGAACTGTGCGTCTTGTTGGATTGTGTAACGGAACCGTGGGTCTGCTCCAGTGGCGTTGGCCTTCTGTGGCTATCCTATTCTGATGAGCCTGGAGTAGACGATCTACTTCCGACTCGGGATACTGAACAGATACGTTTTTAGCCCTCTTATTGTCGATGTGCCTATGATTTCATTTCGTTCCCATAACATTATAGTTAGATAATTATTGTTTATAGACCCCTAGCGTGTCTAAATTTTATTTTTTGGTCTTACTAGAGTATTTCAGCACTATAGTAATTCTGCTTAAATTTAGAATAGTTATAGTATGGAGACTAGGTTAACTTTAACCATCCAGTTCATCACTGACGAGCTTGCTCTCCTGTATGATGGTGAGAAGCTAGAAAGGTATGTGGCGGAGCAGAAAGATGAGAAAGCTAGACTTGCGCGTGAAGAGGAAAGAAGCGAATGTAGAGGAGGAGAGATTAAAGAAAGTGGCAAAGGCAAAGTAGGAAGCCAGACTCAAGCGTGGGAAGAGGAGGAAAAAGGAACAATATGAACGTGAGTAGCACGAGAGGTGGTAAGAGAGAGATGCTAGGGAGACGCTCAGAAGACAAGAGGCATTAACAACCATAATTAGTCGAATGTTAAATGTTATCGGACCGGGTTGGGGTCAATTTATTTCGGAACTATATAACCAGTTGTGTGAGTTCTTTTCCATTAAACCGTTACACTCAACAGAGTTTCACCCGAGTTCGAATGGTTCGGTCGAGAGGCTAAACGAGTCTCTGAAGTCGTTCCTAAGAAAAGTTACCCGAAATAGCCCAGGGACTAGAAAGATAACCGCTGCTTTATTTGCATAAAGAGAAGTTCCTGAGACAATAGGTGTTGTCTGTTACAACTATTGCTAGCGACGATGAACAAGTAATAAAGAAAAATACAAAATTCAATATGATAAATAATCATGCACCCGTGACATAGATGCTGGAGATTGTGTTGTTGGTTCTTAAACAGCTTAGAGACAATAAATTGTCAATATTTTGACAGGGTCCATTTAAAGATGTGAAAAAAAAATCCCAAAGTTTAATTTTCTTGTACAAAAAGATGAGAAGCTGAAAGTGTAACATATAAATGGGCTTATGAAATACCATTGTCGGATAGGAAAAGTTAAAAGTGTAGTTGTAAATATTTCTGTGGTTGATGAAAATGAGTTTTATCAGCCAATATGGTGTCGGTCGTGAGCGACGAAGACGCAAATACTGAAGGGTTATCCAGATGCGCTGCCTAACATTCCAATGTTGGAAGTTAGCCAAAAGTGAACTATGGACACCTTGGTACAGGTCAATTAAGCCACGGTTTTAGTTCTGTTCAGAAGAAACAGATGGATGCTATTCTTAATGAATTTAATAATAGTATATTAGATTTTCCTGGTAGAACGAAGGTGAAAAAATTTTCAATTAAGTTAAAAGATAAAAAGCCTATTGCATTAAAGCCGTACGCGGTTCCTATACTTATGAAGGACAAAGTTAAACAAAAGTTTGACAGCATGCTTGAAATGTATTATTAGATCCCACGTACTCGTCGTATGCAGCCCCTGCAGTTATTATTAAAAAGAAAGATGGGTCGTTACGGCCATGTATTGATTTTAGAAAACTTAATAATGTAACTCAGATTCCGACAGAAGTTATACAGGAGCTGTTAGTATGTAGAAAAGAAATTACAAGAAAGATTATTAAATATCAATTAGTTATCACTGAAGAAATGCATTGAAATATGTCAGACATATGAACAAACAGCCAAAGGTTTAGGAGAAATAAACAAAGAACCTATGGTAGAGATTGATAAGATAGATAAAAAGAGCAATGAGGATAGCAGAGAAAAACTCCCAAATTGTTGGTTTTGTGGAGGCAAACATAGTTAACAGAGCGCTGTGTCCTGCATGGGAAAAAACTTGCAATAAATGCAAATGAAAAAAATCCTTTCTCAATTAAGTGCAGAATGCAAAATCAAACAAACATGCAGAATGCATGGGAAAAAAAAGAAGATTGTGATGAAGAATTCTTAAATTCAGTAATGTTAAGAATGTCAACAGAGACAGAATGACAGTATTGTTTCAGATTAACAGTAAAGAAGTAAGATTTCAGCTGAAGACAGGCGCTGATATAATTTGCAGATAAAATGTTGAAAAAAGACAACTAAAGAAGACTTATCAAACGTTGACAATGTGAGGAATACATTCCAAAAGTGCAAGCTACAGCCAATGTAATGATGAAATATTTGAAAAATAGAAAGATTTACTTGATAAAATTCCCAGTTGTGGGAAATCAATATCAGTGTCTCTATCAAGAAGGGGTTAGCGTGGGATGTCGTGTGCGCGTGTTTAATTGTGTCTTAATGTATAGGAAGTAGTTTGTATTGGGTGTGTTTCGTTCCTAAGACTATTGTGTGTGTGTTTACATCATGCTTAGTTCCTGTAATATACTTGTAGCGGAGAGAGCTTTTCTAGCTGTAGAATCTGGTTACGCTAAAGTTTCACTGTTTCCACGTTTTAATGGTACGTAAGTACATACATATAGTAATCAGGTTAATATTTCGGTACGGGTGTCGCTAATGAAAATTTTGTGATGTAGCGGCATCGTTAGCTCTAGGTTATTATTTTGTTTCAGGATGTTAGGTTTGTGGCTATGGTGTAGAGTGATCTTGCCATTGAAGCTGTGACTGATTCTTGAGTCGTATCATAGTATTTGAAGCTACCGAGCCGTATGGCCGAAAATGAGTGTGCGTGCATAAGGTGTGTTATTTGTGTAATGAACAATACATTATTTATGTATCAATGATTGTATATGCCCCAAATAGTGTTTATTTGTATTAGCATTAAATATTGTTCTTGGTGAACAATCGTTGACCATTTATACACTGTTCAGTTCGAATGGACATTTATATACTGCTCAGTTCGAATGGACATTTATGTACTGCTCAGTTCGAATGGACATTTATTTACTGTTCAGTTCGAATGGACATTTATATACTGCTCAGTTGGAATGACCATTAATTCACTTTTCAGTTATTATGCAACTTGGTTTGCTGTTACTCTATAATTATTGCATAAGCCTGTTGAGGTGCGGAACCCGGAGTGGTTATGTCATCCCTTAGAAAAATCCGTAAAACCAACCTTGACACTCAGTAGGGGGTTTAAACTTAAAACCTTTTGGAGGGAGGTTTTAAAATTTAAACCCCTCTTGGTGACTTATTTGCTTTAGTTTTATATTAAAGAAGGAGTTTTTAACCAAAAATTTCTGGACGGTAATTTGAACTCAAAGCCCCTCTAGCCTACGATGGGGCAAGTGGTGGTTTAACATTAAAATATCACCTATAATGAGCAGTATTTCACGTGGCTACGCAGTACCAGCTGCGACCTACATATTTTGCCACATCCAGCGCAGACATAACCGTAGTCCACCTATGTCCATAATAGAGCAAAAACATTTTTCCGACCAAAAAAATCTATTAGCGACATTTTACCTTTGGTGGTAACTAAAAAGGGTATTTACAATTAATTATTACAGTGCAATTCATAAATATTTATCGCTTTTAATGTGTACTTAACAACCTCTAAGGAAAAAAAATTAAATTGCTCTGCCAAAATATACTCATTTCATTTTGTTTTTCCTCTTGCAAATAAATACGTGCTTTGTAGTTTTGGTTCTATTAAGCGAAATATTATAAACACTTATGTCGATTGATTTATTATTGAAAAAGAAAAAAAAATGCAATACTATTTACCGAGATCTGCTTAATGATTGTTTAATGCATGTATTTGTTTATACTTGTTTACATGCTACGTGCGGTTAGCCGTGTAGGTGACTTTAGCTTTAGAGAATTCTAGAGCTTGCATAATATTGGTGGTAAATGCTTACATTTGGAGATAGAACAGAAACGTCGTCACTGATTCTCTCACTAAGGGGCGCTAAAATATAAAATTAAACCTAGCTATTCCTTTATATGCTTTATAATAAAGCACTTTTATAAATAAGTGAAACTACGGACTATATATGACTACTATGAACAGGTTGTCCAAATCCATTTTTTTTTCGCTTTCTTTTAATTAATTACAGCCCCTTCATGGCCGTCCCCACGCCCCATTGGAGCACGAATGCCTATATAGCCAGTCCGCCCCTGCCTGTAAATACATACAATCAGTAACGAAACTCTTTCATACCTCAATAACAGCTAAAAAAAACACATTCAGTTTCACGTATAGGTAGCTGAAAAAAAAATCTGACAGGTTTAAATTTCAGTTCACCCACCCCATCCTCGAGCTATACAGGACAATGCAATAATTGTATGAAAAAAAAACAAACTAACAGTCGCCATCTTTTCCATGTATCTTGCGATCTAGTAAACAATCGAAAATAAAAAGACAATGGAGTCCGAATGTAAGATAGATGTTTATCACTCTATTGTACTGCATGATAATGATAGCTTGAATTAATCAGGCCATTTCACCTATTGACATTGTTAATATATGGAAGTTTATGTTCTATGAAATCAATTATACTTAGCAAGAGAATGATAATATTGTAAGGTTGTGTGTAACTTGTGTTAAGTCGGTGTGAATAGAAACGAACTAATGCATTATAGCATTGGCCGCTTGGAGTTGTTTATTGTTAGCGTATCATAAACTTCCATCACCGCTCCAAACAAAATATATTTTTTTAGTTATATTAAAATGTTAACTACCGTACAAAATATTTTTAGAACCTTGATATTGTTAAATGAAATCGCATCAGATGGTTTGAATAAATCATGTAATTTAATTTTTGATAGGTTATAAAAACATTAATTAATATAATATATAATATAATAATAATAAAATAAATAAATAATATTAAAATTATAAATTTGTGCAATTGGAAATATTTATTTTTTTTGTACCATGCTCAGCGTGCTGTTGTCCACTCATTTATGTGGAGCAGTAGGGATATCTGATCAGCTGTGCTGTCAAACCAAATACAAAACTTCTTACAGTCATTCATACGTTGTCTGCTAAAACATCTATACACTTTTCAACATTAAAGATGTACTCTCAGTTATGAATTTTGTTCACATTTCCATCATATCAAGGAAATTCTTAATTCAATTAAGACACGTCGTTAATATGGTCATAAAATCTCAATTATTCTGTATTTATCTAAACAACCTGTTCAATATCTCCTTCCATTATTTGACATCAATCCTAGCCACGAGTTCTCTGTTATTTGTAGCTGGAAGCCTTTATTTTCAAACGAATATTCTTCATATCTTTTTTTTAATATTCCAATTTTAGACTTTATTTCTGCCACCTATTAAATTAAGTACCACATTTCTAGTTCACATCTTTAGAATTGGAGGAAAATAGTTAAAAGTAAAACAAAATAATTGTTTGCTTTAAGTTTTGCTATTAATTGTTTCGACAACTGGATAACTTTTCCTTAAACTCAGGATCATTTCCTTCATAAATCATGTGAAGATGTACATGCCAAGAAGAACCTTTGATAAACAGTGATGATTGGTTGGCATCATGGTATTACGATGCTAGCTAGTAGCCACTACTTCAATGTCTCAAGCAGCAATAACCCCCGCAATTTTTTTAAAAAGTAAATGATAGATGATAAATACTTCCACATAGAGGTATTGTAGTAGAATGTCGACTGAAAATAAGCTGTAGGTTTATTAACTCTATAACAAAAGCGGATTGTCGAATTTGTCTGTGTGTTTAATCTGATTTTAAATATGAAGGCCGCAGCTGGGACTGTAGCCACATGAAATACTGCACTTCTCATTCATCTGCGAGCTCGAATACAAGCGTTTGTATTATTACATAGTAAGGGCAATGGTTGTTGCAAGTAAACATTATATATGTATCAGTCACAAATAGCCCAAATTTGTATGAAAAAGAGCTTTGCTTTGCGAAATGCGGAAAAATATGTGGACCTAATTTCTAAAATTCTAGAACAATAGATTTATTCTAGATCTAGATCTACTTCCTACTTATTTTATTAACGTCAATCTACTCACCTCATCTCTATAATATTTGGATCTATACTATTAACGCATTCAAACATGGTATATCTATTTACTAGGTTATACATATACTTATGTAGATGTAATTTAGACCTATATGGCATTTGCGAATAGCGTTACACAAGAAACAATTTCTTTTTTTTTTAAATTCTGACACTTGGTGTGTAAATATAGTTAAACAGCACCTACCTAAATAAATAGAATATAGAAATCAAATACATAAATACATATATATATATATAGTCTATGGTTGTATACTATTTAGCTTTCGTAACTACTTTTATAGAAAAATAACTTTTGTAACTTCTTTTGCTTAAAATCTGGACTATTTGCGTCTGACACATATAATTTTTACTTGCAGCAACATAACCCATACATTACGACTAAATAACAAATAATACGTGGTGTTAGTTTAGTTAGTTCATCTCTTACAACAACTATGAAATGGTCACTTATTTTTTTAGATTAAAATAAATAAATTTCCTTCGTTTTTTAATTTGTATTATTTGCGAAAAGTGTATATAGCCTACTTACATTTGTGTCATTTTGGTTTACATAAAATGATATATATACATATATATATATATATATATATATATATATATATATATATATATATATACATATATATATATATATATATATATATATATATATATATATATATACATACATACATATATATATATATATATATATATATATATATATATATATATATATATATATATATATATATATATATATACATATATATATATAAAAGCTATGCATTGGTTTGAACAGCATTTTTTGACACATTTCATTATTATTGAGAGTTAAAATTCTCACAACTACAACAAGAATGGTTTCATTTTTTTAAAACCTTTCCATGTATTGTCATATTACGAAAATAATAAATAAAATATAAATTCTTTGATTAATATTTCGATATATTTCAGTATTTACCTTATTGGAACAATTCCTGTACTCAATACTGGTCGCCTTTGACCTAGACTTGTATCAGTATTATAGATAAATGTAATGTTGTTTATTCCAGAGAATTTGGAGACCACTGTAATTGTGTCATCTGAAAATAAGTATAAAAAGTAATTAAAAGAATATACAAAACAAAATATTAAAATCTTTTAAATGCTCTTCGCGTTATACTTTGTTTTATTTTTTTTTATTTTCTAAATTATTAGTATCTCATACACAAAGTAATACATAAATATAAATATATATTTATATATTATAATTTTATTTTGAGTAAGAACAAAACCATTTTCATTTACATCATACAAATATACTTTATAACAACCCCCCTCCTTACTCGCTTAATACAGCCTCCCCTTTTTAATTATTAATTTATTGTAATTGAAATTCAGGCCATGTTTTTTCCACTGTCCATAGCTTTCTTGGTCACTGTCTCCATCTAGCGTGGTCGAGGGCTATGTCTTTCCAATGGTCAGTATCAATGTTTCCTGTTTTGAGGTTCCGTTTTATTACATCCACGTAACGGAGGTGGGCTGACCAGTTTTTCTTGAGCAAGACGCGAGTTGCCCGTAGAGAATGACTTTTGGGATGCGATCGTCCTCCATTCGGCAAACATGTCCAACAGCGAAGGCGGCGTTGTCTGAGGAAGGCCCGTTCGTATAAGGATCTCAGTATTGCACACTCTCTTTTGCCATGTGAAGTTCAAGATCCTTCGTTAGTATGATGAGTTTAGCTTTCTCTCTTGCTTTGTGTAGGTTGTCCATGACTCACTGCTATACAGTACCTCACTCAGAACGCATGCCTTGTAGACGCAGTAGTGAGCTTCTGGTTTACCAAACTCTTGGCCTGTCTAGTGATGGTCGATGCAGCCTTCTCTGTGCGTTTTTTTAAAATCTTCTCTTCTAAAGACACGGTCCTCTTGAATTGTAGAACCAAGATAGCAGAATTCATTTACGGCATCCAGGTTGTTGTCGTCAATGAGGATGGATGGTGATGCTGTAGCAGGTGGTCCATGTCTTTTACTATATAGTCTTTGTGTTTTTACTATTATCGTGATTAGTTGTAAAAATATGTGTATTTTTATGGAAAAAACTTCTTGCATGGTTGTTTTAAAAATGAATTTTTTAGCTTTCAGATAAGCAAAAACTAGCAGTTACCTGGAAGAATGGAAGATCAGAATACACACACACATACACACAAACTACTAGCAGCTATTCCACTTTCAGGGACACTAAAAAACCACATGCACAACAAAACTATATTTAAATGAATTTTTTAAACAAAATATTCTCATTCAAGTCGGAAAAATCTTAGAAGACAACCGCCACCAGCTCCATTATATCTAAGTCGTCGCCTGTCACCAAGAACAGTACACAAACTCGTTTGTTCCTTATTCGTTGACTAAGAAACTTGAAATGGATAAAGACATTTGTGTGAGGTCACTTCATGAACATCTTTGTATGTTTTTCTGTTCTATTTATGTGGAATGTTGTTTTTAATTGAGAAAAGAGTCATTGTACTCACAAAATGATCCAATCTAATAAGGATCATTAAAGCAGTCTTAGTCTTAGAATAATTGTTTACATTTTATAAAATGTTTAGAACATTTATTAGTTAATGTTTACACTGCTGTATTACCTCGACCAGGAAATGCTGAATGTACAATATATGAAGTTGCAAGTTTTGATTTTGTGTAAATACTGTCGGGAAGTATTAATGTTGAACTGGCCTGATCAGAGGCACTGTTGATTACATACAGGACAACAGTCACTGGCTGGCTAGACTGGACTTGAACGTAGCGTGAGAAAGTATCTGGAGGAATACATGATTGAGAATACGAATGTACTTAAAGTTCAAGAAATTATTTTGAAACTTTAATGATATTGACTGAGGCTTTCTTAATATCAATTATTGGCTACTGTGTTTATCGTCCGGACCTTCAATGAGGTTTTAACATCCTCCTTTATGATCCCACGAAATGACATTAAGGGCGGACTGGCTATATGTGCATTGGGGTCAATGCCCGGTGGGCTGGTACCCCATTGGGCCATTGGGACGGCGAATGGGCCACTTTGAATAATAGCCAGTCCCTTTGTGATTGGCTGTCGCCTTACCTTTTATAAACAATTTGAACAGACTTTACTGTACGATATTGACAACATTGTCTAAACAACATTTCTTTTAATCTTCAATCTTATATACACTTTAAGCGATTAACAAATTACATCAAGTCTAGTTTACTCAGGAGATTCCGAAACGTGGCCATGAGTGTACAAATTAGTACTACTGATTTCTCAATGAAAAGAATTAGTATCGTATGCAGTAGCCTATAGCTCAACTGGTATCGCAATTGGTTGGTCGACCGTAGCAAGATACCAGGATTTCCTCGCCCAGAAGTCATTCAAAAATCGAATAAAAAATTTTTAACCCTTGAAAACATGTTACAAAAAATGGATCGAAAAGAAGAAAAAAAGGGTAAAGGAGGAGAAAAACTATTGAAAGAGAAATTGCCAAGAAATGTATTCCACTGAACTATATTCTCACAGAACTTTGTTGTGTCTCGTGATGATAGTGTTCACATCTCGCCCTTAGACTCTCCAGCAGTTGGAGACACGTTCATTGAACACTTATACATAGCAATGAAGATGCAGAATTAAACTCTCAAATACCTGAATATATATATGTTACCTGTATCATGCGAATGGCGTTTTTAGGAAAAGTACGAAATGAGTATCCATTTCCTACTTTGCATTAGGCAAGGAAGAAAATGTCTTTTTTAGGAAGATATTTATAAATTTATTATAAATCAGTGAAAAAGAAATACGGAAATGAACAACTGATTTTTTTTTCGATTAAAAATACACATAAAGCTCGGGTTTTACCATACGCTAAGTGTAATTTCAATTCTTAAATAATCAAATTATTGTATAAATCATTCAATCGTCATTAATATAGTATTATAATATTTTTAGTTTCTTCTACCTAGGACCTAGACTATTCAATATCCTGCGACTCTTATTTTTAAAAACAAGGTTACAAAGACTCTATTCGGCCCTCGAAGTGGTCAATTCAGGCATGTAAAATGGCAGGTTTCAATATTTTCAGAAAGAATATCAGAATGAAATTTTATTAAAGGCAAATGACAGAGAAGAAAGGAGAAAGAAGCTTGATTGATCTTGTATGGTGTTCTTTGGAGAGCTAATAAGTTCCAAGCGTTATAATGCGTTGGAGCTTCAAAAATTCTTTGTCATGACGTCGTAAACAACCTTTCATTGAAGTAAGAAGAGTGCATATAAAATATGAAAGTAAGCAGCACTTATGCGAAAGACAATCGAGGTACATACAAAACACTGTAAACAGCATGATAGTTTTACATCAAGACGTCTTGCTGCAGAAATTGTTGAACAAATGTTGACATCAACATAACAATGTTCAACTATCGGGAGAATTTCAACCATTTAGACACAAGCAAGTTGTACATAATTTTGTTGGCGGTGACGCTATGAAATACCTTCTTCAAAAAGATCAAAGACTCGATCTAGCTTCTGGCACCTCTCGCGAAAACGCAGTACATTTTAAAAGGTTCTACTTAACAAAAGATGAAACGATGTCTTTATTTTAATTTTGGAAACATTAGTAATGCCATTTTACTTATTTAGTATTTAAACATGGTTTGATGACTTGAATGAAACTAGAAATGTTTGTTATTTCTTACAAATAAATTGCCTAGCTGTGTTCTCTTTCTACTTTTCTCAGGACGTTGTGCTCCCATCGAGAAGCTGGGGGGGGGGGGTGGAGGGGAGGGTGAGCTCCAAAGTCTGTATAGGGTTACCTTGTTGGTTTCACATCTAAGAAGTTATCTAGTAGATAACAATGTAGAGAACCAGATAGCCAGCTTGTCAGTTTGCGTGGTCGACAAAAAAAAATCTTTTTGAATACATCGAAGGACTAAAACCTTTATAGCATAATCCCAGATAGTTCAAGAAAGATGAAAATGACCTCGTCGCGTAATTGGAAAGAAAAAAACGGTCATGGAGTTAAAACACAAATAATACAGACACCATAATCCAGTTTGTCATCACACATGCTTTGACGCTTGTCACAATGGGTAATTTCAATTTGTTATCTGATATCTAACAGTTGAAGCACCCGGACCACAACATTGTTTCTTTCATCACGTTGAAAATAGAAACAAACAAACATATCTATCTATAACTTACACATGTCATATAAGCCACAGGATTTGCTGATGTCTATGTGTCTTGCTCTGATGTAAGACAAAGGCAAGAATGTCGTTTGAACAATGCCATCACAAATCTTTTGAATGTTTAAATATATCACATTTGCAGGATTACTTGCAGTGACCTGAAGGAAGGAGTTTGTTGAACTATCTGTATACAAATCTGGGACTACTGCGACATACGTTTCTGTGCCTTGTATGACTGCAGCTATAAGAATATTAAACTAATTTGGAACAAACGATTTTATTTTATTATTCTAAATTAACTACTTCAAATAATTTGAAATTTGAAATGATATTTTGCTATGAAGTATATGATTGGTACTACAGAAATCTGTAGAATACACACAAGAGTCATAACTTAAAAAATTAACACGAAAAACAATTTTAAAATATATTTTTTTAAAAATTACAACACAGCCGCGGTAGTGTCAAAAATATAATAAAATAATTTTTTTTTAGATTCCATTCTGGTATTGTACCAGTGGTACCGTCAGCTGCTAGAACTTATGCATGTTCTGATTCGGCAAGCGAGGAAGACATATTTGTGAGATTATATATTGGTATGTTCTTTATATGGACTTCTAGATCTAACACTAGACCTAAAGTTCTGATTTAGGATTCTTAATTAAGATCTCGTCCAGAGTTACTTCTAGATCTAAAATCTAAATATAATCCCTTAGATTTACGTACAAATAGAAGCAACGCTTATAAAGTTCAATAAAATTGATACAACTTTAAATTGACTCAGTTGTCGCATAATTACTGTAATACGGCTGACTATGTCATGTTGTCAATGGTGACCCGACAAAATAGCGCGGACAAAATAGTGCAAAATTTACCGACAAAATAGCGCAAGACAAAATAGCGCAAGACAAAATAGCGCGGACTTCTATATGTGTTTAAAAGTACCAGATATATATATATACGTGAACGTCATTGGCAGAATATTTGTTGAGGTCTTTAATATAAATAGATCTAAAAGTAGGTCATATTTGCAGAGAAAGAGAGTACTTTAAAATTGTATCTCATTCTCCTTTTTCACCAATGTTTAAAATGAAAATCTAAAAAAAAAGTTTTTTGAAATTTACATTGACTGAGGAAATTTGCAGTGACTGACCAATTCGATCATTAGTTTCGCTATTTCCTGTTCGTCTTTGTTAAACACCATCACGTAGATATCAAAGTCACTATAGATTGTAGGTCCAAAGTCACTTCCCTTCTCTCCCAAGCACACTCACCATGAGACAAGAATATAACCCCCCCCCCCCCCCGACTTCCTCTGGTTAGGGTAAATTCTGATCCTTGACAAAAATCAACAGTTGTTTCTTGTTAAATCGTGTGTACATCTGACCATTATGGAAGTATCTTTGTTTTTTGAAGTGCTCTATTGAAATTTAAATAGTGCAACTGAGATCTTTATTTTCTGCGTGCGTCCAGCGTTCCAGAAGGTCATGTACTTTGTGTATGTGTTCATAGTACTTAAACAATGTCATGTGACAGTGAGACGTGTTGGTGCTCCATGACTGACTACTGTAATATTATTGAATAAAGCATGATATAGGTGTTTTTGTAGAGTTATTTTTCTGCAGATATATTTTGCAATTGGTCATTTTAGCTTATTATAATTCTTGTGTGTATATTAATAATTTACGATATCTAAAGTATTTATTGCAAAATGACTGAAATATATTTTTTTCCGCGTTAAATTATCGGCGGTTTTTATCTGCTCCATTTTGTCGGGGAACCGTTGTCAATAGACCTAGATTTAGTTTCTAATGGATGCTTAGAGCTTAGTTTAAACTGAAAAGTTGGCGGACAACTTGCAACCAAGCAACAAAAGAAGAACAAAAGAAGAACAATGAAAAAAAAAAGAAAAGTTCTATCATGTGACATGGAACGTCAGGACAATATGTCCTGGTCTCACAGATGTCCTACGGCAGGTTGACGATGCAAGGCAGACGGTAGTCATAAAGCAAAGAGCTGAAAAGATTTCACATTGACATTGCAGCTCTCCAAGAAACTCGACTGGCAGAAGACGCCATGCTCCGCGAGGCTGATTACACTTTCTTTTGGGAAGGAAAAGCTCAGGTTGAGGCGTGAATACATGGTGTGGGCTTTGCTGTCAAGAACAATCTACTTCCCATGATAGTCCCTCCAGTTGGTGGCTCGGAACGGCTACTAAGCATAAGTATGATGACAGCATCTGGAAAAGTCACTTTAATTAGTGCCAATGCCCCCACACTATGTTCACTCCAGGAGGACAAGTTCAACGAAGATCTCAAGACTACATTACAAAAAAAATGTTCTGCTGGAGGCAGGTGTGAACAGTATACAAGCACTAATTATCATTCGACAGCTGCACTTGGTCGGACACTTATCCCTCATGGGAGACGACCGCATTTTCGCCCTCACTGGCGTATAAGAAAGTAGCTGGCAGCTGATGGCCTCTGGCAGAGACAGTTGGATAGCTCTCACAAAGGCTGCGGGACAAACATTTGAGACTCAAAGAAAAGCCATTATGGAAGACAGGCGCAGAAGATGGAAAGAAAACTTAAGTAGACCGCCAGCGGACAACAACTTTGCCTGCACGAAATGCGGGAAAATATGCAGGTCGCAACTGCGTTTGCGTAGTCACGTGAAACACTGCACTCAGCCTTCGGAATTGAAGAAATTGCCATCATTCTATTAACCAATGCTATTTAATTAAAATTAAAGTTCTTATAGTTCTAACAGTATTAGTTGCGTCGAGTCTCTACAATCACTGACTGGCTGCTAAGGCTACACCTGATTACACTACCAAGTGCTCTACAATCACTGACTGGCGGCTAAGGCTACACCTGATTACACTACCAAGTGCTCAACAAATCAATGCATATTTAAAAAAAAGCTTTATTATTATTATTAAATATTTCACTTGATGTAACTAGTAAAGATAGAATTGATAATATTCTTTCAAAAAGCAATTTGACAGATTCGTTAATATTGAAAAGTAGTAAAGTTCCTTGCAATCTATATAGCAGATGATCCGACTTTCTCCAATCATCCCTGGCCATTTCGCGAAATGGTTGGCCAAACCACGGAAAGGTCGACCATTAAGTGCATTGGCGAGTCAATGTGAAGCGATAATGGCCAGTTTGTGAAATGGCCAGCCAGATCGCGAATTGCAAGGTTCAGGTTTTGGCCGTAACAAATATATTAAGAAAAGAAACAAACATATTGCAAATAACAACTTGATATCTAAATATAATTAGATTAAAAAAAGAAACTGAATGTAGACACGTTCATTTAACTATACTTCTAATGCAATGTTTTACATTTTTTCAACCAAACATAATGAGCAGGTAAGAACCTTTCAAGTTTTTAATAATAATAAACAATCTGGAAATAAAAGAAAAAAAAATCATAAATTATATTTATAATGTAGTAATTATATTTAAATTCGATCTTTCAGATTGAAAAACAAAACAATGACAAGCTATGCAATAGAGTTCATTTTATTTACCTGTCTGACAAACAAAACTGTACAGTTCTGTAGAACTTCTGTCTTCATAAAACATTTCATCTGAAGTTTTACGCCACACAAGAGCATCCCTGGAACTGTTGCTGGAAATACTCAAGTACTGACTGGATACTACAGTCTCATTTAGCGTCCACTGAAAAGTTCGATTTTTGTAGATATCCGCACCCCCAAGCCATGTTGTGTCTTTTGGTGAGTAAGCATAAACAAAAAGTTCTGTTATTTATATTCTCTCTCTCTCTCTCTCTTCTCTCTCTCTTCTCTCTCTCTCTCTCTCTCTCTCTCTCTCTCTCTATATATATATATATATATATATATATATATATATATATATATATATATATATATATATCATGACTCTTCCTGGCTCAAGAGTTTGGACTTGCAAGGAGTGGTAAAATAAAGATCACTCTTTTATTTCTGCAAGTCAAACGAGCTAGAGTTACCCAAAAAAAAAAAAAAAAAAAAAGAGGGGGGAGAACAAGTAGTATTCACCCGTCACAAAATAGCAGGGTCAGACCGTTGTGACCAGGAATGATTACTCTTTTTTTTAATTTCTATCTTACGTAAATTTAGCGACGAAGAAAGAGGACGGGAGAACAAGTAATCTACTCTGTATTCACCCATCACTAAATAGCAGGGCTGGACTTAACCATTGTGGGGCCCTATGCGAAACGGAATTGACGACGCTCGCGGGTCTTAATTTGCGTTTCACTGTCGAAATATTGTCACTCAGACATTTTTGTAAACAATTCAACGAAATAATAATGCTATAAGAAAGCGAATGCGTGAACTTACAAAATAGTATGAATGGAACTATCAAAATAGCTAATCAACATAAATCCATTTTTTATAAATAAAAACACTTGCTTGTAGGTCTACACACATTTAGATCTAGGTCTAGAGTCTAGATACTCTTATAATAGATGTAGACCTACTATTATAAGAGTGAATTCAATGGCTCAAGAAGCTTATTAATTATTGCATGTTAGAAGGCCTATATTTAATATCCCCCATATAGAGCCTCATGTAGCCTATCCAATCATAGTGTGTTTACATAGCGGTGTGCACAACACTTGAATGGGACCATTAAAATGCATGTAAACATGGAAGCTATAGCTAACGAATGTATGAAAAATGCTTTAAAAAGCATAAAAATTTGCCCTAGTAGTCTAGTGAATAACTAAAAACTTTGAGCCTAGTAAATGACTTAACACTTTGAGCTTGTGTTGACCTAGATACAGTAGGCTACAATCGTTCTATGATGAATAAAAATGTATGTCAAACGGCTGAAGCCATTCACATTTATAGCGAACGTATTTGAGTATAAATGCTTTTGAAACACAAATTTGAATGTTGATTATATTAAGTAATGAAATTAATAGACTATATTTTGTATGTTCGTGAGTTAAATTAAAAAACAACCCTATCTTTATCTCTATCTTTGCGAAAAATAAATGTAAACTTTGCGAGTTGTTACGTCACGCGCATGCGTGAACTTTTGATACACAATATGATAGTTGAAAATTTTTGTCACCACGGCTAATGTATATAAGTAGCAATGTTGTTAAGAGATCTAAGTGCACATAAGTAAGTCTGAAGGGAAAAAAAGTAAATTGAAAATACAGATTTAAAATTAAACCGAATCGGTAGTTGTAGGCTTAAATGCTTAAAAAAAAACACAGTGGAAAGTAAATTGTATTATCTAAGTAGTTTTTTAGTTTAATAATATGCTTTTATAATAAGCGACTTTATGACCTCTGACGTTAATTCCAATTGTATCACTACGCGGCCCATGTAAAGGTGCCGCGAGTTACGGAAAAGTATGTCAACACGGCTAAAGCTATTCACATTTAGAGCGAACGATTTTATGTAAAAAATGTTTTGTTAACTCAAATTTGATGGTTAATTTTCATTAAGTAATAAAATAAATAGACACTAATTTGTATGTTCATGTGTAAAAGTAAAAAATTATGTTTTCTTGAATTAGAGCTAATTTAGAAATTTTATTAGAATGTGAGAAGCCAGACATAATTGCAGGAACAGAAACTTGGCTACATCCTAAAATTTATAATGCAGAAATTTTCCATATTAATTATGAATTTTTTAGAAAAGATAGGGCTAATAATCTTTTAGCAATAAAAAACACTCTTATAGCAGAAGAAATTACCTTAACCAACTCAAAAAATATAGAATCAACATTTTGTAAAATTAATACCACCTCAACATCCCTATTAATAGGCAGTATTTACAGACCACCAAATTCTAGTTTAGAATACATGCAGGAACTATGTAATCAGTTTACTACACTTAAAGAGACAAATAAAAATGCAGTTTTTTGGATTATGGGTGATTTCAACCTACCTGATATACATTGGAAAACACTAACCATAGATAAACACCAAAATCTTAAGAACATAACTGAGCTTTTCATAGAAACTTTACACAACCAAAGTTTAGATCAAATCATTAAAAAGCTAACTAGATTAAACAACACATTAAATCTCTTCTTAACCAACAGACGTGGATTAGTAGTAGATTATGATATCATCCCTGGTGAATCAGACCATGAGATCATAGAATTACACAGTCAGATAAAAGCAGTAGCCAATATAAAACCCAAAAGAAATATCTTACACTGGAACAAATGCAACCTAACACAATTACATCAAGCTGCATTAAACTTTCAACAAACATTCTTATCAGAAGGAGACATTAACCAACCAGTCGATGACCTCTGGAATTTCATAAAAAACTATCTTAAAATCATTATAGAAAACTATATACCAACTAAATTCACATCAAACAAAATTAATAAATGCTGGTTTAATAATGGATTGAAGAAGAAGCTTTGTAAACAGAAGGAAAACCTATATAGAAAATTTAAAGAAACTAAGGCAGAAAGAGTTTATAAAAAGTACATAAAAATTAAACACCAAACCCAAAAAGTAAGCAGACAGCAGAGTGAATACATAAACAATATAATATCTAAAGATAACAACAAAAACATATGGTCATACATTAAGTCTAAGAAAATGGAAACAACAGGCATAGCGCCATTAAAAGAGGAAGACAACTTAACACACAATGATAATAAACTAAAGCTAACATCCTAAACAAATACTTTGCATCAGCATTTTCAGCCCCAAAAGACAAAGACATATTACTTAATTTGAACCAAGTAGACAACATAGAAGATTTAGTAGTACAAGAAAAGGGAATCCAAAAACTATTAGATAACATCAAACCGAATAAAGCATCTGGACATGATGGTATTCCAGCTAGATTACTCAAAGAACTAAGCAATGAGCTAGCATCAGTGTTCAAAATACTTTTTTAGGCATCTCTTAACCAGGGCAGAGTAGAAAGGGACTGGAAAGAAGCTAATGTCACCCCTCTATTTAAAAAAGGAGAAAAATAAGACCCAGGAAATTACAGACCAGTATCACTTACCAGCATCACATGTAAAATCCTAGAACACATAATATGTAGCAACATCATAAAGGACTTAGACAAACATAATGTCCTTACTCCATACCAATATGGCTTTAGGAAATATAGATCATGTGAAACACAACTAATAGGACTAATTGATGATTTTTCAAAAGGTTTAGATAATAGTGAACAAATAGATGCTATCTTACTAGATTTTTCCAAAGCTTTTCATTAAGTTCACCACAATAGTTTGCTTAAAAAATTAAAATATTTTGGCATTGATGGTTCATTGCATCAGTGGATTACAGATTTTCTGATAGGGAGAGAACAAACTGTAATAATAAATAGCTCTAAATCAACACCAATAACAGTAAACTCAGGTTTACCTCAAGGAACAGTCTTGGGTCCACTACTATTTTTAATTTACATAAATGATTTACCAAATTGCATTAGTTCAGGAACAAAAGTCAGATTATTTGCAGACAATTGCATAATATATAGAACAATAAAAACAACACAAGACACAGATATTTTACAAAGAGAATTAGATGAATTACAGAAATGGGAATCAAATTGGAGCATGTCTTTCCACCCAGAAAAATGTCAGTTATTAAAAGTAACAAAAAAGCTAAAACAAATTAATTCCACTTATCTTTCTCATGGTAAACTAGTAACACAAACTAAAAACGCAAAATACCTAGGTGTTATAATAAATGAAAAACTGTTATGGAATCCCCATATTGATAAAACTATCAAAAAATCAAACAAAGCATTAGGGTTTATTAAAAGATATTTCTATAAATCAAAAAAAGAACATAAAACTAAATGTAATTTAACCTTGGTTAGGCCAATATAGAATTTGCATCCTCCGTTTGGGACCCCCCCAACTGAAGAAAACATTAAGGAACTGGAACAGACACAAAATAGAGCAGTGAGATTCATAACAAACGAATATTCACACTTGACTAGAGTAACACCTTTAGTTAAATCACTAAATTTAGAAAGCCTTCAGGATAGAAGACTCAAAAGTAAAGTAGCAATTATACATAAAACACTGAACCATAATCTTCAAACATAAAAACAAACTTTAATAAAATACTCTGAAAGACACAAAAATAAAGGCACATTCCTCATCCCATATCCTAGGACAAATTTGTACAAATACTCCTTCTTCCCTAGCGCTATTAGAGCATGGAATGGGTTGCCTGAGCTAGCCAGGAAAACCAGTGACTTGGCAGAATTTAAGTCATTGGTTAATATGCATGACTGAATGCATGACGCATAGGACGTAATCATCTTTTTTGAAGTAACGTCTGTATTATAAAAGATAAGATAAGACATCTCTGCGCATGCGTGACCTCTCCGTCTATTCTCATTATATGAACATTGTAAACATGGCCTAGATCCATAAAATAGTATCACTTTCATAGAGTTGGGCAACATTTTTTTTGAGGGTCTTAAGTTTGTTTTAGGGCTACTATGCATACGTTATGGTTCCTGTTAGTACCCAAAGGAACATTTATGACAAGTTTGATTAAGATTGGTCAAACGGTTTTGATTTCCTTCGTGACATACATACATACGCCTTACTTTCTATTTTATAGAATAGATATTATATAACGTTCGATACTTTTTTTAAAAAATTCGTTTAAAATGCGACTGACACGTATAATTTTTACTTGCATCACCATAGCCCCTGATTTGTTGTGCTAAAGAACACTACTACTTAAAAGCTGCATTGTGTGGAAGTAAACTTTATCGTACAATAACATAACTTACTAGCTGACGTTATTTTCAAGTAAGTTCTTAAGGCACGCTCCATAAATTTGCTGGTAGGTTCAGCCAAGTGGGAAGTATGATTGTAGCAGAAGGCCTGGTATGAAAAAAATATTGATAAATACAAACTATTATTAGGAAATAATAAGGGCTAAACAACGACGCTAACAAAATTATAAATATTATTTTTTGTATTTTATTATGGCCTTGTTCATTTGTAAAGTGACTATGAATCATCTCGTGGACATGAAATGAATGCCTGGGCATTAGCTGTGGCCTGAACGATGTCGCCCATACACCAGTTCCCCCCTCTCCACGCAAGTGATGTATCTAAAGGAACGGCAAGTGCCGATACAGTTTGGGGTCAGCGGCGTCGCAGGCTCTTGACAGAATTTTGTCAGGGGGAGGTATGGCGAGAGTGAATATGTGACTTTGATATTTTGGCAGGTACCGTGTCTGTTGTACTCGTCACTTTGAAGAAGTCTATAAGAAAAGAATAAAGTAAAAGCAAAGCAACAAAAAGAACCCCCGACATTGGATGGCTTCGTCCGGTCAGGTACCGTGTCTATTGTACCTGTCATCTGTCATTTGTCCCTTTGATCAGCCAGTCTACAAGGACATATGACATATGCTTGTCAACTTATAATCGTTGAAATGTTTGGGCCTCGTTCGGCCAGTATCGGAGAGTCTTTTTGACACACACTGAGGAGCTTGACATTTGTTACATTTTGGAGCAGACGAGAACACAGAGGAACTATTTGTTTGGCCATCAACACGTTCACGTTGAAACAGTCTGCCAGAAAATCTACGAAAGGTCATTGAACTCATCACTATCCGGAGCATCCAGTTTCTTTCATTGGTTGACCTTATTTTACCATGACGTCTACACAAGTGATCAGCACACGAATGTCTATCTATTTAATATGTAAAAACAACAGGAACAGAAGAAAAGATCAACTCATGTGTCTATAGCAATAATATACGAAAAGATACAATCTCTTACGGTTTCTCATTGTATTGGAAAAAGAATTGCTAACAATTACAATCTTGATAGACAATGATCTGTGGTCGCGCTGGATTGTAAATTTAGTTCCACAGAGGTATCTGTCTAGGCGTTTGGACACTCATGCTGATGATGACATAAGGCCATTCTCTAGGTAACAGCTTTCTGCTGAGGTACTATACTGGATGAAGCATGTCATTCTATCTATCTATCTATCTATCTATCTATCTATCTATCTATCTATCTATTAGAGCATGGAATGGGTTGCCTGAGCTAGCCAGTGACTTGGCAGAATTTAAGTCATTGGTTAATATGCATGACTGAATGCATGACGCGTAGGACGTAATCATCTTCTTTTTTGAAGTAACGTCTGTATTATAAAAGATAAGATAAGACATCTCTGCGCATGCGTGACCTCTCCGTCTAGTCTCATCATATGAACATTGTAAACATGGCCTAGATCCATAAAATAGTATCACTTTCATAGAGTTGGGCAACATCTATCTAATCTATCTATCTAATTTATCTATCTATCTTAATATATATATATATATATATATATATATATATATATATATATATATATATATATATATATATATATATTTATATTGTTGTAACCCTGAATTGCACCAGTGCTTGAGGTGCGCACTAGCGCACTAGTGAACGTAAACAGGAAGACACTAGAAGAGGGAGAATAACAGTGCATCGGGAATTGTGAAGAGTCTGAATGTTTGGGAAACTAAGAGGCAAACTTTTGTGCTGTCTGAAGGTTGTAGTAGGAACATGGAGCGAAGCGGGGAAGGCTGTCGTTGGTTCACATTCGGGTTAAGTAGCAAAGGACTGGTATACTTAGTAATAAGACTCTGAGGAAGCTGAAGGATGAATCATCATTTTGTGTTTATCCTAGTGAATAAACACAACTATTATTTCCTATTAAACTGTGTTGAGTTGCATGCCTTTTCGTTGAGTGCCTAACCTAAAGTTACAACAATATTGTCTCTGTCCAATAATTCCAAGAAAGTGTAAATATTATTAAAGGCTGAGAGATGGGGGGGGGGGGGGTAGGATTGCTACTCAAATTTACGTGCCGGGTTCAAGTGTCCTGGCATTGTGGAAAATGAGATGGGGGACGGGTTGATATAAAATAGCATAAGACAAAATCAACGCAGGTGTAGCCGGTGGGTGATGCTAGTATATTATGACCATTTTATTAAAGTTTATTTATATTAGCACGCTTAAAAGCTATTATAATAATTTTGCAACGTTTAATATAAAATTAATATTTGGAAGAGCAGAGTAATTTTTCTCCTTATCTTATTAGTTACATAAGTTACTTGAAAAACAAAAATGGAAACGATTATGTCCCTTGTCAATGTAGTATAGAATGTTTGTCCTTGACTGTAACTCTGCCAAGTCGTTGGTTTTCCTTGCTGATTCAAACAACTCATTTCATGCATTGGATGGCTGCCTGGTCGTGCGGTTTGCACGCTGGACTGTTGTTCGGATTTATCGACGGTCGAGGGTTCAAACCCTGCCCGCTCCCATCCCCCGTCGTCCTGCGGTAGGTTTGGACTAGGAAGTAAACTATCTTCAACTCTGAAGGAACATCCGAAACATGTAAAACAAAGAAACAAACATTAGGAAAGATGAAACATTTATATAAATTTGGCCTATCATATGGAATAAGAAACGTACTTTTATCTTTATTTACTTTTGTGTATTTTATAAGGTTTTCTTTATGTATGAGCCAGCAAGGCCAAAATATTTTTTATCAATGCCAGGTGGTGAATTTTGTCAAAAGCCTTAGAGAAGTCTAATAAAATTGGATCTATTTGCTCGATACTATCTGTCACATCATTTGGAGAATAAAATACGCAGCCAAATTATGTTACATCAGCCTCAAGAATGTTTCATTTAATACTCGAGATACAAGGCGCGAGGGAAACAATATGTTTATAAAGTGAAAGTAAGACAGCAAGAATATGTTACTCTTTAGTAAGATCACACCTGCCAACTTGACGTAAAAAAAGGCTTAAGAAAAGATGTAATAGGTGGCAGATCATTCTATAAAATTAGACGATCATTTAACATTTGTTCTGGTACAGTTTAATACAACTTACCTGTGCCTGGGACCAATTCATTGACTGTGTGTACATCTTAAAACATTGTCCATCTGAGTAGATAGCACCAGGTAGGATTGTGTCACATGGGTTCGGCACCTCTGGAATGGAGAGCAAATGACGCAACATTGATTACGTAATATTATATGTTGGTTACTAGTAGTGGGGCATATATCTGCTATAAAAAGTTGCCATATCAGCACTATTTATTTATTATGTATCGAAGGGAAAAATAATGTATTCAAACCAATGATCAACCAAATGGTCAGTTTTTTGAAGTACTTTAATGTTAGCAATTTCTTTATAATTTTGATTCAATAACCGATTCCCACCGATTTTAAAATGTGGGATGATATTTTTATATGCTATCATTATTGTATTGAGGTATGCAAACATTAAACAAATATCAATCTCAAGATCCTAACATTAAACAGATATCAATCTCAAGATCCTAACATTAAACAGATATCAATCTCAAGATCCTAACATTAAACAGATATCAATCTCAAGATCCTAACATTAAACAGATATCAATCTCAAGATCCTATGTATGATGAAAAATAAAAATGTGTAACAAATATGACAGTAACTATTTGATACTAATGTCCATTGATTCTATGCCTCAAGAACTATCTAGAATTACATAATTCCCTCTATATGGTAAGGAAAACAATTAAAAGGTTCATACATTTTAGAAACTTACCAAGCTGACATAAGAATGGCTTTAAATCTTCGCAAGAGTCAGAAGAGATCTCACCACTTATCGAACTCATTGACACACAATATTCCTGTCCGTTGGCATTATTGGGTTCTCCGCTAGCCCACCAGTTCAAACGTAGAAGAGATTGGTTCCTGACCCAAATGAACTCGCCTTCAAAGTCGGAGTCATTAGCGCCTAGTATTACTGATAAGAAAAGAGCAACAAAATGTTTCAGGCGTTTTGATTGAATAAAGATTTTGTTTTCTGTTATTCCAGAGCGCTGATGAACAACACATTTATTTGTAAAAGTATATCTATGGGATTATCCAAACTATCAAATGTTCGACTTTGATCTACTTACAAAGAGAGACATTAAAGTCTACACTTTGAGACACAAAAAGTCTCTCCTCTTCGGTCAACAGCTCTGCTAAGGTGCCATTTATCATCTCCTCACAAGCTTTCTAAAACACAAAAAAACATTAAAGTTTGCTGCAAGCCATATGGCTTTAAAGCGATAGACCATCTTAATGTTATTTACACAGATTACGTCAAAGATGAAAGAATGTACAATAAGTGAAACTTACTTGGGCCTCCCATGGCTGCTTCTTTTCATTCGTCATAAAAACAAAACATTTATTAGTATGAATTAAAACTGGGTTTGGACCTGGATACGGACATGTTGGACTTGTGCCACTTGTAGACATGACAGCTACCAGCAAGAAAAAAAATTGCAAGACTGATAAAATGATGATTTTATAGTGGTAAACATAAGTACCTGTACTGTAGATGACTCTTGATAGTTCGACGTTTACAGGACTGGGGGGGGGGGGGATTACAAAAATCGTCGGATTCCAAAAAGTTAGCTACGAATTAAACCTTTTATAGAATACGATCTTCTCTTTGAGCTGCTAGGGAATAGACACACGGTGAAAAGAAACATTTATTGATCTAAAAAAATATGAAACATAATTTTAGTTTTTCACATATTGTACTAAATCACAATTTAAGTCTGTGACCTACAGTCTAAAAATATACATAGTACTACTACAGTATATATTAATTACACGAATTTAAATCGGCGACGCGTCGGAATACTGAGAGAGTCAGATTATTAATTGTCGGACTATCAAGAGTCAACTGTATTTAAAAAAAGGATTTGAATAATAAAAAAACAACAAGGAATGCGAACTGGTGTATCTTCTGTTGGTTAATACCTGGGCCTTGGATTAAGATCTCATAGATTTGCCCATACGACAATGTCTCTCTCTAACTTCAAGCACAACCCCAGGAGTTGTCTGATGGAGTACATTTGTACCAAATCCTTAAGGGGATTCAGTACTGAGATTTCGTCGGTGTTATTATCATTTCTATTTAAGTGCTAGATATAAAGATGTCTTGATGCTACTATAAGATTGGGTTGATCAGACGATGCGTTTATGATGTTGTAATTTAGTGTAGATTTCTATTATAAACAATTACTGAACACTCAAATAAGATCATTATTCCTATGTAAACTATCAATTCAAAATAACTGTCAAGACTGTGTTCCGGTCAGCTTGGGTCACCTGTTTACTGTAGAGGAGGAGGGGGGCAATTCAGGTTGTTGACTTCAAAACTGTTACTGTTTTGGATTGTTTTACTTGGTGAGATGTTTTTGTTGAATAGAATGTAACTCATAATAAGGTAGTGTGGTTTTGTTCCTAGTCCAGGACAGTTGGACTTTTGGATATAGATATAGTCGAAATGTAGACTCTAATTAGTTTTCTGTGTTGTCACTATTCAGTCTATGTAATATTGAGCTGTTATATTTTTAATTGATACTGGGTATTTCAATTGTCTGAACTGATTCTGTATTATGGTACAGACTATGTAATAAACATGTTATATGTCTGTGAATTGGCATTCTGAATCTTTGTTCTGTCGTTGTATGTGTCATTGTGGTATTGCCCAGGTCTTGGGTACATTTAGTAATCAGCATTGGAGTACACATACGTATATTGGAGAGGAAAGGAGTCTTGACAACAACTAAGATCATTTAAGAATACAAACCAGAAATTCTTGAAGTAGGAGTCACTCTAATGAAATATACACACTGTACAATACAATGAAACAAGTTTACTCTAATAACTATCTTCGTTCAAAACTCATAACTACAACTTATTTTCCCCCCGGCTTTTCCATTTTTTTGTGTTCTCTACCTCATACAATATTTAGCAGCAAACAACTAGAAACAATCAACCTCGCTCCTTTTATGGAACTAACTTGCCCGCTTCTGTTCCAGGAAAGCAAGTTTGCTCTAAGAACCCGTTGACAAATAACCATGATCTTGTTTTGCAGATGGTTGCAGAAAACTAAAAATAAACTTAAAGTAATAGCTTCTTTATGCTACGTGACACTCGGCATTGATTCCTAAAGCCTTACAACACGTTAATGCAGCGGAAAGAAGTGAGACTAGAGTATTCAACAAGCCAAATGTAATGGTCAAATATTTTGTTGAACGCTTTTAGTTTTGGACATCTCTATTATATTTGTATTTCTTTGAATGAAGAGCTTTTAATAGATAACAGGATTAAGTAGAGAGATTTTAAGCACGTGAGTTGATCGTTTGTGTGAAATGTGCTTTATAATTATTTTCAGTTCTTATAAAATAATAGAAGACTTTAGCGTCATGTGATAAAAGAAAATTTCAACACTTTACACGAATAACTAAATAAAAGTTTATTTTAAAAAAAGAGTAATAAGAAAAAAAAAAGTTATTTAAAATATGAAACGACACATTAATCTAAATATTCATATAAAATAAAAGAGTCGTGAATTTGTTAACACAGCCCTACCAATCGCATGGACCATGCATGCATATAAGCCAGTAAACATTTATTTAAATGTCTAAATGACTTACGTAGTTGACATACAAAGTACAGCTCAGATGTACAAGAGAAGTCGTTCAGAAAACCGTCTTTTGCTATTTGAACACAATCTTCTCCATTCCAGTCGTTGGGTTCTTCATAACTCCACATATTGCGCGCTATACTAACACTTGGATTTGTTGACCAGACGTAGTCTCCATTCTGCGTTTGATCCTGACCACCGATCCAAACTAGATTGTTAAAAAGAAAGACAACATCGATAGAATTGTTCCCATGTAGAAACAAGAAAAACAAAACAAAACAAAAAACTAGAAAAACATATTAAGCGTAGTTGTATCAAGTATTTTGGATCAGTCATGTAACTAAATTAGTAATAGATCTAGACCAGGGGTGGGCAAATGCGGCCACAAGTGGCCCGCCGAAGTGTTTTATGCGGCCCGCCGACTCAAAAAGAAATCAGGTGTTCCCACACATTACACATAAAAATGCAAATATATTTTTTTTTAAATTGTAAATATCAATAGATCTAGAAATTATTGAATCATTTGATTCTTATCAATTATCACGAAGAGGCTAAATAAACATTGTCTTTAAACGTCTTTCTAAAAAGTTTAGGTAAACGAAGATTATTAAAAATGGCAATATTTCCAAACATTCAGTCAAAGACAAACACAAGCCAGTATTTATTCAATTCTATCAAAAAATGTGTTGAAAGAGTTGTGTCGGCTTGTACAAGATGGCAAGTGTAACAACTAATGGAGCTCGTGCTTTGACTAAGAAAAACAGGCTTTTTAATAAAATAAAGCATTGAATATCAAATATATTGTTGGAATTGATTTCTCAATGATCTTATTATTGGCACAGGGCCAGCCTTAGGCATAGACAAACTGCTTAGGGTCCCCAATTGGTGAGGGCCTTGCACTAACTCATGTCCTATTATTTTAGAGAAGAAATAGCGAAACTTGTCCTCAATGTTATTGTTGAAGTACAATAGGTTTGTAATAAATTGAATAGTTTTACTGTTGTCGCTTTTATTTTTTTTTGAGGCCACCAAATTTACTTTGCCAAGGGCCTCCAATTATCTAAAGGCCATGACTGGCACTTCCGAGAAGTACTTGAAGATTTGGAACAAAACATTCCGATGTTAGGTTACCAGTAGTATACGCTGGCCTAGAAGAATATGGAATCTCAAGGAAAAAATAGTTAGGTTCATTGAAAGACATTGACTGTGACTTTGTTACTAATATTTCTAATGAAGAGTTGAAGACGGACTTCATGTTTATCATTGGAGACATTGCAATGTTTTGTTTGCAAATGAAATGTATGTGCATCTTAAATCTTTTCAAACAAAGTTATTATACTTCTCGAGCCAGCGAGTGAAATCAGGTCTTATCATTTTCCTTAGCTGAAAGGTGAAACTATTTCTAGTGAAATGGATGAAATTAGAAGATCTATTTAGATTTCTTGATTGTGGAATTTGAAAGCAAATTTTGATACTCAAGAACTTGGAGCTAGTTTTCAATACCATCAGATCACCATTTAATGATTTAGCTCCAGATGACATACCTCCAAGCAAATTAGAACCTGAAAGAGTAATTCCAGTGAGTTCTTCCACAGAAGTTTCATGACTGCCAGAAGCTCTATTCCCATAATTAAGAAAGTTTTGCTGCGAATCTTTCACATTATTCTGAACCTGATTAATCTGTGAACACGCTTTATTTCGTTTGTTTGAAAATTATGAAGTCTTAGAACAGGCCGATGCTCACTGACTGTAATTTGACAGCAGTCGCAAGAACAAAGCAACTAGTAAGCTAGTTCTACAGTTACAGAACATTATGCACGGATGTAAACAGCTAAATGCTTCACATTAAGTACAATTGTAGATTTGTGGTGAAATGTTGTGATGTAAAAAGACAAAAACAAAATTTGAAAAATTACTCGTAAAATTAGTTCAAGAAATTACTAACTGTTGTTGTAATTCCTCAATTGGGAGTAAAAAAAAATTTATGCGGCCCGCCAGTCTCCACATATTTTAAATCCGGCCCTCGGTAGAAAAAGGTTGCCCACCCCTGATCTAGACTAACAGTAATAAATATCTGCGATTAGAAATATTTTTACCAACCGTGTTTGTTTTCCAATACTCTATGATCCTATCACTTGTATGGACCAGTTGGAAAGGGGTGGAGGTATAAAGAAGAGGATATCTTGGTGATCGCTTTTTTAAATGAGTTAATAATAAGAAAAAAAAGGTGAATGACCTGAATTCGAACTCGACGACTAGGCCTCCACTGGGGCTGGTACAATTATCACTGTGCCAGGTAATTGATTATGAAAATAGTACGTTTTAAAGCTACCTATTGTTAGTTTCAAACTTTTCTCTCTACAAAGTATAAAGGGGACTAATTCAACTTATACCACCTTATCCGTCAAGTACAATTTCTTTTCTTTGTTCGAGATAACAAACACAATAATATGTTACCAATAGTTAATTTACTAATTGGTTAATTTTTTTCGTTGTTTTGTCAGGTAAAAAGATTAAACTTGAGATGAAATATAACATCCACGAAACGTCTTGACATAAATATTGACAGACCAACTCATGGTTTCATCATTCTACACCACCAAAAACAATCTAGAGCAGGGGTGTGTAAAATGTGAGACAGTTGGGTTTTGTTTATTTTATTAGTTGTGAATTGTTTTTATCACGTGTTTTTCACGTATATCCAGTGGTCAGTCTAGTCAGTTGGTGTGCTGATCTGGTCCTAGTCTTTGTACTGCATGATTGGCATGTATTCTCATATCTTATATAATACAGACGTTACTTCAAAAAAGATGATAACGTCCTACGCGTCATGCATTTAGTCATGCATATTAACCAATGACTTAAATTCTGCCAAGTCACTGGTTTTTCTGGCTAGCTCATAAGAAAAAAAGGCTCTAATAGCACTAGAGAAGAAGGAGTATTTGTACAAATTTGTCCTAGCATATGGGATAAGGAATGTGCCTTTATTTTTGTGTCTTTCAGAGTATTTTATTAAGTTTTGTTTTTTTATTTGAAGATTATGGTTCAGTGTTTTATGTATAATTGCTATTTTACTTTTGAGTCTTCTGTGCTGAAGGCTTTCTAAATTTAGTGATTTTACTAATGATGTTACTCTAGTCAAATGTGAATATTCGTTTGTTATGAATCTCACTGCTCTATTTTGTGTTTGTTCCAGTTTTTTAATGTTTTCTTGAGTTGAGGGGTCCCAGACGGTGGATGCATATTCTATTATTGGCCTAACCGAGGTTAAATAACATTTTAGTTTTATGTTCTTATTTGATTAATAGAAATTTCTTTTAATAAACCCTAATGCTTTGTTGGATTTTTGTATAGTTTCATCAATATGTGGATTCCATGACAGTTTTTCATTTCTTATAACACCTAGGTATTTTGCGTTTTTGGTCTGTGTTACTGGTTTGCCATGAATAAGATAAGTGGAATTAATTTGTTTTAGTTTATTTGTTACTCTTAACAACTGACATTTTTCTGGGTGGAAAGACATGCTCCAATTTGATTCCAATTTCTGTAATTCATCTAATTCTCTTTGTAAAATATCTGTGTCTTGTGTTGTTTTTATTGTTCTATATATTATGCAATCATCTGCAAATAATCTGACTTTTGTTCCTGAACTAATGCAATTTGGTAAAGCGTTTATGTAAATTAAAAATAGTAGACTGTTCCTTGAAGTACGCCTAAGTTTACTGTTATCGGTGTTGATTTAGAGCCATTTATTATTACAGTTTGTTCTCTTACTATCAGAAAATCTGTAATCCACTGATGCAGTGGACCATTAATGCCGAAATATTTTAATTTTTTAAGCAAACTATGGTGGTGAACTTTGAAAAAATCGAGTAAGATAGCATCTATTTGTTCACTATTATCTAAACCTTTTGAAAAATCATCAATTAGTCCTATTAGTTGTGTTTCACATGATCTATATTTCCTAAAGCCATGTTGGTTTGGGGTGAGAACATTATGTTTGTCTAAGTGGTTTATGATGTTGCTACATATTATGTGTTCTAGGATTTTACATGTGATGCTGGAAATTGATACTGGTCTGTAGTTTCCTGGATCAGATTTTCTCCTTTTTTAATAGGGGGGTGGCATTAGCTTCTTTCCAGTCCTTTGGTACTCTGCCCTGGTTAAGCGATGCCTGAGAGAGTATTTTGAACACTGGGGCTAGCTTAGTTCTTTGAGTAATCTAGCTGGAATACCATCAGGTCCAGACGCTTTATTTGGTTTGGTTTGGTGTTGGATAATAGTTTTTGAATTCCATTTTATTGTACTACTAAATCTTCTATGTTGTCTACTTGGTTCAAATTAAGAAATATGTCTTTGTCTCCTGGGGCTGAGAATGCTGATGCAAAGTATTTGTTTAGGATGTTTGCTTTAGTTTCATTATCATTATGTATTATGTTATGTTCATCTTTTAATGGCGCTATGCCTGTTGTTTCCATTTTCTTAGACTTAATGTATGACCAATGGTTTTTGTTGTTATCTTTAGATATTACATTGTTTATGTATTCACTCTGCAGCTGTCTGCTTACTTTTTGGGTTAGGTGTTTAATTTTTATATACTTTTTGTAAACTCTTTCTGCCTTCGTTTCCTTACATTTTCTATATAGGTTTTCTTTCTGTTTACAAAGCTTCTTTAGTCTATTATTAAACCAGCATTTATTTATTTTGTTTGATGTGTATTTAGTTGGTATATGATTTTCTATAATGCTTTTAAGATGGTTTTTAATGGCCTTACTTATTGTTGCTTTGTAGTAACTACTTTGTTCCTACTTGACTACTATAAAATGATCATCCGAGGTAACAATCATTATTTTAATCATTTATTTTATCATTAAGTTAAAGCCCAATCATTGAAACATACCTCTATGCGAGCTATATTGTAGTATTGAAAGTTCAAGCCTCGCATAGCAGATTAAATTTTATGGTCCATATATCATTGGTCTGAATCTTTATCTCATAGTATTATAAGTATAGAATTAAAATTAAGTTCATCATGCATATGTACATTCCAAATCACTGGCTATGTTATTGTATTTAGGTTATTAATCTTATGAATTTATTAAGGATCTGTATTTCATTTGTTTAAATATCTTATGTGCTTTAGATTTCATTCATCACAGAGAGTGATGTGCTCGAGTAGGCCTAGGGACACTCTACCTGTTTCTGAAAGAAATAACAATAAAGGCGCAAACAGTACGTGACAATCACTTTACACAAACATACACTACTTACATGAATACAGTCCAGAAGCATTGACATACTGTGTTACTTCTATTCTTTCCGCTTCACTGAACATCTCATAAAGTGTTGCTTTTGGATGAAGGGCGGAACAGGAAGTCTGTTTAAATGTGAGATACGAGATCTTTGTTAGATCTGCAAGCTATAGCAGATGGCTCAATCAGAAATAATGATATCAAGAACTAGCTGAAATAGACGGTTGCATCTGATGGCCTGAAGGGAACTGTTCTAGCATAGTGCTGCATATACGTGATCAAGATTTGTCAGACGGGCTCAATATATATGTGAAACATTGTCCTAGTGTAGATTACCTTTTTTCTGGAAAACGAGTCTAATGAAAACAAAAAGTTCAAAGGTTATCTACAAATAAAAGAATAATTAAATAGCAGGAAAATATAGTATTCAAAAATTCTACTTCAATCTGCAACAGTAAACGTCATGACAACCATAGTGCTACGAACATTTTTATATGCTGGTAAGATCATCAAGGTGTTAGTCAAGCAGAAGACAAAATATAAATTGGCAGAAGACAAAATTTAAAGTGGCAGAAGACAAAATGTAAAGTAGCAGAAGACAAAATATAAAGTAGCAGAAGACAAAATATAAAGTAGCAGAAGACAGAATATAAAAGAGCAAAAGACAAAATATAAAGTAACAGAAGACAAAATATAAAGTAACTAAAGACAATATTAAGTTGCAGAAGACAAAATATAAAGTAGCAGAAGACAGAATATAAAGTAACAGAAGACAAAATATAAAGTAGCAGAAAACAGAATCTAAAATAGCAAAAGACAAAATATAAAGTAACAGAAGACAGAATATAAAGTAGCAGAAGACAAAATAGAGAGTAGCAGAAGACAAAATATAAAGTAACAGAAAACAAGAATATAAAGTATCAGAAGAAAAAATATAAAGTAGCAGAAGACAGAATATAAAGTAGCAGAAGACAAAATAAAAAATAGCAGAAGACAAAATATAAAGTAGCAGAAACAGAATATGAAGTAACAGAAGACAGAATATAAAGTAGCAGAAGACTGAATATAAAGTAAAGAAGACGAAATAGAGAGTAGCAGAAGACAAAATATAAAGTAGCAGAAGACAAAATATAAAGTAGCAGAAGACAGAATATAAAGTAGCAGAAGACAAAATATAAAGTAGCAGAAGACAAAATATATAAGTAGCAAAAGACAGAAAGTAATCTATGTTCAATATAAGCACAATAAAGATAAGAGCATTCACCTGAGCAGAAGTCCAATTTTTGTTGAGATTTACAAATTGCAAACATTTTCCGTTACTATAAACAGCACCTTTCAATGGATAACATGGATCAATGGGTGGATCGTTGACTGTACCTGATGAGCAGACGTATCCGTTTATTAAATCACCATTGGAGCTGCAAATGACCTTTACACAAATACTTCAAACATATTACAAACTTAGAACTTATAAGCTCTACTGTTTCAAATTGAATTTTACTACTTCAAGGAACGAAAGTGTCTACTGTTTCAAATCGGATTATATTATTTGGAAGAACTTAATGTCTGCTGTTTCAAATTTAAAAAAAGTTTAAAGTTTCACCTTTCAGACCTTGCGATCTATTGGCCAGATGATGTTTAGGTCATCTGTTGCAATGGCCAAGGGTTAACGAGCGAGGTATCCTTGTGGCCAGCACAACAACCAACCACCTTTACTTTCCCCAACTAAAGTCAGATACCCATTAGAGTTGAGTAGACTCAGGGGCGATCTAGAATCCCGAAATTCAAAATCCCAGTTTCACCGAGATTCGAACCAAGGACCCTAGGTTCGGAAGCCAAGCACTTAATTAACCAGTCAGCCACCGCTTATTTAATGTGTCCGCTGTTTCATATCTGATTCTTTATTTGGAGGAACTAATGTGTCTACTGTTTGAAATTGAATTCTATTTTCTGGAAGAACTAATGTGCCAAAAAAAATCCTTAACGCATTGTATTTTTGGGGATTTTATCTTTACTAATTTTGCTGTCGCGGCTCCTGAGCATGTACAGCTAGGTCGAGCTAGGAGGTAAATCATTATGAGTATTCCAGTTCCTATAGCCTCCACGAAGCGTCTCGATTGAGAGCTCTGGTAGAGGAATCTGAAATGGCATATAGGCTAATAACGAGTAGCGATCACAGCCTCCGACTGGTTGAGCATTTTTTAAACATCTCGTCGGGGACAGGATGGAACCTGACAACCAAGTCCAAGTCCGACACCTCATTCCACAAATGCGGCCTTCATCAAAGGCCCGTGGATTGGAATGGTGGTTCTTACACAGCTTTGTGGTGGTTATAGAATAGGAAGAGGAAGAAATCCTCCGTGATTAGCGCGTAACAAGCGGACCGAGGACTGGAAGCTGCGAACCATATATGTGGCACTAGCCAATCGTAATAATGATAGCTGTCAGTTTGGAACCTGCAGACGCCTGGTCGTCAGGTAAAATTCTTTAACGTTTACTGGGATGATGGCGCATATTAAAAGACATTGAAGAGCTTTATAAAAATGTAAGAATCAATCGGAAATCACTATTCTAAAGAAAGTTGGCAAGAAAGTTTAAGAAAGGGCATATAATGGTCTAGAAAAGTTGTTTTTTTTGTGAGACTTTAAACAAGAGTCAAGCTACATAAATTTTTATAGGTTTGTACTAAAGACTTATATTTAACTTCATCAGGTCACTTTCAAGAACAGGTTTCACACTTTCAAGGTGTGTGCGCGAATTAAGAGACAGTTGCAATAGTTGCATCTTGAATAATAAATATTGCTATTCTCAAATGAAAACTAAACTTCACCCAGAATTTCTCCAAAGTATTGATTTGATACTTTGCTAATAGGAAAGTAAAAAACAACACATAATATAAAAATATATAGAATATATATGTTGTGTAAAAATACAATGTTTAAATGTTATTTAGTTGTTTTTTTTTAAATACTGAACTTAATTCGCAAAGCGAATACGTGGACGTATTGCTTTTAAATACTAAGATCTTACCGTATTGACACATAGGGAGAAACTGATCCTCACAATTGGTATCGAAAAGTTGTTCAGTTTGTTGATCAAGCTGCACACAGTCATTTAGATCTAGTGGCTGGAGGATACTAGGCCTTCCAACTGACCATCTACTGTCATTAGATGAGAGATTTAATCTCGACGTTGACCAACGGAACCAACCCTCTGCTGTTATGTCATTAGCTCCGAGCCAAGCTAGGAATAGATTGGTTAGTGCTTTATTTGGGTTGCTGTAGTTTTGTGAAGATGTTATATACGTTTTTTTGCTAATTACAATTTTTTATTTATAATTAATATGTCATTTAATTTCTCTCATGGCCTATAAGTAAATATCTCAGACATAAGTGACTATGACAGACACACGTCCCTGTGTCATATGGTACATATGGTACTCATCATGGGCGTAGACAGGATTTTTTTTTGGGGGGGTAGGAGGATTTTTTCTACCCCCCTCCCGCCCAAATATAAATACATATATATATTTGAATGTGTGTGTGTGTACATAATTAATCTTTATTACATTCTGACCCTTCATAGGCTCATCCTGGAGTTAGTTGAAAAATTGTAGACTCCCCGCCAATGCCAGCAAGGGGTTATGGAGGAGCTTTGGTAGCGGCAAGAACTATTTCGGGTATTAAAAGCCAACAAAATGCATATTCTGAGGTATCGACAGTGCGTTATCCTGCTACTAAAAGTTTCATTTCAAAAACCTTATGTGCTATTCTTACTGATTTAGATCCTCCGGCGCTCATTGGTCGGCAAGCTGTTACTGGCAATGTCTGAAGCCTCTTGCCAACTGCTCTGAGGACCTCCATGAAAGTGTGGCGCCAAGTTATACTAGGATATCATCGCAACTCATATTATGTGTAATTCATTTTGTCAAAGAACATGACCCGCAAACCTCATGCGAGACTCTGTCACAGCCTTACTAAGGGGTCGACTCCCAATTCGGCATAGGATTTCCTTGATTTAGACCCGATATCTATAACTGACTCCTAACATCCGTCTCAGCCATCTTTGTTGAGCCACATTTTGTGTTTTTCAATTTCGGCAGTTTATTAATGAAGCCCATCCACTGATAGAAATGTGTAACCTCTCTTGACGACGCTCTTGGAATTAGGTGATTGTAGTTTGCTTTAGATTTTATATCGAAAAGGGAAGTTTTATCATCAAAATCATCTGTTGGGGGGGGAGGTTTAAACTAAAAAATCTCTGGACTTGTTTTTTTTAAATTCAAAACAGCATTTAGCTACGCTCATAGAATTTGGTGACTGTAGTTTGCTTTAGAATACTATTTAAGAGAGAAGTTTTCAACCTCAAAACTCTCTGTAGTGGGATTTTAAACTCAAAACAATTTGGATGGGTTTTTAAATAAAAAAAGCCATCTGGAGGAGGGGGGGTTAAACTCAACCCCCCCCCCCCATTGGCTTGGCTACACTCAAAGAATTTTAGAGTGTAATTTGCTTTTTTTTATATTGAAGAGGTATTTTTATAAACATAAAACTCCGCTGAAGTGGGCTTTGAACTCAAAACCCCCCTTTGGCTACGCTCATAGATTTTAGATTTTGATTTTTTTAAATATTGAAGAGGTATTTTTTTTAGCTTCAAACCCCGCTCATAAAATTTTGAGCATGTAATTGCTTTTTTTATAAATTTCGGAGGGGGTTTTAAAATCTAAATCTTCCTTAGCTGTGGTCTTGGAATTTGGAGATTGTCGTTTACATTTTTGTTTTGTTTTATAGAATAGGGGAGTTAAACTTAAACCCTACTCGGCTGTGCTGGGGCAAGTGATGGTTTAGTATTAAAATCTCACTTAAAATAAACAAAATCAAAGCAAATAATCAGTCACTAAACTCCGACCCCCCCCCCTCTGCGGGAGGGGGATTTCACTTCATTCTAAGTATTTGAAATAACTACTTTTTAGAAATCCAATTAAAAATGAATGAAGATTAGACAAAAATAATGCTATTAGGCCGGAAAAGCAAAAATTGATCTGAGTGTGGTCTGTTGTATTTGTATGAGCTCCACTTGGGCGTTGTGCACAGGTTTGCATTAGGTTGTGGGCAGCGTGAGTGTACATTGGGACTACATTGTGCCTTCTTGTTGCTTATGTTACATCTATATATTTTGTATATTCATTCCTCTCACTGAAATATTAATTAATATGTTATATAAATTGCTCTAGATCTACTCTAGTAATACCAACTTCCCAGTAGAACTAGGCCGTCGCAATAGGACGAAGATTGAATATGTCCCTTATGTACTTATGAAATAGGTGATGCCTTTCATTATTTGTTGGAGTGTGAGCGTTTTAAATGATATAGAATAAGATAAGTAAAAAATATTTTTCTAGGCCCAATCTTCAAAAAATTAGCTGAATATTGAATTCTATATCTGTACAAATACACAAAAATCTAAGTGTATTCCTAAAGTTAATTCTGGCTTTTTTTTTCAGAAGTTAAACCCTGCTATAGAATTTTATATTATTTAAATATATAACTTTATGACATCATTGATATCACTATTCACATATTGTGTGTTGCTATGTTGATGGCTTACATTGTAATTTGGTAGATAAGCATCTTGTGACAGGTTGGGGAATGTGAGGTGTGTTTGGCGCGTTTAATGTCTAGGGGATGATTATTTTTGAAACTATCACACACCAACCCGTCAGCATATATATCGGGAGCAGGCACGCAACGAGACAAGCAATGAAAGAAAGATACAAAGTTAAAAATGAAGAATATTTATTTACATAAATATTGACATAGAAGAATAAAAGGGGGGAGGGTTTGCATCTATCTCTAATCAATACTATATTTAATCATCAACCTTGCACTTAATAAGAGAGTATGTCACTTTGTCTTCTGAACTTAGCTGGTTGTCCTGCTTGGGTCGCAGCTAGCTGTGTCCTGGCTTGAGGTTCTGCAGCTGGAAGTGGCGCTCTAGCGGGTAGAGGGACGCCGGTGATATAGTTCTTGTGGAGTCTCAATCCAAAGTTCTGATATCTTTACTGGGCACAGTAGGGCGGTTGGCCGGCTACCGTGGGCACAAGTGCGCTAGTAAAATTATCAAGGCGGTCAGCCGAGATAAAGGAAATAAAATAAGATGTACAAATATGCACATGGTTGCCTCAACGATCAATTGAGCAACGTAGCATTAATAGATTAATGCAATTTATAAATACATACATAGGACATGTTTATGTTTTCTACTTACGACAGTGAGAAATACACAATGCATTAATTAAATATAAAAGGAAATAATAAAATACACATGATAATATCCAGTGAGAAATATACACAGAGTAATTAAGATGGAACTTGTGATTAAGTTCGGGTTATCACCAGGTATTCCTCTAAGGGTAAGAATAAATGAAATAGTCCAGACTCGACTGCTCAGATAGAATGAGAAAATGAGAGGGTCTGGCTTGATACGGATATACTTTATAAAGTCCTGAAAGAGGTGGGCGGAAACAGGAAATGGGATTGACCAAGGGTTATCTCTCGCGTGGGTGACTTTGACTCGAGGTGGGAGCCGCACGTTGGAAAGGTCAATAGGCGTGTTGGTCCGAGTGATCTCCTAGATCAAAGAGAGACGTGGGAGAGGGGAGGGGAAAGAAAGATTGACTCGCATTCCACCCAAGGTGGTGTCAACTGCGGCTGTCAGACATCCGGCGGGTAAGACCAAAGAGATTGTGTGTTTATCTTTACCCCGGTCAAGGGAAGATGAGTGAAAAGCCGCCAAGGTGGTGGACTCAATCTAGTGACACGAGGAAAAGGTGGGGCGAGTGAAGAAATTGGGGATAGGACGGGGAAATAAGAAAAATAAAATGAATAAATAATGATAAAATATAATTAATGCTGTGATAAGTTTGAGTGACTCTGAAAGCAAGCTTTTGACATGTCACACATCTCACCGTTTGTAAATGGTGTGATCTAATAATTTCGGTATTGTTGATGATTATCATTGTTATAATTATAACTCATTATTTATATTATTACTTTCATTATTATTACTTTTGACTAGTTTTCATCTTGATTATGTGTAGATTGTTATTATTTTTTATTTGGACGGCCTTTGTGCCTTGTGGCAAAAAAAAAGGTAAATTGAGGTATAAAAAGAGTAATGTTCCCCTTTCAGAACCTAGTGACGATCTAAGGTGCAGATGAAGTTTCCATCTGTTTCGATGGCCCACGGTTAACGAGGGTGTCATGTTGCCAGCACAACGACCAATCGCCTTAACCTTCCACAACTAATGTCAGTACCTATTATAGCTGACTGAAATCAGAGGCGCCCTGAGGATCCCGAAAGTAAAAAATCCCAGTCTTCACCAGGATTCGAACCAGGGTTTGGAAGCTAAGCGCTTTGCCACTCTGCCCCCGCGCCCACATTGATGTATGGTAGTTTACAATTAATAAAATTCACTACCTCCCGAGGAAGCTGACTTCAGAAAACTAGCAGACACATTGAACTCCGATTGTATTGTCGGCTCAGCCAAACTTCCACTGTAGAAATGATAGTTGCAAAAATTCTAGAATAAAAACAATAACAAATCCAAAAGGTAAAATAATATTTAGAAAACTCCAGGCATAAGTAGAGCTTGATGTGTACGTGTCTATCGTACATAGACATAGAAATGTACACATGCAAACATTCTATGATTTTACTTAATAATAATAATAATAATAATACACGTTTATTATTCATGAACAGTTCATCTTACACATAAAACATTTCACCACCAGCAAACGACTTGTACATTCATGACAATGTCCTATTAAAACATGACATATAACAGTGTTTTCCAAACATGTGTTCCGCGGAAACGTAGTGTTCCGCAATTCCTGAAGAGGTATTCCACGAACTACTGGAATAGTTTTAAATGTTAAGTATGCGCATATTGTTCTGTTCCGTTAAGGAGAATGTTTTGGAAACACTGACATCTGAAACATACATGAAGAAATTGACAAATTTTGTTTTAGAATCATCCAAAGATCTTATGTATATGATTGATTTTTTGATCGGTGACATCTCTGTGGTGTAATATATGATAGTCGAACATGTAATGTTTTTTTTTTTACAATACATCTATTCCAGCCAGAACTTCGTGGAACATGGAACCAGGAAACTAGAACCAGGAAGTGGATGTCAAAAACGGCTCTAATGATTTTCCTAGAAAAGAATTACTATCTCGTTGCCAACACTGGAAGAAAACTTAATCTTACCGTTATAATTTTTCAAAGTGGAAAAGAAATACATTTAAATTTGGCTAAAAAAACTAGGCCTAGGTCTAGATCCAACACACTGCGGATACAGATTTTTGGATGGAAGGTGGAGAGTTTTTTCCAAATCCTAACCCTAAGGCCCAGATATTAGATTTTTTTAAAAGCAGTGTTTCTTAACCTTTCTTTTGACAGCAAGTGGGTCTAAGGAAGCGCTGTAAGCTCTCCCAGTGGGGTCCGTGGCGAAGCCTCGACGCCAAAAGCGTTTTCTTGCGTTCTTTACAGCAGAAACGCATTCTCCTGACATCTACAGCTCATTATTCATCCTATTTAAAAGGACCTTTTGAAAATGTTTTACTTGAAAAAATTCTAATTTAAATTTCCATGCCCTTACTACATTACAAATACAACCGATTTGTTCCTTGAAAAGATAAGATGCCCCACATATTTAAGATTAAGACTTTGAGGATCGCCGCCGTAAAAAAATTTTTTCGAAAAATAAAAACACACACACACACACACACAACAGCCTTGTGGAGGCATTTCTTTTGACAGCTAGGGGGCCTAGGGGCGAAGCCAAAAGCGTTTTCTTGCATTCTTCAGTGCAGAAACGCATTCTCCTGACATCTACAGCTCATTATTCATCCTATTAAAAAGGACCTTTTGAATATGTTTTACTTAAAAATTATTCTAAAATGAATTTATAGAACTTACTGCAGTGCAAATACGACCGATTTGTTCCTTGGAAAGATAAGATACCCCTCATATTTAGATTTAGACTTTAAGAATCGCCGCCGAAAGAAAACAATATTCGAAAAATAATATTTTTAAAAAAGCTCATTTGTAAGTGATGCATTTTGTTCAATAGGCATGTTTTTTTTGTTACAGAACTATAATTCAAATCTCTAAACAATAAATTTTGGAAGTGGGATGAGAAATAAGTGGGCCAATCAGATTCTACTTTAAAGTATTTGCATTTTTAGGATTCAAGTATATTTTGTAGTTATAGTCTCAAAATAAAAAAAAAATAGAAAAATATAAGTATGAGTAAAGGTTGGAAAAAGTTAACTAGGACAATAACATTTAGGTTCAGAACTCATCTCAATTGTTACTCTTATAATGAAAAATTTCGTAGCAATGCTACATTTTCCATAACAAAGTCTGGCAAGATCCTGTTTCAGTTCCTTTATTTACCGTTGCTATCACGGCAACAGGCGGCCACTTTTTGCCAGATGGACTTTGTTACTGATGCAAAAATAAAACCAAAAAAAAATTGAAGTTTTTTTTTTTCCTGCCAACTAAAAAATATAATTTTGATAAATAAATATAGATGGGTTAGTAAGTGTAGACCTATTATATTTCATCAAAACATATATTTTCATTTTAATATATCGAGAATCTATAGCATTTCTATACATTTGTATGTGTTTTATAGCTCAAGTTTGTTAATAATAAAATGTTTATGTTCTGTGGCAATTATTTAATAAACTTTAAAAAAATCATCTCATGTTTCTTTTTTCCAATAGGCTAATGGTTCAATTAATATTGCGTGTGTGTGTGTCACCGATGATTTTCCCTATTATCCTATACGTGGACTTTTTTGTTTACATTTTTTTACAATTAATACGGGTATTTGAAAATAAAATATTTTAAAATTTTACTTACCGATTATCCATTAGCCTATCGTGATTAATGCCGGCCCCCCTACTTTCTCATTCTGGACTTGGGACCTGAGATGAACTCCAATTGGTGACAAGGCAGGGATACCTAGGTCTCCCGTAGTGCCCTCGTAAGGAACTCTGCTGTTTGGCGTAGTGCCTCATAGCTTCCACACAAACATAGTGAACCACTGGATACGTCTTCCCGCAGCTCGCTGAGCTGCGAACACTCTTGCAAGACGTGCGCCACCGTCTCTTCTGATTCCCCGCAGTGTCGGCAACAGGCATCAAAATTTGTCCGGAACCGGGCGAAGTACGCACCTATGGGGCAGTGTCCCGTATGCCACTGCGCTATTGTTTTTTGTTCCGACCTTTTTAGCCTCCACCACGGGTCCTCTCGATTTGGGTGACGCATGTGCTGCCAGACTCCCCTGGCAGTGTTGGAATCATCCCAGGATTTCAACCATTTTTCATGTACCCACTCTCGTATAACTGTGATAGCCTGTTGGAAGGTACTTGGTGACTCGAAAGTGGGCACGGCCCGCGCTCCTTCTCGTGCTAGAGCATCAGCCACGGCATTGCCCCTCACGCAGCAGTGCAAGGGCACCCACTGCATAAAGATGACAGCTCCAATAAATAGGCGGATGTTATTTGCGGCGCCTAATGCCTCTTCCACCAATTTGGACTTTCCCCCTAAGCCAGCCATGGCTTGGAGGCAGGACTGGGAATCGGTAACTATTACAACAGTTGTCGCAACGGTTATCTTTTCGCGCAGTTTTTGGAGCAGGTAATTGAGTGTATTGGTTAATTCGTTAATTCTGCATCAAAGCTACATGTGGCTAGGCTTGTCTGGTTCGTGTTCTGGGTAACAGATATAGGCCCCATACCCAGCTCTTACGGAGTCCTTCATGACCGACCCGTCTGTGTAACAGTAGATGGAATCGGCCGGGTAGGTCTTTAGTGTGTCCAATGCCATTTTTCCTAGTAAATCCGGGTGTGTGTGTCGTTTTGTGGCCCCCTCCAACCCGTGTATAGTGAAATTTATGGGAGGGATGGGCTGTCTCCTCCAGGGCGGGCACGTGCTTATCCGTCGGATTGGGACCCGGTCAGTGGAGAGGCCAGCTTGAGCAGTCAAATTTGACGCGCGGTGCATAAATGATGTCCATTTTATCCTGTTTTTTACTCTCCACTGAGTGACTAATGTATGGGTCGGGAGCCCTGGTTCGCCCCTTTGGTAGCGTTCCAGGGCCGTTAGCACGGCGCGCTCTCTCCTCAGGCTGAGAGGAGCCACGTTGGACATGATTTCTGCAGCGGAAGTTGGGCTCATTCTATACGTGACGCAAATGAATCTGAGAGCCTGGGCCTGTACACGGTCACCCACCTCTTAGCCCCTCCCAGCCCGCTCCCGCAGTTTTACCCCCATCCTCCCCCCCCCCCCGGCCCGCTCCCGCAGTTTCACCCATTTCAGCTTCAGTGACTATAGTCTAGAGGCTAGATTACAGACAGTCATTGTACCTGGTATATATCTATCAAAGTTAATAAATATTTATGACATTCTTTTCTATAAGGACATAAGCTGTTTATAGCTTGTTCTAGATACTATGCAACAAGCCTCATAACACACAACAATTATTTCAACTTTGTTAAAAAATATTACAAGTTGTCAGCACCTTAAATCTTCATCAAAACATTTAAAATGTACTGTATTCATCTATACAATAATCCCATCATATCTATTTAAATTCAATTTTTATAGCATAAAAAATCGGTACCTAGATTTACGCTTTTTCGTGTTATTACTGTCATTCTCATTTATGAATAATAATGTATACCCTCCCTTTTTTTAATACTTCAACCAATATAGCATATATTCCTATTAATTCTATTTGTTTTATTTTCTTTCTCTTCCTAACATGTTTTAGCTCACTGTATTAAAAATCAAGTAGGTTATCCCCCTTTAGAAATATTTCTTTTAGTCTTGATCCAACAGCTAGACAACGCAATAAAAATCTGGCCTGCACCAATATGGCTACCTAGAGATGTAAATAAATGAACTGAAACAGGATCTTGCCCAAAGTCTTTCTTAGATAAGATAAATTCGTGTGCAATTACATAAACTCTGTCGCCATATTTGACTATTTTGTTTTAAGATATCATTTTTTCGTCTGAAAAGGTGGAGAGGGCGATAGAGTGGAAACATTAATCGTAGGGCTCCTTTTTATAACTTCTGCTAATGAGTGCATTTGGCATTAAAGAATAAGGGGTGGGGCGACTCGATATAAGAATTTAATTAATAGCCTATATAAATTATTAAAGTGACTTTTTATTTTTTAATGTGTAATTTCTTAACTATAATACAAAAAGAAAAAAGTATTGGTTTGTAAGATGGGCGGAAGGCGATTGCATGTATCGCCCCTCCCGCCTGGTACAGCCCTTTTTTATTTTTTATTTACTAATGATAAAATTTGAGATCAGATTGTGTGCGACATAATATACAAATGGGTTAAAACACCAATATGTACCTTATATAGATATTCATCTAATTTTATTCACAAACTATGTTTTCTCCATAAAAATAGCACCGCCCTTCCCCCACTAAGAGGGATAGAATGGGAAGGGCAGTAGAAGAATTCGCCCCCCCCCCCTCACCGAATCGACTAAGATACCAGAGGTGTAGCGACATAATATAAAAATTATATTGTAATTCAACTAATTTTGTTCACAAACTATGATTTCTAAAAAAAGGTAGTGCACCTCCCCACTCAAAGGGTTTAGGTGGGAGGGGCAGTAGATGTATTCGCCCCCCCCCCACCACCCAATTAGCAAACAGGGGAACGACATAATATAAAGATCGGTTAAAATATGAATAACAAGTTTTAATTATATAGATATTTAATTGATTCTGTTAAGAAGCTGTGATTTCTACAAATGAATTGGACCTCCCCCCACCTTGAAAGTTTATGGTGGGGGGGGGGCGGGATTGATACCATCGCCCCCTCCCCATCCCACCAAATCGGCGAACATACTAAAGGAGGGGGCGAAACAATCTAAAAATAGGTTTTAATAGAAATAATTAGTATATATTATCAACATAACTAATAAACTCGTATACAAATTATGTGATTTCTTTATTAAAAACTCGTTTGCCCCATTTTGTGTGTGTGGGGGGGGGGGGCGGGGGAGGTCAAATTGGGGGTGCGGCGATTAGTTATGAAGTGTAAGACATTTTAAAACAATTTAAAATAAAAAGCAAAATAAAAAAAAATTAAAAACAAAAACATAGTTTATCGAAAGTGGAATAAGTCCGCCCTAAAACTATATCTACCAATAATGTACAAGTTATTTCGCTTATTCTATATCAAACATAATAACTACCAATAAATAAAAATATATGTTTGTGTATTAGCAGTGTCACTTGGTCAAATATATTTATAAAATGCACAAGAAATGTTCACAATAGTATAGAATTACTTTACAAGCCTTGTGTGTAGCGAAGTCATCCAGTATATCATAAAAAAAATTTTTCATACATAGATCACGCTCAATAGCAATAATTACCTAATGTTTCAATTTATCTTTGAGAATTGTTGATCTCAAGTAATTCTTCATTATTTTGAGGCGCGATAAGCTTCTTTCACCAGTTTACACAATTACAGCTAATGCATAATACTTTTTTTTTATCGCGCGAAGGATTGGCGTTTTCCATATTGAATGACACCCCAAAATGAAAATTTGTGTGTATATATTTTATGAGATTTGTATGAGTTTTCACAAGATTTTTCATAATTTCCGAAAATTTCCATGACTTTTCATGTATTTTGCAATTTCAGGAGATTTCCAGGACCTCCTGGTAAATCAGGCGGCCGCACGAAATCTGTTATAAAATGTAAAATATATGTATTTTAAATATGTTTTTCTTGTTAATAGTTTAACTCTTTTTACTTATACAAAATGTTTTTCTAATAAAAGTGTTTAAATGGAGTTTGTTTGTTACTAAACAGGATTTTATATAGTTTCTTTAATTTTTAATGTTATATAAATATATCAATAAATAATATAACTAGCTACATGTAATAGAAATTTAAGTAATTACCTGAGAGTCATCCCATGACAGGGGAATGTTAAACAGCTGATAACATTTATCATTGACATATATTGAGTCATTAACTCCGTTCTCTGACCAGCAGAAATGATTAGAACCTAAAGAGGTAAATAAGACATTGAATAGACGTAACAAGAGGTGTATATAGTATATATATATATATATATATATATATATATATATATATATATATATATATATATATATATATATATATATGTATCTCACTCTTTCTCTCTATCTATCAGTTAGTCAGTCTGTCTGCCTTTTTGTTAGTGCACCCATGCCTCATTGTCACGTGATTTAAGTTACTAATGCCATTTAACATTATATATACAACTGTATAATGCCAATTAAATATCATGGGCTTTAGCAAACTTAAAGTTGAGTAACTTTCACTCTATAGCCTAACAATTTTGTATGTTGGTGTAAGATTTTACACATTTGGTAAATAATTTGTCCAGTTTCATATTAAGACTGACAAGCCTAGGTATCTGATTTATATAATGAAGTATCTTAATTTTTTCTAATGATTTATTTCAAGCAGGAATAAACTTTAGGAATATTTTTAATGATCGCTCTATTGGCATCTCCATTATTGCTTTGCTTTTTTAATGTCCTAGTACACAATGTCAAGCAACAAAATGAAGTGTTGATGAAGAAATATAAGCAAGTATTCGAAGGACTCGGTACATATAAAATGAAGTATCACATTAAAATGTCGTCACATGGAAGGTCTTTTATTCAATGTGCGCGCAGAGTTGCACCAGAAAGAACTGAAAAGAAAACTCACACAAATGCAACAAGATGGAATAATCACAAAAGTTGATGAACCAACAGAAAGGGTTCATAGTTTGGTCATAGCAAAGAAGAAAGATAATTCTTTGAGGTTGTGTTTAGATTCCAGGGTACTAAACAAATATATGAGAGAACATTTCACTATACCGCCAATTAATCACATCAATAGTTCACTGGGAGCAGCAAAAGTTTTTAGTATACATACTAAAAAGGATGCATATTGACAAGTTGAGTTGGATGAAACAAGCTCTTATTTATGTACATTCAATACTTCATTTGGAAGATGCAGATTCTTGAGAATGCGAGTGAAGTTATACAAAAAAGGAGCTTATCAAGTATTCGGAGACATCACAGGTGTACATATCATGTCAAATGACATGCTGATTGCAGCGAAAGATGAAAAAGAACATAATCAAATTTTTGAAAATGTTCTGGAGAGAGCTAGAAAGAACAATATAAAGTTCAACAAGAACAATATAAACGTTTTGATGTTAACTACCTAGGAAGACAAATTGGAGCACATGGTATTCGTCCATATCCAGCTCAAATCAAAGCAATAATGGAGATGCCCTTAGATCGCACAGAGACTGCTAGGGATGCTGAACTTTATGTCAAGTTTCATTCCAACAATCACCAGTCCGATGAATTGTATGATGTATTGTGACACTGGAATGCAGAGCAAGAAATGCTTTCCAACAAATAAAGAAAAAAACGGAGTGAAGCTCCAGTTCTGCAACTGTTTAATCCTCAAAAACCAGTTACTATTCAGTGTGACGCTTCTTCTAAAGGGTTGGGAGCATGTTTAATGCAAGAAGACAAATCAGTTTCGTTTAGGTCAAGATCATTGACAGAATCAGAGTGCAAATATGCACAGATAGAAAAGGAAATGTTAGCTATAGTGTTTGCAACTGAACATTTTCACCATTATATTTTTGGAAGAACCGTGACTGTACAATCAGATCACAAAACTTTGCAAACTATTGTGACGAAGCCTTTACACAAGATTTCACCAAGACTTCAGTTGATGATGTTAAGACAGTTGAGATATATATTAACAGTAGCTTACACTCCAGGTTCAAAAATGCAAATAGCTGATACGTTATCGCGTGCGTATATCAATGGTCAGGAACAATCAAATTCAGATGATGACATGGTTATGAGAATTCATAGCGCAACGGTACATTTTCCAGGAAGTGATCGAGGCTTGTTGAAATCAGACGGAAAACTGAATCTGATATTAAATAGAAACAAGTAATTAATTATGTCAGAGAAAGTTGGCCAAAATTTAAAAATTAAGTTTATGAAACAATAAAAAGTGTATTGGCTATTAAAGGGCAGTGTTCATGAAGAGAATGGAAAACCAGGTCGAATGCAAGACAGAATGTGTTTTGGCCAGGATTGTCCAAAGATATTTTCTCGACAATAATGAAACGCGCAACTTATGCAACGTTTAAAGAAATAAAATGTGAAAGAAAAATTAATTCCTACCTCATGCTTTACCAGACAGACCATGGAAAAATGTTGCGACAGATTTGTTTGAATGGTGGAACAATGACTACATGCTAGTTGTTAACAATATCTTTAAATACCCTGAAATAAAACGGCTGAAGAACAAAACAGCAGAATGTGTTATCAGGGGCTTTGAAGAAATAGTGAGCGACAATACGCAATTCAACAGCTATCGATATAAAGAGTTTGCTTCTGAATGGGGTTTCAAGTAACCACATCAAGCCCCAGATACACTGTTATGACATGATTTGGATTTAGTTATTTGTTTCGGGAATAAGGGGAAATTTTCACTTAGCGACAAATGACGCGACAGATGTTTAAAAAAACAAGAACGCTCTAAGTGACGTTACAAAGAAGACGCTTTGTGTAGAGCAGTACAATAGATAACGGATTTACGGACATAGCTGACATCGGACGATTCCATTCTTGATTAATAAATATATTTGTAGAACAACATCAGCGTCGACTACATATTTTGATTGTTTCGGCCTTTCGCCGGTGTTACTGAAGTAGTTCGAGTTCAGTGTGACTTCCAGTCAGACGTAGATCTACACTAGTTATATTTTAAAGAAGCAACACCGCGCGGAAGCCTTAACAACTTGGCGACCCTAGACTCGGAGTTTACTGGCATCAACATCCAGAAAGATAGAAGCCCTCTGTTAGGAGGAGGCAGAAGTTAACGTCATCGGCCTAGTCTGCAGCTAGACCCTGATTAAACAGCCACGTCGGCGAATGAAAGCCAGTGAGGTCCTGGACTCGTAGACCTAGGAGGTAACGAGATATAGATATACTTTTGTAATTAGTAAACGCCCATACGCATCGTATTGAAGCCTGTAGTTCTATATCAAGAAGGCTACAGTTGTTGAAGGGAAGAAAACCGTCCTGTCGAAGCAGTACTAAAGAGATATCGCCTGCCCGGCATCTTGAGAACAAACGTGAAGGTCACCTCTGCAAGGCCAAGATCGACCGTTGAGGTCACGCCAAAGAATTTTGACGTAGGAGCCATCGTACTGCCTACGACAACCGGTTTCCCATGCGAACTGGATAGTGCACTATTACCCACTAGTAGGCCTACTAATCCTGATCATAATCGCTCTATCTACTTTATAGGTCTACACTACACTGGCGGATCCGGAGGGGGGGATCGGCAGGGGCGATCGCACCTCCCCACTCGGACGCCCCCCCCCCAAAGGGGGAGGCGAAAGTATTTTAGTAACCTATTTTTACATTATTTTGTCCCCCCCCCCCAGTATGTTGGCCGATTTGGTGTAATGGGGAGGTGGCGTTGGCATCAATCCCCCCTCACCCCCACCATAAACCTCCGAGTGGGGGGCGGTCCAATTTATTTGAAGAAACCAGAGCTTGTTAACGGAATCAATTAAATATCCATATTATTAAAACTTGTTATTGATATTTTAAAGAATTTTTATATTATGTCGTTCCCCTGTTAGCAGATTGGGGGGGGGGCGAATACATCTACTGCCCTTCCAACATGTTGGCTCAAGAGACCGTGTCCTACTATCAGACGGATGTGATTAAATGATAATCTAGTCGCTGGGGGGCTCAAAGGGTTGGTAAAGAGCTGATTCCTCATCCTGGCCATGGGATAACGTGAGGTAGAAAAAAAAGAGTGCTATTATGACGGTCCTGCCCCCCCCCCCCCTGCTGTTTGGACTATCTGCAGAGTGATCTTTGCTTTACTCTTTACTACTCGTTTAAACTGTTGAGGGAAGAAGAGAATTATATATATATATATAGATTATTTAAAATAGACTTAGGTCGAGGTTAAATGTCAGTTCGCTTGTGTTTCCAATGACATTGTGACACGCAAGGTTGTTAACGCCGGAAGTGGTATGGTTTCATTACCTAAAAAATGCTTCCAATGACATGCGTCTCAAACAGCCTCTGACAACCGGTCCAACTCGTGACCTTCACGAGTGGTTCAAATACTGACCGTTACCAAGAACAGGAGAAGAGGCAAAGGCGAGCAATCGGCGCCTAAACCAGTAAGCTTCGGGGAGGAAGGGCTCGTTAGCCTTGGTTGACTACCCATCTAGGAGAAGAAAACTCTGAATCCAAACCTTCGCTGCCTTGCGGCTATACCCAAACACGGGAAAGGCTTAGGGAGACAACCCTGAGGAAAAATCAGGAGCTGGTGACCCTTAGACAGATTGTAGCACACAGTGCTACAGCCTGGCAGAGCCTGCGGCGCTACTGATCCCAAACTGTATCGGATATTTCGTTCCTTTGGTCACATCAGCTGCGCGGAGAGGGGGGAACTGCTGTGTGGGCGACAACGTTCCGACCATAAACAATGCCCAGACTTTCATCTCACTAATTCAAAGCCCTAACTCCAAAAACTTGAGAGGACACTCCAGCTTCGCCTTTGGCGTCGGCCAAACACGGGAAGTGGCAGTCACCGTTAGAAGCTCAAATGCTCAATTGACGTAGAGCAGTGCCCCAGGGGCCACTTTCGTCGGTGGGAGGGATCCTAGAATTCCAATAGACAGCTACCGCCCGCCTCAAGCTGGGCAGCCCCCAGCCAATAAGGTGCTGTCCCGTCATGCCTGTCTTCCTCGTTTGGGTGCGCTCCTACTTTGTGTTCCACACCGGAGGCCAAAGACATGTTTTATGACAACCTTTTGTCTGCTCTCAGCGAGATCCCAAATACGGAACAGGCAATCATCCTCGGCGACCTCAATGCACGCGTTGGATCTGACAACTCTGCATGGGACAGCTGTATTGGGCGTTTTGGTGTCGGAAAAGTAAATGAAAATGGACAAAGGCTCCACGAGGTTTGCTCACTACACTCCCTCTGTGCCACTAATACCTATTTCAAGACTAAACCGCAGCACAGAGTATCTTGGCGGCACCCTCGCTCCAAACACTGGCACCAACTACATGGTAAGACAAAAGTGCATACAATTTGTCAAGCTTACCAGGTCCTTCCACCGTACAGACTGTGACACAGATCACTCCTTGGTATGCTGTAAGATTAATCTTCTCCCCAAAAAAATCCACCATACCAAGCAGATTGGAAGACCCCAATCGGATGTAAGCAAGATGTACCGCCCTGATCTCCAGATACAGTTTGCGGAATCTTTTGAACGCGAGTATAAAAATGTCTCTGGAAATACGGCAACAGTAAAATGGGAATACCTCAAGTCCACCATACAAAAGACCGCCTTGGACATCTTTGGAAGAGAAACTACAAAACAAAATGATTAGTTTGACTCTAAATCAGCTATTTTAGCACCTGTCATAAGAACAAAGAGAGATGCACTCGCTACATACAAGGTAAAACCTACCTAACGCAACTTGTTAAATCTGAAAGTAGCTAGAGCCACTGTACAGAGGACAGCAAGAATCTGTGCCAATGAATATTGGGTAGAGCTCAGTGAGATTATTTAGCTCGCCGCCCAAGTGGGCAACATAAGAGGGATGTATGGAGGAATCAAAAAGGCTAACGGACCCTCCCAAAATAAGTCAGCACCTCATAAATCAACCACTGGAGAAATTATCACAGACAAGTGCCAACAAATGCACAGATGGGTTGAACATTACTCTGAACTCTATGCCACAACAAGCTCAGTCTCTGCCTCAGCCCTAAAGGCTCTCATACAATTACCCACAATGAACGAGCTAGACGAAATACCAACCCTGTCAGTGCTCAACAAAGCCATATACAATATTGCTGCCCGCAAAGCACCCGGATGCGATGGTATCCCCCCAGATCTTTTAAAACAATGCAAAACTACATTAATCCAACCTCTACATGAACTGCTTTGCAAATGTTGGCAAGAAGGTGCAGTGCCACAAGACCTGCGGGATGCTAAGATCATCACCCTGTACAAAAACCCTGTACAGAAGCGACTGCTACAGCTACAGGGCAATCTCTTTCCTAAGCATTGTAGGCAAAGTACTTGCTCGAGTGATACTCCCCAGGCTACAAAATCTTGCTGATCGAGTCTATCCAGAATCACAGTGCGGCTTTTGCTCAGGGAGATCAACAATTGACATGATTTTCTCCATCCATCAGCTTCAGGAAAAGTGCAGAGAGCAAAGAATGCCTTTGTACATCGCATTCATTGACCTGACAAAGGCATTTGATCTAGTCAGCAGAGAAGGCCTCTTTAAAATCTTAGTTAATAGGCTGTCCACCTAAGCTACTAAACATTATTGTCTCTTTCAACCAAAATATGATGGGTACAGTGCAGTTCAACGGCGCCTGCTGCAAAAGTTTCAATAAAAGCAGCGGAGTCGAACAAGGTTGTATCTCGGCCCCAACCCTCTTTGGAATTCTCTTCTCCATGCTAATCCACCACGCGTTTGACAAATCCACCGAAGGCATATATCTTCATTCCAGATTCGACAGCAAACTTCTAAATGCTGCTATACTGAGGGCCAAAACTAAAACCTGAACAACCCTCATAAGAGATATGCTCTTCGCAGACGACGCAGCGTTGGTGGCACACTCACAAGAGGAACTTCAGTTACTAATGTCCCGCTTCTCCCAGGCCTGTAAGGAGTGTGTCTTAACTATTAGCACAAAGAAAACAAATGTTATGAGACCACCTGCGGCACCACCCTCGATCCTCATAGACGATAACAAGATGGATGTCGTAAATGAATTATGCTATCTGGGATCCACAATTCAAGATGACCTGTCTCTCAAAGAGGAGCATAGGAAAGGCTGCCTCGACCTTCGCTAGACTCAGGTCAAGAGTTTGGGAAAACGAGAAGCTCACTACAGTCACCAAAATGAAAGTCTACAAGGCATGCGTTATGAGTACACTACAGTGTGGCAGTGAATCAAGGATCACCTACGCAAAGCAAGAGAGAAAACTTAGCTCATTCCATTTGCGATGTCTCCGTAGGATCTTGAAATCACACGGAAAGAAAAAGTGTGCAATACTGAGATCCTTGCGCGATCAGGTATTCCCAGCATCTTTACAGCCCTCAGACAACGCCGCTTGCGCTGGTTTTGGACATGTTCACCAGATGGAGGACAATCGCATCCCGAAAGTCATCCTCAACGACAACTCGCAACTGGCTCAAGAAAAACTGGTCGATCCCACGCCCGTTACATAGATGTAATAAAACGGGACCTTAAAACAGTGAACATCAAAACTGACCATTGGGAAGACATAGGTCTAGACCGCACAAGATGGAGAGAGACAGTGACCAAGAATGCTATGGATAGCGAAAGAACATGGGCCTCAGCCCTGGAAGAAAAACGGACAATGCTCAAAAAGGCCAGCTTTTCTACCACTGAAGCAAATGCCACCTTAACCTGCGATATTTGTGGACGGTAGTGTCTCTCCGAAATAGGGCTCCACAGCCACAAAAGGAAGTGTGCGAGATGAACCATAGTCGTTCTACGACTGAAGGAGGTCAATGATGTGACACGCATCGCCCAAAAATCAAAGACGCTTGTCACGTGTTAGAAAGCTATAATTTTGTTGGTAACGCCACAGGAAATGGGAGGAGCACACTCGAGGTGGAGAACAAAGAAGCAGGATATAGAATATTAATTCTTCAGTCGATCGAGAGATATTGATAGGGTGTAGACGTATTATCTTGAATTAGAATCTAGTAGTATGTTTTATATTTAATACAGTTCACTTTTGTAATTACAGTATTATACATTTAGTGTTTTCAAGTTAAGAATTAAAGTTTTTGCATTTAAATCAAGAGGATCTTCTTCATTGAATCTAACAGTTAACATTTGATCTAAGCATTATAAATAATCTCCGGCAAGTCACGGTAATTCATCTTATCAGCTGACATCTTCATATAAGATTTAATTCATCTTACCAGCTGACTACTTCAAGTAAATGAACTTGTTATAACTCGAGTCAATCAAAATCAATCATAATAAACACCGTGACACGTATATTGCTGTTAATCCTATTTCAGTCTGTTGACTAAATGTAAACTATGTACGTGTAACAGTTACTCAACTTCTTCCAACTATGCGTCAATGAACGTGCGAGAGAAAACTTCATTTTTTTTCCCTATAAGACTTAGACTATACAATTTTGAATTAGAAGCCATACGTCAGTTATTTATATTGAAATTTCCCCGATACTATAAACAAGTATAAATTTAGTGTCTATAATGAACAGATCCTTTTTATGTACAGAAGCAATCTTTCGGGTTTTAACTGAAGATCAAAAGCTATATGTTGGAGAGAATTTTACAGAATCCTTAGCGACCATTGGTATTTCCCCTCTATCAATTAAGATAGTATAATGAATAGCTGGCATGGGTGTAGACAGGATGTATGTGTGTGTGTACATAAATAATCTTTATTTCATTCTGACCAACACAAAACCCCCCCTTGGCTACGCTTATAGAATATGGTAACTGATGAATGGATAGTTATATATTGAAAAGGGGGTTTTATCGTTAATTCCTCAGGGGGTTTTAAAATCAGTCTCCTTAGCTGTGAAATTTAGGGATTGTCGTTTGCATTTTTTTGTTTCATAGAAGAGGGGTCTGCGCTGGGGCAAGTGATGGTTTAGTATTAAAATCTCACTTAAAATAAACAAAATCAGAAAAAAAATCAGTCAATAAACTCTTTTCATTTCGGGGGGGCTGAACCCCCAACCCCCCCACCCGATTACGCCCATGATAGCTGGCATATAAATATATATAGTCTCGTTTGCAAGTATTTATATTTTTATTGAATATGTTATCAGTATGTCTACCGCTAAAATTGCCCCACTTTACAGAATTTGATTCTTGCAACATTCCTGCTCATAACATGCTGAAAGCGCTTTGGTCCAATCTCCTTTTCTGACTAGTTTGAGTGAGGAGGGAGTATTTGGGTGAAAGTTCCCATACAGTTTAACATTTGCCGCTGTGCAAACACCTTATCCTGAGATTCGAACTCGAGATCCCTTGATAGGTAACCAAGCGACTTTTGTCACTCAGCCAAACAACCCCTACTTATTTGAGGTACAGTGTATATGTACTAAGATATGTCGATCTTCTTTTAAGATGAAAAAATAAATCTGGGTTAAAAATATTTAGTCTAATATATATATATATATAATTGTAGAAATTGTTGATTGCCAACCAAGCAGATATAACGATTTAGTCTGCAACTATTACGTATTTATTTTGTTTTGATACCTAATGAAAGAATTCGTTCCAATGTTAAGTTGGTTACGTTTTATAACTTACCTAGCTCAAATATTTGGAGAATTGAGATTACTCTGATTGAGGTAATTGATCGAAAGAGAAAAAAAAATATTTTCAAGGAAGAGCTTCGATAGAGCTAAATTTAAAAAAAAAAATCGTGGTGTAATAAATCTAATACAAATTACAGATACAAACAAATTACAATATTGTTAAGTCAATTTGTTTAGGACTGAGTCCAAAATGTACAAGTTGAAACACTGATCTAGAAACTCAATTGGATTGAAAAGACAATTACTTTTCCTTAGAGAATAATAGAGAACAAACTACTAATTACATTTATATATTTATACTATTTATCGTTTTGGGTACAGGATTCATACAAACGTTTTGTACACACTGACACCCTCACATGAAAATAAAGTAATCAAGTTGGGCTTTGAACTAGACCTAACTGTTACCAACATACCTAGTACCAACTGAACCAGAGTGAAGACAAGAATAAGTTTCTCCATCACTTAATCCCACCACAGATTTGACGCGATGAACAACTGAACATATTACTCTCTGAACTAATATTGAAATAGTCTTGAGATCGCCAACAGTTTGTTCACTATCAAACTAAGTCTGTTGAATATGTCATCCCATCTTTCCTGGCATTGATTATTGGTTTATTATTGAATAACATTAGAGTTATCATGCTGGAAGTAGTCTATAAGAATGTCCCCATTCACAAACACTTAAAACACACTTTCCACACTCACACGCAATCACACATGCCCTCAACACTCACCACGCTATCACACATGCCCTCAACACTCACCACGCAATCACACATGCCCTCAACACTCACCACACTCTAGCTCAATGTCACACATGCATACACGCATACGCTCTTACCAATTGCACCAACTTATAAACACTGAAGTATGCTAAAAATATTTTTTCTATGTTTTTTTTATATTTCCCTTGTGTTTTTCCGACGACTTGTTTCTCCACTAGAAATACATTGAAAAACCATTTACTGTGTAACTTTTATAATGTACTCCAATACTATGTGTACATAATGTCTGGATAAGGAAACATCTATGTATCTATAAAGTTTGACGGAACTTCCGGAAAAAGCCAATGGAAATTAAAAGTAATTGTATTTTATTCTTCAAATAAGAGCTCTCTACTTCCCCTATGATAGAAACCGGTACATTGTAGTTTCAAAAACATTCTATCGCTAATTATTTCATTATAATGAAAATCAATACATAAATAATTAATATCTATATCATATTCATGTATATATATATATGTGTGTATATAATTAATCTTTATTACATTCTGACTCTTCATTCTTTTATTCTTTCGGGAGATATTTATTATACACTAGAATCGGTTCTTCCTGGAGTTAATGAAAAATGTGTAGACTCCCCGGCCTTATCAGCAATGGGGTCTGGCTTCGCCTCGCCGCTAAGCACTATTTCCGCTATTGAAAGCCTAAAAAATGCATATTCTGATATATCTACAGTGCATTATTCTGCTATCAACAAGTTTTATTTCACAAACTGTGCTATTCTTACTGACTTAGATCCTCCCGCGCCGTTCGGCCCATTGGGCTCAAGCTGTTTCCACATAAAACTGTCACTGGCAATGTCTGAAGCCTCTTCCCACATGCTCCGAGGACCTCTATGAAAGTGTGGCGTGAAGTTGTACTAAGATGTTTCTGTTTGCGATTTCCTGGTAATGGCTTCCATGTCATTGCAACTCTTATTATGCGTTATTCATTTTGTCGGAAAACCTCATGCAACGCTCTGTCACTATAGGGTCGACTCCCAGTTCGGCATAGCACTTCCTTGATTGAGACCCGATCTATATAACTGACTCCTAAAATCTTTGTTGAGCCACATTAAGTCTTTTTCAATTTAGGCAGAAGACCATTCACTGCACTTTATTGATGGAGTCCAGCCACTGGTAGAAATTTGTAACCTCTCTTTGCAAAGCTCTTGGAATTAGGTGACTATAGTTTGCTTTAGATTTTATATCGAAAAGGGAAGTTTTATCGCCAAAATCTGTTGGGGGGTTTTAAACTAAAAAATCTCTGGAGTTTTTTTTTAACTACTTCAAAACCCCATTTAGCTACGCCCATACAATTTGGTGAGTGTAGTCTGCTTTAGAATAATATTGAAGAGGTGGTTTTCAACCTCAAAACTCTGTTTTTAAGCTAAAAAAATCTGGAGTGGTTTTAAACTAAAAAAAAAAGCCATCTGGAGGAGCGGGGGGTTTTAAACTCAACCCCCCCCTTCCATTTGGCTTGGCTAAGCTCAAAGAATTTTAGTGTGTACTTTACATTTTTTAGCGGCCCCCGAAAGGGGAAAAGACGCTATTAGTTTTGTGTGGCCTGTCTGCTCGTCTGTCTGTCCGTCCCGTTTAGATCTCAGAAATAAGAAGAGAAAATGAAAATCGAACATCATGATATTTTAGATCATTCAAAGTTCTGATGCAACGGCTACTTCTTTATTTTCCGAAAGTGAACCATCTAATTTATAAAATTATATGTGCAAGCAGATTTTTCAAAAAATTACACCACTTTTCAATGAAAAACTTCAGGGGGAAGTAAGTCTTGTTAAAAAGTTCACAAGCATCTTCATTAATAAATCAAGCTTCATAAATAGATTCGCGCATCGGTACAAAAAAATGTATCTAAGGTCATGTTTGAAAAATTATCAATGGATCATTTAAAAAAGATTTTCTATTTATTAAACTACTTTTTCCCGCGCCATTTTCACACATCCTCATTAGGTTATACACTTGACAACAATCTGAATCTAAATAACAATAAATAGAGGCCAGATCTACATAGCTATATATACGAGCTCTAGTCTAGATATAGTAGATCTTCTTATCTTATATAATACAGATGTTACTTCAAAAAAGATGATTACGTTCTACGCGTCATGCATTTAGTCATGCATATTAACCAATGACTTAAATTTTGCCAAGTCACTGGTTTTCCTGGCTAGCTCAGGCAACCCATTCCATGCTCTAATAGCACCAGGGAAGAAGGAGTATTTGTACAAATTTGTCCTAGCATATGGGACGAGGAATGTGTCTTTATCTTTGTGACTTTCTGAGTATTTTATTAAATTTTGTTTTTGTATTTGAAGATTATATTTCAGTGTTTTATGTATAATTGCTACTTTACTTTTGAGTTTTCTGTCCTGAAGGCTTTCTAAATTTAGTGATTTTACCAAAGTTGTTACTCTATTAAATGTGAATATTCGTTTGTTATGAATCTCACTGCTATATTTTGTGTCTGTTCCAGTTTCTTAATGTTTTCTTGAGTTGAGGGGTCCCAAACAGAGGATGCATATTCTATTATTGTCTAACCAAAGTTAAATAACATTTTAGTTTTATGTTCTTATTTGATTTATAGAAATTTCTTTTAATAAACCCTAATGCTTTGTTTGATTTTTCGATAGTTCAACCAATATGGGGATTCCATGACAGTTTTTCATTTATTATTACACCTAGGTATTAAGCGTTTTTAGTTTGTGTGGAATTAATTTGTTTCATTTTTTTGTTACTCTTAATAACTGACATTTTTTGGGGTGAAACGACATCTGCCAAACAAGGTACTTGGTTCGAAACCCAGTTGAAACTTTTTTTTTAGTTAATAAGTATTTCTAAATTTTTTTTTTGTGAGTCACATCCTATAAAATAGATATGCATTTTTTAATGATTTTTTTAAATGTATGTTTTTTACAGCCTATTATGTTCTATCCTGTATCAATGTCTAGATCTGTCCGTCTTTCTCTAGGTGGACCACTTCGGGGCCGATTTTAAGTTTGTATGTCCACACAAACTGTCTTTCTAACCTTGTTTTATATTGAAGAGGTATTTTTTAGCATCAAACCCCAATGAAGGGGGGTTTAAACTCAAAACCCTCTTTGGATATGATCATAGCATTTTGAGTATGTAATTTGCTTTTTTTTAATAGAAGAGGTATTTTTTCGCTTCAAACCCCGCTGAAGAGGGGTTTAAACTTAAAACCCCTTTGGTTACTCCCAAAGATTTTTGAGTGTGTAATTTGCTTTTTTTATATTGATGAGGTTTTTTTTAGCTACAAACCCCATTGAGAGGGGGGGTGAGTTAAACTTAAAAACCCCATTGGCTACACTCACAGAGTTTGGAGTGTGTATATTGAAGAGGTATTTTTTAGCTTTTAACCCCGCTGAAGGAGGGTTTAAACTAAAAACCCTTTTGGCTACTAAGCTCATAGCATTTTCAGTGTGTAACTTACTGTTTTATATTGAAGAGGGGGTGTTCTAGTAATTTTCGGAGGGGTTTTAAAATCAAAATCTTTCTTAGCTATGCTCTTGGAATTTGGGGATTGTCAATTGCATTTTTTTAAATTTTGTTTATAGAAAAGGGGAATTTAACTGCAAACCCCCTGGTAGGGGTTTTAAACTCAAAACCCCCTTGGCAGCGCTGGGGCAAATAATGGTTTAGTATTAACATCTCCCCTAAAATAAACAAAATCAAAGCAAAAAATCAGTCACTAAAGTCCGTCTCCTTCCCCCGGCGGGGGGGGGGTTCATTTGGGGGGGGGTTGAATTCCCCCTCAAAAAAACCTGGCTACGCCCATGATATATATATATATATATATATATATATATATATATATACAGAGAGGGAGAGAGAGAAAGAAAGAGGTAAATTATGATTTTGAAGTAAAAAAGAGTCCAAATGCAATAAGTATCGTTTTCATTTGTATAAGATTCACTCCTCTGAGTTAATGTTTGATAATTAATCAGAGCTCCTTGTAAATGTCTTGGAACAAATGCTTTACAGATCAAGTTGGTGTGATTTAGTTGAGGGCTGTTGTTTTATCAAATTTGTTTGAAAACACATTTAGAGGGTCGCATTGTCATTAAGATTTATCTGATCTAAAACTTTGGGTCCATTTAAAGGTTTTAATGAGCGTAAACTATGAAAATATAAACAGGCCGTCAAGAAGTCTTATGTTTATTTCTAAGATCATTGTACTTCTTTAACTTTACTAAAACTTTTCATAGCAATCAATTCCTTTTTCAAATCAAGCATTTTTTTTTGTCTTCCATGGAGATGATTGTATAAGATAATAATAACAAGGTTACAAAGACAGTTTGTGTGGAAACACAAGCTTAAAATCGGCCCCCTAAGTGGTCCACCTAGGCAGGCTTCAATATTTTCAGAAAGAACATCCAAATGAAATTATATCAAAGACAAATGAGAAATAAGAATTGAGAAAGAAGGTTAACAGATCTTGTGTAGTGCCCCAATGGTGCAGCAGATCAAAGGATAGGTGCAAGTGAATGCAAAGTTAGATGTGAACCTGGCCTAACTAGTTTCCCTTTCAGACGTTGTGGTCTATAGGGCAGATGATGTAAAGTTCATCTGTTTGTGTGGCCTACGGTTAACGAGGGTGTCATGTAGCCAGCACAACGACCAACCGCCTTTACTTTTCCCCAACTAATGTCAGATACCAATTAGAGCTGGGTAGACTCAGAGGCGCCCAAGGATTCCGAAGTTGAAAATCCCAGTCTTCACCAGGATTCGAACCCTGGACCCTCGGTTCGGAAGCTAAGCGCTTTGCCGAGCCTCTCCTGGTCTATTAATAATGTAATTGTTTTGAAAAGGCTTTTTTTTTTTTTACCTTTATTGGAGTTTTGTAGAATGAACATGAAATATTGTTCAAGAAAATTAAGTTTATACGGTTACTATTGGTTTTAAATTAGGTCTAACTTAAAATGCATACTAATTAGCTTTTTCTCTTTAAAAAACTGCTTGCATAACTGATTTTAAAAATTAGATTTTTCTGTATCAAAAAAAAAAAAGTAGCCGTTGCATCAGAACTTTGAATGGTCTAAAATATTGTGATGTCGGATTTTCAATACCTTTTCTAGTTTACGAGATCTAAACGGGACAGTAGGACAGACATTTCGCATAAAACTAAAAGCGTCTTTTCCCCTTTCGGGGGCCGCTAAAAATGTACTAAAACTAGTCCTGAGATATTAACTACCAGATAAGGAGATCCCCAGTGAGAGAGCACCTTTGGTCATATAGTCTCGGATAGTCTTCACTTGTACACTTTGGAAACATCTACTCAGATGAAAAAAAACGTCGACATGATCTAAAGTGGCTGTTAGCTCTGGACCACTAAACATGATGGAGATGAATGTACCCCAGCCAACATCAGACCATATATAATTTCTCTACGCTCAATCGTCCTACTAAAACGCTTGCTTATTAGATAAAGAAAAGGTTTAACCACCCAGCGTGTTCATCATTTCACTTTGATCGAAGGAAGTTTGGCTGAGCTGGATTGTTAGTTGTTAGACCGTACAGAGATATGACTAACAGTATTGAGTTTTACAAAAGAAATAAAATTAGAAACTCGCGTTTTAGAAGCTCATTAAGTTGTGGAAATGAGAACATTGTCGCCCACACATTAGTTTCCTCCCCATAACGGATGTGTCCAAACTAAAAGGTATCCAATACAGCTAGGGATCAGAAGTATTGCTACACATGAAAGTCAGGAGTATGACTGGTTGTTACAGGCAATTTGCTATTGGAAGCATTTTATAGTTAGTAGCAATAACAACCCCACAGAACCAATTATTTAGGACACTAGCTGTTACAAAATCGAGACATGTATATCGATTGTTGATTTTTTTTCATATTTGAATGTTAAGTTTATCAGACATTGATGATGAGTTGACATGACGACTGAAATATTGCAAAGCTTTTCCCTCTGTCCATGTAGACTCCTATATATGTTAGTTCTCCCACTTCCCATTCTTGGTTCAAGTTGAGAATTTGCACAGTTATTCATTGTCGATGACAACACAGTTCAATCACAAATATAACCAATTAGTTAACTAATAAATCGTAATTAATTAATATATAGATACAGTAGGGCCTACCTAGACTAAGAGGAGATAAGCCTTGTATAGAGAATTAGGTCTTTTGCTAAACTGTTTAAACAAACAATAGAATGTGAAACCATCTACTTTTATAAGTACTTGGATCGCTAAGTGGTTAAACATGTTATCCTTCCATCATAGCGTTTACAGTCAGACTCGAGTAACTTAAAAAAAAAAAATGTTTTTGAAAAGGCAGTAAAAAACCTTCTACCAGATACCCCCCCCCCCCGCCCACTGGTGGACAAAAGTGATTGGACCATATCACACAGAACATATTTATAACCGTGATAGTGCGCTGAACAAAAATAATTAATAACAAGAGAAACATAAAACAATGCTTTAAAAACAACAGCAAAGCTTATACGCAGTGTAATTGTATCAATTAGTTTCGATCAGTCATGAAATTACATTTTTTATAGATCTAGACCAACAATGAATCTGTGTGATTAATAATGGTTTTACCCATTGTTTTTGTTTAGCGCTATTTAATGCTTTTAGCTTTCTCACTACGCTCTGATACTATCACTATCAATGAAATAAATGTGCAAAATTTCACCTTGATGTGGAAGAAATGACGTGTACTAACTTTTTACCAGACAGACAGAGTGAGTTGATAGAAGCTTTATACAAATGTTTCTAATCGCACACATTTATCACTGTTAGTCTAGATCTACTAAAAATTAATTACAAGATTGATTTAAATTAATTGATGCAATTTCAATCTTTCTAAGCAAGTTTTTTTTTGTAAGTTTTTTTTTTTATGTTCTTCTCCTTATTTCACTTTATTTTCTTCTTGAATTGAACATCTGTATTGTCGTCTTGTCATGGATCTTGTCCCATTTTGTTTGACTTCTCTGTGACTCTGTCCCCACACATTCCACAGTCGCCTTAGTTTCTGCTTCCTACTTTCCTTCTTTACCGTTTCTTTTCTCTGGAGAATTTCCACTGAAACAAAACAATAAAATAAATAGAGAAATCACACAATGTAAACTTTTAGAAATAAGTTTTAAAACATTCAACATTCCCAGTGTGCCGAGAAGAACTGCTGCTGGGTATCTTGTTTAGATATATTTTAACAATGACTGGGTTCAGTCCAGTACGAATCTTAAAAGTAGAAATGTTTTGATGACAAGGGAAATAATGTTTGTTTTTTTGTAAAACAATGAGTTATTGATCCAGTGATGCTGCTCAGATGACGTCTAAAAAAAGACACAATGATTGCGTAGTGAAGTGAGTAAACAGTCACAGAAAGAGATCAAAGTTGGCTGTGTGAAACGTTTTCTAAAGAGATATTTTTAAGGTAAGATAAATACTTGATACATTTATTTAGATGCTAAGAACTCCAATTCCTCCATTCACCATGTTCTGACATCCACTCGTTCTTCTTGCTTTGTTCTTCTCTGGTGATTCAATAATTCAGCAAGTATCGAGCCAACTTCTAAAACACTTTACAGCACTGCAAATAACTTGGACAGACTGTGAACACGCACACATAAAATCAATAGAAGTGCTTCTTGTGAAATAAAAAAGGACATTGAGACTAAATGTGGGACTAAATTACACAAGAACATGTGCTCCAACCAAAGAAGAGACTGAAAGGGTGAGGACCGTTTGATAGCCTGAATCATTGCTCTGATAATGAACTTTAGTGGCAGAGGTGAACCAGGAATGATTTTGACCGTTCAATATGTAATATAAACAAGCAAAATAATAAAAAAAATCTTTACAAAAATACTAAGCTTATCTAAGGGAGAAGAACTCCTCCCATAAAACTATATTCATCGATAATGTACAAGTTGTTTCCCATATTTGATATAATAATAATAATAATAATAATAATAATAATAAAATGTGGAAATGTGGGTGAGTCAATTGAACACATAATGGCGGTATGTTCAGCCCTATCGGACTCTGCCTACCTAGGTCGCCATAACCAAGTTGCAAAGCTAATACACCAGCACTTGGCTTTGACACAATTTAATAGGTAAGGATACTCCTCCACATGGGCGTAGCTAGGATCCCCTTCGGGGTCTGGGGGAGCGCTAGGAGCTCCCCCAGCGCGGGGCGAAGCCCCGCCGCCAAGCACTATTTCTTATATTGAAAGCCAACAAAATGCATATTCTGAGGTATTTAATGTTCATTTTCCTGCTATTATTATTATATTAAAAAGTTTTATTTCAAAAACCTAATTTGTTATTCTTACTGACTTAGACTTTCCCACAAAAATCTGTCACTGGTAATGTCTAAAGCCTCTTCCCACCTGCTCTGAGGACCTCCATGAATGTGTGGCGCTAAGTTGTACTAGGATGTCATCGCAACTCTTATGAGTAATTCATTTTGTCGGAGAACATGTCCCGCAAACCTCATGCAACGCTCTGTCACAATCTTACTAAGGGGTCGACTCCCAGTTCGGCATAGGATTTCCTTGATTTAGACCCGATCTCTATAACTGACTCCTAAAATCTGTCTTAGCCATCTTTGTTGAGCCACATTTAGTGCTTTTCAATTTCGGCAGATGACTATTCACTCCACTTTATTAATTGAGCCTCGCCACTAGTAGAAATGTGTAACCTCTCTTGAATACGCTCTTGGAATTAAGTGACTGTAGTTTGCTTTAGATTTTATATCGAAATGTGAAGTTTGATCGTCAAAATCATCTGTTGGGGGTTTTAAACTAAAAAATCTCAGGAGTTATGTATTTAAAAAAAATTCAAAACCACATTTAGCTACGGACAAAGAATTTAGTAGCTGTAGTTTACTTTAGAAGAATATTGAAGATACAAGTTTTCCACCTCAAAACGCTCTGCAAGGGGATTTTAAACTCAAAACCATCTGGAGGGGTTTTAAACTTTTTAAAAAGCCATCTGAAGGAGAGGGCTGATCGTAAATTTGGAGGGGGGTTAAAATTCAAAATCTTCCTTAACTGTGCTCGTCAAATTTGGGGGATTGTCATTTGCATTTTTTTGTTTTGTGTTATAGAAGAGGGGAATTTAACTGCGAAAACCCCTGGTAGGGGGGTTTTAAACTCGAACCCCCCTGGTAGGGGGTTTTAAACTTGAATCCCCCTGGTAGGAGGTTTTAAACTCAAAACCTCCCTTGCTGTGCTAGGTCAAGTGATAGTCCAGAATCTCACCTTTAAAAAACACAATCAAAGCGAAAAATCAGTCACTAAATTCCGACCCCCCCACCCCCCGCAGGGGGGATTTCATTTCGGTGTGTGTGGGGGGGAACCCCCCCCCTTGGCTATGCCCATGCTCGAGTCTACGGATCATCTACTGTACTGGGATATGCCTATTTTTACTGACAAAACGGTAGATTTTAATCGCCCTGATTTGCTGCTCATCGATAAAAAAGAAAAGACCGCTACCATTAGCTGTACCACTATCTCATAATTAAAAAAAAAACAGAGCTGGAAAAACAACGAAAATATGGGAACCTTGGCTTGAAGATAATGCGTTTATGGAAATTATCTAAAACAACAATATACCCCATTATCATATCAACCGAGGGGATAATAACATCTGACCTCACAGATACCTTCAAGCCCTTTGCATTCCTAGGAACATTCTCGTTGCCTGTCAGAGGGCGGTACTTCTGCAGACCTGCCACATCACCAAAAAATTCCTCGGTGAAACTGATAAAGGGACTACGGTGAATTTTGTTTCTCTTTAGCGAAACTCGACCCTGGCTGTGCCAGAGAATGAATACTCGTTCTTTTCTAACATAATAATAATTTAATTTATAGAGCGCTGTTAACAAAATAAAATGTAGTCTCAAGGCGCTGTGAGAGTTAAAATGACAAACTAATCTAAAAAAGTTTAAACAAGTAGGTCTTAATGTTCTTCTTGAAATTAGTGTAGCATGTTGTCTGAGATCAATTGGGAGAGAGTTCCAAACCTTTGGTCCGTGCATTGAAAAAGCCCGCAGACCGTTGCTTTTGAGGGAGAAACGTGACACCACTAGAAGCCTTGAGTCCATTGAGCGCAGGGCTCTCTGAGGGACACATGGAGTGATCAGTTCGTTTAGGTACAAAGGCATATATATATATTGTTATATAGATCTGATGATAAAGGGTGGCAACATTGTAATAGATTCTTGCTTGTATGATTTGTAAAAATGTTCTTTGAATAAACCCTGATGTTTTGCTTGACGTTTTAATATTGTAAACAATATGGGGATTATCTGATCAGTTTTAATCTATTATTACACCTCTAGATATTGTAAGTTTTTAGTCTGTGTGACTAGTTGACCTTGAATAAAGTAAGTAGTTTTTAGTTGTTTTATTGTTACTATTAGTAACTTTCATAGATTTTGATGGTTTAAAAATAAATGAACACATACATCTACCCAACGTACATCTACCCAACATACATCTACCCAACATACATCTACCCAACATACATCTACCCAACGTACATCTACCCAACGTACATCTACCCAACATACATCTACCCAACATACATCTACCCAACATACATCTACCCAACATACATCTACCCAACATACATCTACACAACATACATCTACCCAACATACATCTACCCAACATACATCTACCCAACATACATCTACCCAACATACATCTACCCAACATACATCTACCCAACGTACATCTACCCAACGTACATCTACCCAACATACATCTACCCAACATACATCTACCCAACATACATCTACCCAACATACATCTACCCAACATACAACTCTACCCAACATACATCTACCCAACATACAACTCAGATTTCATTTCCCCTTTTACTATTTGTGCGTCATTTCCCCTTACATTGCTAACAGTCGTTTAGCTCAGTCGGTAGAGCATCATACTTTACATCGGAGGGTCAAAGGTCCAGCCCCATAATCGGGCGGAAAACTTTTTATATTTAAAAAGAAGCGTTTTGGGTACTATTTATTTTAATAATTTGATCAACATAAAAGTTAAAACAGGATTTATAACCTCAATCCTAAGATGATTTTTAACACTGATTTAAAGACTTATAGTGTTAAAAGCAGCAGAGAGCCTTTCAAATAATTCGATAAAAAGTTGAAAATATAGGACTATTTTCTAAACATAAGGTGTGTGTGTCTGTGGATGGGGGGGGGGGTGATTAAGTGATATTGGTGGTCGAATTTTCTAGCAAAACATATGTTTGGGAAGGGGTAGCGTCTCGTGACAATTAGATGTAACAGGTACTTTAAAAAAAGGGTAATGGATGAAAAAGTGCTCTACAGGCCAGAAGTGAGTGTGTTTGGAAGGGCGAGTTCAAGCGGGCCTTTTCATTTTAACTTAACTTAGAATAGAATACACTTACCTTAAAGGGGAATTGATGACATGCGGAATGTAATATGGAAAAAGGACACAGGATAAACAATATCATAGATTTAGAGTCTATTAAATATTCTAAATAAGAACTGAAAAATAAAAGAATAGTCCTGTAGTGTAACTGAGTTGATTTTCTGCGTGCGTCCAGCGTCTCAGAAGGTCATGCCTAGTGTGTGTGTGTTTCATGCCCAGTGTGTGTGTGTGTTTCATGCCCAGTGTCTGTGTGTTTCATGTCCAGTGTGTATCAGTGTTATGCGAGACGTGCTGGTTTCATTCACTGTTTACTGTGGTCACATTTTGTCGAATAAAGCCACGTTATTGGTATACTAGTATTTGTTGTTTCATTACAAGTCCATATAGTGTACCTAAGTCTAGGCCCTATTTGTCGCGGAGGAGAGCTGTGGGTGGGGGAAGGAGAGAAGTGATACTTGAATTTACGGGTTGGTCCAATTTATTGTACAAGGTACTAGAATTTACGGGTTGGTCCAATTTATTGTACAAGGTACTAGAATTTACGGGTTGGTCCAATTTATTGTACAAGGTACTAGAATTTACGGGTTGGTCCAATTTATTGTACAAGGTACTAGAATTTACGGGTTGGTCCAATTTATTGTACAAGGTACTAGAATTTACGGGTTGGTCCAATTTATTGTACAAGGTACTAGAATTTACGGGTTGGTCCAATTTATTGTACAAGGTACTAGAATTTACGGGTTGGTCCAATTTATTGTACAAGGTACTAGAATAATCTGGCCGAAGGAATGTATGGGGGAGCGTTAAGTTTTATATCAAGATATTTTTTAAAAGAGAAAAGGGATGAGTGCCAATAGAATTCAACGTAATAGAATATCTGTCCAAGGGAATGTATGGAGAAGGTTTATACGTAATAAAAGGAAGGGGGTCCACCATTATATTGTTATACGTAATAAAAGGAAGGAGGTCCACCATTATATTGTTATACGTAATAAAAAGGAAGGGGGTCCACCATTATATTGTTATACGTAATAAAAAAGAAGGGGGTCCACCATTATATTATACGTAATACGTAATGAAAAAAAAAATGAGATGAATCCATGTCAAAACAAACAATAGCCTGAAAACAAATATGCTAGTCTGTAAATAAATGCTGATCATCTTTAATTCATCCATGAATGAGAGAGTCTAAAACAATAAGATGAAAACAAGATAAAATAAACATAGAACATAGTAATGTTCTTTAAAACGTTTTTTAAAAATATTAAGTAAATTGCAATTAACTATACATGCATGTAAGTTATCCGGCTGCGGCCAGATATTCTATCTTACTGTCCGGCCAAAACTGGCTCCGGCTGGATATCAAAAGTTATTTGTTTTTTTTTGTTATTATAATTTGTTATTATTATTATGTTCGAAACAAATGAGTATTCATTCTCGGGCACTGCCAGGGTCGAGTTTCGTGAAAGAGAAACAAAATTCAACGTGGTCCCTTGAACAGTTTCCACTGAGGAATTTTCTGGTGATGTGGCAGGTGTGCAGCAGTACCGCCCTCTGACAGGCAACGAGGATGTTTCTAGGAATGTTGAGGACCTTGAAGGTATCTGTGAGGTCAGTTGTTATTATTCCCTCGGTTGATATAACAGTGTGGTATATTGTTATTTTGGATAACTTCCATAAACGCTTAATCTCCAAGCCTAGGTTCCCATATTTTCTTTGTTTTTCTATTTCAGTTTTTCTTAAATTATGAGACAGTGATTATTATCATTATTATTATTATTGTTATTACTTGTTATTTGGTGTTATACTACCTTACTATCCGGCCAAAACTGGCTCCTGCTGGATATCAAAAGTGCTATACGGTACACATCTACTTTGATGTTTAACTTGACTTTGTAGACACTTTATTTTATACAATTTCATATTTTCTCCCCCCACCCCCTTTTTTAAAAAAAAATCTGACATAGCTTGTATTGTGTGTATTGGTGTCTAGTGTGGACCGTTCTATTTGATGCTCAAAAAATAGACACAAAAGTTGAGGGGGAGAGGTGTAGCCTACAATAAAATCATTTCTGAATGTAATCTGTTTATTGCCTAATTGTTGCTTGGTCTAAGTATAATGTGTTTCAATTTAATTTCAATGGTTTTTTTCTTTCACAGTTAATTCTTGAAGTTTCTGTAACGCTGACTACGCCTGTTTCATTCAAACTATTTTGTTCATTACAAATGTATTTCCCCAGAAACATAAATCTCTCTATAGTTCAAACTGACAGAAATGAAAGATGGGACAGACTTGTATGTGTTTGAGTTATGCAACAAGAGAAAGGAAACACCTGGTGCATTGAACCATTGAAGCTTTGATCTAAGTCAGTCAAGGTAAAACAAAGTAGTCAGTCTCTAACCACGTTATAGCAGCAGAATCTTCTGGAAGGTTGTTCATTAGTTTACAATATATGTTGTTGTTTTTTTTTTAATAGAAATTAAAAAATTATCACAATAATGTTCCTATCAGTTGGGTAATACAAAATTTAAGTTGCCAAGCAAAGAATTAATTTAAAAAAAATTTTTTTCCAGATATTTTGTTTGTTCGTTTTTTATTGTATTTCTAATGTTCTGACCAAACCGCCGTGAGACCCAATGGAAGGCTAACTCTGGCGTAATCAAAACAAGACAAAGTTAAACCTAAACACGTGACTTTTGAAATGAAACATGCCAGTAGATCATAGTCTGTACATTTATAAAATTACTTTTATATTATATTTTTTAGACGAAGTGACTTTTTACACCAGTTATAAAAAACTTACATGGAGCTCTATGTCCAACACAATATTACCAGTAATTAATTGACTAACTGATTAATTTTTTGAATTGATTCATGTCTTGTCAATGAATATTTGTGCAAAGTTTCAACTTGATCCGATAATGAAAGTGGTAGAAATAACATGAACAAACTTTTTACTAGACAGACAGACTGAGTCGATAGATAATAATAATGGTGAGGTCTTCAATTTTGAACAATAAGGATGAGTTAAGTGTTTCACATGATTATACAAACCCAGTTGTGACAAGCAAATTTGTCTGCATCTCGTGATAAAAGGTTTGTAAAAAACATCTAATTATAATTTTTTAAATATCATTTATCTTTTCTGACATAGTGCGCGCGCACACAAGCACACAAAGAGAGGGAGACAGAGAGAGAAAGAGAGAGAAAGATAAAAAAAAGAGAGAGAGATGATTATGAATTTCAATTTCAAGACGAATAAAGTTATGCTTTACTGGTTCAAGCTCTTTTTTTTCAATAGCAAAATCTGTGTCAATATTTCAGACAAAAATGAATCTCACCTGTTGAACATGATTTCTTTTGTTTCCCACGATAATCAGATCAAAAGTTTTTTATACTTAGCAAATAAAGGTGTAGTCAAGGCAATATTAAAGAATGGAAGGGCCACCTATTGAAAGAGGTATTAACTAGCAAATAGATTGGAATGGAGAAAGACGGTTGTCAAATTTGCATAGTGTCCCAACGGTCCAACAGATGAAGGGATAGGTAATGTAGTCAAGTGATTACATCTTAGTGGTCATATCTGATCAGGTCACTTTTTAATTTTGTGTTTGTTTCACCTTTCTACAACACAATAGGAAACATCAACCATTGACCTAGCACTAGAAAGTTGTACATAGAAACTTAGAAAGTTGAAATGAAACCAACTGCACACTTGAAACAACATGACTAAATTATAGTATTTGTAATCTCTTTGGAATAGTTTTTTATTTGGCTCAACCCAAAAAGGATGTCACGTGATCGCCTCGAACCTCAATAGATGTAACCTGTTGTGAGCGGAATGCATTCAATGGCGAAATAAATGTTTAAAAGTCGATTTAGTTTTTGAGATCAAAACCGATAATATTTATTTCCTTTTTTCTCTTTTAACGAAAAATCCAGTCTTTTTAAAGTTAGGGTTAATGTATTTTTTTAAATTCTTAAGACTTTCAGAATTTATGGTTAAGGTATTTTTTTTTATCCATAATCTTTCAAAAGTAAGGGTTAATGTATTTTTGTTTAAACCAAAAGTCTTTCAAAAGTTAGGGTTAATGTATTTGTTCAAAAAGTTTTAACTTCAGTTTTAACTCTCGTTAGTTGTGAGGAAACCCTGTGACATCAATAATTGGTGTGAAGTGGCTTCACGACTGTGTCCCATTGAGTACTAGACTTTTACGTCACATTTACTTCCTAGTAAATAAATATTATATTTATTCTTTTGTTAATTTGCAAGTAACTGGTGTGTGTATGTGTGTGTGTGTGATAGCTAATATTTAATTTTTTCCCCCGTCCAAAGATGAAGTGTGTGTCTCTGAGGTGTTAAGTTGAATCGTGTGTGTATGTATGTGTGTCAGGTCGTCAGATAAATGTGTGCATCATGTCCAGTAACGACCAGAATGCTAAATAAGGTCAGGACTGCACTGTCCTACAGCATAATGTGTATGTCATGTGGCTTTTGATATAACCCGGAAGTCGCCATTTGTTTTTTGTAAGTTTGGAACCAAACAGACAGAGGAAGTAACTCGTGTGTCAAACAGATGATGTAAATACTTAGCTGAGTGTCCTAAACTTCTCAGACGTCATGCTAGTTGACACTTTGCTCTTGGTTGTAGGAGTTTTGTTTGTTTTCATTTCTGCTTATCTTTTCATTGTTGCTTTTGGTTGTAATAGCAAGTTAATTTCCCTTGACTCTCTCAGAAACGAAAAAAAAAGAAGTTAAACAAGTCACTTTGGTTACTGTAAGAGAACAAATATATTTGGGACTAAACAAGTCGCTCTGATTACATCTACTGACACAATGGTTACATCTACTGACACAACAACGTTATGGAGCTCTAAGAAAACACATATATTTGTCACAAATGGTGACAATGTAAACAAATTATAATAAGAATAATATTTGTTTTGTTATTTGTCGTGAAGATATATTTTTATATTTCTTTTTTCTTTTTTCATGATTAAAGAATTTGTTGTTGTTATTAAAAGTGTAAACAATATGTTTGTTTTCTTGTTTGTTTTCTTTGAGATGAACCATTCAATGTACAGACGTCACATGTTCCGTTATGTCCTGTCTATTTCTCCCTACAGTGACACATCGTGAGACACTGTGCTGCCCAGGTACGTGAAGTCGTTATGAAGGTAGCCATTCAGCCATTCATATTTGTAGAGCTGACCTGGATCCGTCTGTGGTCTTTTAGAGCATAAACTCCTGTTTTTGTTTTGTTTTTGTTGTTAGACGTTGCTAGACAGCCATCAGCGAATTCTTGACCTGCAAGTTGAAGCTCCTTCTCGGTGAGTGAAAGACAGACGCTGTCATCCGCACAGACGATCTCTTTTGGCGAGCTTTAAAGAGGACGGCATAACAGAGCCCTGGAAGCACTATAAGTATATAAGATTAACTCGGGCGTCATTGTGCTCACTTGCATAGAGAAAAGTTGTTGTAACAAATATGCAGGTAGCAACTGGGTTTACTTAATTATGTACAAACACTGCACATATTTTTAATCCTTGGAATCGAAGATATTGTCATTCATGTGACCTGTTATTTGTGTTTTAGTTATGTGTCCTGTTATTTATGTTATAGACATATGTCCTGTAATTTGTGTTATAGTTATATGTCCTGCTATGTTTTTAGAAAAAGAAAACACTAACACTCGACAATGACATTTTTAATAGTTTGAGTTTTAAAAGAAAAGAGCAGGAGAAACAATTAGCAGCATTAAACCGAATTCAAACATCCTGCAAGACGACAGAGGACGGCAGCCTTCAAATCCATTAGTATCGGGGCAATGCGGCGCGCATTTGACAGGGCCTTTTCGATATGTTGGAAGTTGTTTTTTTTTTACTTTTTAAAAAAGAATTTGAATGGTTTAGACTTAAATAATGACTTGATTTTTTTCACCAAGATTATCCTTCAGATACATCTGGGGAGACACAAACGCGACAAGATGATTGATAAAATGTGAGTACACATGTATTTCATGTTATGAGATTGCTCAGGTTTGATTTTAGAAGAACTTGATGACATCGGTCACACTACGGTCACACTATGTAGCACTGGCTACGGTCACACTACGGTCACACTACGTAGCACTGGCCACGGTCACACTATGGTCACACTATGTAGCACTGGCTACGGTCACACTATGTAGCACTGACTACGGTCACACTACGGTCACACTACGTAGCACTGGCCACGGTCACACTACGGTCACACTATGTAGCACTGGCCACGGTCACACTATGTAGCACTGGCTACGATCACACTATGTAGCACTGGCTACGGTCACACTACGGTCACACTACGGTCACACTACGTAGCACTGGCCACGGTCATGAAAATAAGGTGAAAAAAAGCTCCTCATGTAATTATTTTCCGTAACACAAGGTGTTGATGTCATAGGTGGTTGGTTTCGGATCTCTTTTGAATCATAGTTAAAATGCTTATATAGTGTATTCTACATTTCAGTACAGATGGGGTAAAAAAGTTAACTTAAAATTCCCCTTTTAGATTTCGATCTATAGGAAAGATAGTGTAAAGGTCATCTGTTTCTGTGGCCCACGGCTGACTATGGTGTCATGTAACTAGCACAACGACCAACCACATTTACACATACAAAACATAGGTCTAAATATTTCTTCATGTCTTTTTCTTCTATACCATCATTTATTGAAAGATTTGAATGCCGGCCAGTTGGTCTGTAGTTTTTTTTAGTACTATTATCTTTTAACATAATAACAAAGACTCGAACAAGCAAGTCTAAGGTATTCCATTTATCAGACTAAGGTAGGGCACCAGCTGTTTCCTGTCAACAACCTAAGATTAATTTTTGTGTTTATTTCTTGTTTGTTTATGTTTGTTGAATGCCACTGTCAAGTAATGCTGGGATACCATAGACACTAACCTATGTCAAACTGTTGTTTCAGCTGGGAATGCTTTTGTTTATTTACATATGTTGAGGACTCTAATTAGTCATAGCAGTACAATATACATCGTTATAAAAGTCGGTGTTTGAAAGACTTCAGACCTCCCTAGTAGAAGACCTGGTATGAGATCTGAGCTACACTTAGCTCCTTTATCTTCAAGAGCAGCTAGTTCATCAGAGACTTGTCCAATCTAAGATTTAAGAAATAAAACCAAAAAAAAGAAAAAAAAAAAGGTTTATGAACTAGTTGGTTTGGGGCGGGGGTGTATGGGAGATTGTTTCCTTGGTTTCTTTTCAAAAGCAATAGAAAAAAAAATTGCTCGACTCTGAATTCCAACTCTCGCCTCAATAAAGGAAGACCGACGTGTTTAGCCACTGAGCTATTCAAGTCTTATTAGTCTACTGTTAGTTTAAAATTATTAACGAACAAATTAAAAAGAGTCCATTTAAAACAAAATTAATTAATTATAGCCGATTGATTAAATATTTGTTGTCTTTTTTCATTGATTAATTTGTTGTCATGGACAGCGAATAATTGGAATAATAAATATTTTGACAGAACTGGCTTATTCTAGACAGGCAGAGCTTACCACAATTCCTACAAATAATAATTCCTACTTTCAAATAACCAATAATTCTAAAATGTGTGTACTAGTAATGATTATATTGCCAATGTGTTACATCTAATATGGCAGTAGAAATAATATTTTACAGATACAGAAATACGCATTAAATATTGTGAAAGTTATGGTCAGTCCAGATAATTCTACTAACCACTGATTCAAAAACTCCGCCTATCAGCAACAATACTATAAACCAACAGGCACGGTACATCTGATTTCTCCCTCCTAACCCTCCTCCCAAAAAACAAAATATCAGATCGGTTTCAACAGTCCAGCAGAGTTCTACGTCCATATCACCCAATAAGCCAGACATGCTTTAACATTCTTAACAGAGCCAACACAAACTTGAAGTCTTATGACTTTTCATTGGAACTGTTTTGATTGTATAGCTCACAACAGAACAGGTATTAAAGAAGCTTCCGTGTGTGGCTAGCAGTCAGATAATAATGAGACAGAAATGTAAGATATAAAGTATATAAGAGATTTTACACCTTATCAGAGGGAACTAAATATGAGATTTTACACTTTATCACAGGGAACTAAATATGAGATTTTACACATTTTTACGGAAACTAAATATGAGATTTTATACCTTATCACAAGGAACTAAATATGAGATTTAACACCTTATCACAGGGAACTAAATATAAGATTTTACACATTATCACGGAAACTAAATATGAGATTTTAAACCTTATCACAGGGAACTAAATATGAGATTTAACACCTTATCACAGGGAACTAAATATGAGATTTTACACCTTATCACGAGAAACTTAATATGAGATTTTACACATTATCACGGCAAACTAAATATGAGATTTTAGACCATGTCACAGTGAACTAAATATGAGATTTTACACCTTCTTACAGGGAACTAAATATGAGACCACACACACACACACCACTACCCCTCAGCACCACCACCAGTATTGTATTAATATGGACAGTGGATACAGGAAGGTTTTAAATAACTTGCTACCAACTTCTCTTTGCCTAATGCCTTCAATTTTTCTGACAAACCAAGAATGGCCTTAACCATCACTGTAAAGAAAACAAAGTGGATTATTCTGAAGTCACTTTGTGCAAGTTTATTTTACCGCAACGCTAGTGATGACACACTGTCTTGGTGGGTTGGAAAAACCTAGACACTGTCCCCGAGAACGGCTCTAACGATTTTCCTAAAATGTTGACAGTTGATGTATATCGTTTGGAAAAGAATTACTAGCTCGTTAGACACACTAATAAAACTCAAGTTTGACTTTTATAACTTTTAAAATAAAAAAGAAATATTTAACTTTGGCTAGACAACTAGAAAATATATATCTTATCTTATCTTATCTTATATAATACAGACGTTACTTCTAAAAAGAAGATGATTACGTCCTACGCTTCATGCATTCAATAATACATATTAACCAATGACTTAAATTCTGCCAAGTCACTGGTTTTCATGGCTAGCTCAGGCAACCCATTCCATGCTCTAATAGCGCAAGGGAAGAAAGAGTATTTGTAAAATTTTGTCCTAGCATATGGGATGAGTAATGTGCCTTTATCTTTGTGTCTTATATCTTGAAAGGACTATTTGTCTTGAGTATTTCCGGATTAGTTCAAGAGTTTAATGTTCAGGTACATATCGTCTTCTTAGTCTAGATCTAGAGAACTATCATTGGAATATTATAAAGTCCAGTAGATCATTACATTCGCATAACCATTTTTTTTCTCGAGAAGGAGGGATTGGAGCATGGTAAAACTATCCATTGTTGTTGTTTTTTTTAAATCTAATATTAGTTAGTTATTAAGAGTATAAAGAAATGGCTGCTCTATAAGTTGTGGAGGTATCTGTTTTCCAGAACATTTCTCTTACTTTGACAAAGTTCTAACCCTTAGAAATACTGGCACGTAACGTTTGCTACTAAACAAAGGACATAGAATCTGTAACATTGAGCTATGCTATTGAATATATTGATTGGATATCAGGTCAGAACAAGTACTGATAGGAAGAAATGAATGACAACAATGTCTCAATAAACTACTTCCTAATGTCTCAATAAACTACTTTCTAATGTCTCAATAAACTACTTTCTAATGTCTCAATAAACTACTTCCTAATGTCTCAATAAACTACTTCCTAATGTCTCAATAAACTTCTTCCTAATGTCTCAATAAACTTCTTCCTAATGTCTCAATAAACTACTTCCTAATGTCTCAATAAACTACTTCCTAATGTCTCAATAAACTACTTTCTAATGTCTCAATAAACTACTTCCTAATGTCTCAATAAACTACTTCCTAATGTCTCAATAAACTACTTTCTAATGTCTCAATAAACTACTTCCTAATGTCTCAATAAACTACTTCGTAATGTCTCAATAAACTACTTCCTAATGTCTCAATAAACTACTTCCTAATGTCTCAATAAACTACTTTCTAATGTCTCAATAAACTACTTCCTAATGTCTCAATAAACTACTTCCTAATGTCTCAATAAACTACTTCCTAATGTCTCAATAAACTACTTTCTAATGTCTCAATAAACTACTTTCTAATGTCTCAATAAACTACTTCCTAATGTCTCAATAAACTACTTCCTAATGTCTCAATAAACTACTTCCTAATGTCTCAATAAACTACTTTCTAATGACTTAATAAACTACTTCCTAATGTCTCAATAAACTTGTTCCTAATGTCTCAATAAACTACTTCCTAATGTCTCAATAAACTACTTCCTAATGTCTCAATAAACTACTTCCTAATGTCTCAATAAACTACTTTCTAATGTCTCAATAAACTACTTCCTAATGTCTCAATAAACTACTTCCTAATGTCTCAATAAACTACTTCCTAATGTCTCAATAAACTACTTTCTAATGTCTCAATAAACTACTTCCTAATGTCTCAATAAACTACTTCCTAATGTATCAATAAACTACTTCCTGTCTCAATAAACTACTTCCTAATGTCTCAATAAACTACTTTCTAATGTCTCAATAAACTACTTTCTAATGTCTCAATAAACTACTTCCTAATGTCTCAATAAACTACTTTCTAATGTCTCAATAAACTACTTCCTAATGTCTCAATAAACTACTTCCTAATGTCTCAATAAACTACTTCCTAATGTCTCAATAAACTACTTTCTAATGTCTCAATAAACTACTTCCTAATGTCTAAATAAACTACTTCCTAATGTCTCAATAAACTACGTCCTAATGTCTCAATAAACTACTTCCTAATGTCTCAATAAACTACTTTCTAATGTCTCAATAAACTACTTTCTAATGTCTCAATAGACTACTTCCTAATGTCTCAATAAACTACTTCCTAATGTCTCAATAAACTTCTTCCTAATGTCTCAATAAACTACTTCCTAATGTCTCAATAAACTACGTCCTAATGTCTCAATAAACTACTTCCTAATGTCTCAATAAACTACTTTCTAATGTCTCAATAAACTACTTCCTAATGTCTCAATAAACTACTTCGTAATGTCTCAATAAACTACTTCCTAATGTCTCAATAAACTACTTCCTAATGTCTCAATAAACTACTTCCTAATGTCTCAATAAACTACTTCCTAATGTCTCAAAAAACTATTTCCTAATGTCTCAATAAACTACTTCCTAATGTCTCAATAAACTACTTCCTAATGTCTCAATAAACTACTTTCTAATGTCTCAATAAACTACTTTCTAATGTCTCAATAAACTACTTTCTAATGTCTTAATAAACTACTTCCTAATGTCTCAATAAACTACTTCCTAATGTCTCAATAAACTACTTCCTAATGTCTCAATAAACTACTTTCTAATGTCTCAATAAACTACTTTCTAATGTCTCAATAAACTACTTCCTTATGTCTCAATAAACTACTTCCTAATGTCTCAATAAACTACTTCCTAATGTCTCAATAAACTACTTTCTAATGTCTCAATAAACTACTTCCTAATGTCTCAATAAACTACTTCCTAATGTCTCAATAAACTTCTTCCTAATGTCTCAATAAACTACTTCCTAATGTCTCAATAAACTACTTCCTAATGTCTCAATAAACTACTTCCTAATGTCTCAATAAACTACTTCCTAATGTCTCAATAAACTACTTTCTAATGTCTCAATAAACTACTTCCTAATGTCTCAATAAACTACTTCCTAATGTATCAATAAACTACTTCCTGTCTCAATAAACTACTTCCTAATGTCTCAATAAACTACTTTCTTATGTCTCAATAAACTACTTTCTAATGTCTCAATAAACTACTTCCTAATGTCTCAATAAACTACTTTCTAATGTCTCAATAAACTACTTCCTAATGTCTCAATAAACTACTTCCTAATGTCTCAATAAACTACTTCCTAATGTCTCAATAAACTACTTTCTAATGTCTCAATAAACTACTTCCTAATGTCTAAATAAACTACTTCCTAATGTCTCAATAAACTACGTCCTAATGTCTCAATAAACTACTTCCTAATGTCTCAATAAACTACTTTCTAATGTCTCAATAAACTACTTCCTAATGTCTCAATAGACTACTTCCTAATGTCTCAATAAACTACTTCCTAATGTCTCAATAAACTTCTTCCTAATGTCTCAATAAACTACTTCGTAATGTCTCAATAAACTACTTCCTAATGTCTCAATAAACTACTTCCTAATGTCTCAATAAACTACTTCCTAATGTCTCAATAAACTACTTCCTAATGTCTCAATAAACTACTTTCTAATGTCTCAATAAACTACTTCCTAATGTCTCAATAAACTACTTCCTAATGTATCAATAAACTACTTCCTGTCTCAATAAACTACTTCCTAATGTCTCAATAAACTACTTTCTTATGTCTCAATAAACTACTTTCTAATGTCTCAATAAACTACTTCCTAATGTCTCAATAAACTACTTTCTAATGTCTCAATAAACTACTTCCTAATGTCTCAATAAACTACTTCCTAATGTCTCAATAAACTACTTCCTAATGTCTCAATAAACTACTTTCTAATGTCTCAATAAACTACTTCCTAATGTCTAAATAAACTACTTCCTAATGTCTCAATAAACTACGTCCTAATGTCTCAATAAACTACTTCCTAATGTCTCAATAAACTACTTTCTAATGTCTCAATAAACTACTTCCTAATGTCTCAATAGACTACTTCCTAATGTCTCAATAAACTACTTCCTAATGTCTCAATAAACTTCTTCCTAATGTCTCAATAAACTACTTCGTAATGTCTCAATAAACTACTTCCTAATGTCTCAATAAACTACTTCCTAATGTCTCAATAAACTACTTCCTAATGTCTCAATAAACTACTTCCTAATGTCTCAATAAACTACTTCCTAATGTCTCAAAAAACTATTTCCTAATGTCTCAATAAACTACTTCCTAATGTCTCAATAAACTACTTCCTAATGTCTCAATAAACTACTTCCTAATGTCTCAATAAACTACTTTCTAATGTCTCAATAAACTACTTTCTAATGTCTTAATAAACTACTTCCTAATGTCTCAATAAACTACTTCCTAATGTCTCAATAAACTACTTCCTAATGTCTCAATAAACTACTTTCTAATGTCTCAATAAACTACTTTCTAATGTCTCAATAAACTACTTCCTTATGTCTCAATAAACTACTTCCTAATGTCTCAATAAACTACTTCCTAATGTCTCAATAAACTACTTTCTAATGTCTCAATAAACTACTTCCTAATGTCTCAATAAACTACTTCCTAATGTCTCAATAAACTTCTTCCTAATGTATCAATAAACTACTTCCTAATGTCTCAATAAACTACGTCCTAATGTCTCAATAAACTACTTCCTAATGTCTCAATAAACTACTTCCTAATGTCTCAATAAACTACTTCCTAATGTCTTAATAAACTACTTTCTAATGTCTCAATAAACTACTTCCTAATGTCTCAATAAACTACTTCCTAATGTCTCAATAAACTACTTCCTAATGTCTCAATAAACTACTTCCTAATGTCTCAATAAACTACTTTCTAATGTCTCAATAAACTACTTCCTAATGTCTTAATAAACTACTTCCTAATGTCTCAATAAACTACTTTCTAATGTCTCAATAAACTACTTTCTAATGTCTCAATAAACTACTTTCTAATGTCTCAATAAACTACTTTCTAATGTCTCAATAAACTACTTCCTAATGTCTCAATAAACTACTTTCTAATGTCTCAATAAACTACTTCCTAATGTCTCAATAAACTACTTCCTAATGTCTCAATAAACTACTTCCTAATGTCTCAATAAACTACTTTCTAAAGTCTCAATAAACTACTTCCTAATGTTTCTCCTTCTAGAAATCATGAAGTTTTGGTAATATCCCTTGAGTTCTCAGGTCTTTACTAAATATTTAAATAAAAGCTTAAGTGAAAAAAGTCATTTGTTGCAAAGGTTTTAAACCTACTTCCACTTTGTTAGTAGCTGTGTATGTGTGTAGGGAGTACGCTTGCTTTGCAACTTACAAATTAGGTCCTTGTAGAAGGTCGGATACACTGCGCTATTAAGTCACTAAATAATTTTTTATGAAATCAATGACTAGCTTTCTTTCTTTCTTGAACAAATTATGTGTATGTGTCTTGCCCGAGAAACATTCAGATAGGTTAAGGTTACTTGTAACAGAATATGGAAATACAAAGCTCAACTGTAAGTCTATTGAAGCTAGAGAATGTGCAATAAATTATCAGTTAGTCTGTTCTTTCTGAGCACGGTCATAGTGTGAACTTCTATCAGCAAGAAGTTAGTCTCTAGTTGGCTTACTATTCTTATTCCTGTGAACCCCCAGGTAAGGATAGGGCCTCAACCAGACCTCTACAACCAACTCGGTTCTGGGCAGCTATCCTGTTCTACTCGCATGTCATTCCAGTACTCATGAGCTTCGTTAGTTATTTTCGTAGTAAAGTACTTGATAAACTTAGATTGATATTTATTCTGGCAAACTTTTCAAGTTATTATAAATTACTCGTTTCTTAATGATGTAATATCGTCTGGTTTGTTTTAGTTGTCCTTATGACTAGTCTTTCAACAGATATGTGGTTCTCAAAATAATTACAGTGGCGTCATATGCAATTGTCAGCATGCAGTCAATAAGTGACGTGACAAAAAGGGATGTTATCAAAAAATAAAAATTCATGACTAAAAATACGCAAACGATTTTTTAAAAAGACGCCTCGCTGCTTTCTCACAACTAGATCTGACGTAGTAAAGAAATCCTGTGATTGGACTAAATCTAGACGCCATTAATTAATAATTTATAACTTGTAACAAAATCAGTTGATAGATGATCAAAAACTGTTTGTAAATGTTGAGGAAAATATATCAGTTAGTATTAGTTACGAAGCCTATACTGCCTTTTCGATTTACTACTACGCTTCTATCAACTCACTCTGCCTGTCTGTATGGTACAAATCTATTACAGGTTATTTATCCATCTTTCCAATCATGGATGAAGTTGAAACGTTGCACAATTATTCATTGTCGATGACAATACATGAATAAATAAAAACATTAAAATAATTAATTATCAATTTGTCGTAATTGTGCTGTAAAGGGCAGGGTGCCAGGGTGTGATTGAACCTTACTTCCCCCCCCCCAAGCACGAATGGGACTCTTGTCAACATGTAAGATAGTAGACACGTCAATGTCGCAAGACCATGACAGTAACTGATGTCATTGTGTACAGGTATGTTGGATTGATAGTTGATGCAATTGTGTACAGGTATGATTGATTGATAGTTGATGCAATTGTGTACAGGTATGATTGATTGATAGTTGATGAAATAGTGAACAGGTATGGTGGATTGATAGTTAATGCAATTGTGTACATGTATGATTCATTGATAGTTGATGCAATTTCATTCAATTTAGAAGAGTTTTGTTTTCTAAAAAGTATTTTTGTTTTACATACAGGTTCCAGGTAATTTTCAAATGCATCACGAAAAATAAGACTGTCTTTCCATTCGTGTACATAGGTTAGTGCGTATTCCTAGGTTAGTGCGTATTCCTAGGTTAGTGCGTATTCCTAAATTAGTGCGTGTTCCTAAATACTGGTTCATTCATGAAATAAGATCTTAAGGTTAGGTTAAAGAAGAAGACTTAACTCTGTCTATATATTTAACTCTTCGTGCGTGGCTAGCGTGTCATGAGGATTAGCTAACTTAAGAGTATGCTAATTTTATATATCTGTTTTACTTAAGAATTGTTGAGACATGAGGGAAGAGAAAAAAAGGACAGGGAATTATGATGTCACTTTCCATGATTCTGTCAGACGTCTTTCTTGCAGCCAACCAGAACGTTGGATAAATGAAACGCGCGATTACATCTGTGCCGACTCTGGGGGAAGAACAAAAAACACGTGAGAAAATATCAGCGCAAGGAATCTTACTTTTTTTTTTTTAGCGGCCCCTGAAAGGAGAAAAGACGCTATTAGTTTTGTGTGGCCTGTCTGTCCGTCTGTCCGTCCCGTTCAGATCTCAGAAAGAAAATAAAAAACCGGACATCACGATATTTTAGATCATTTTAAGTTTTGATGCAACGGCTACTTTCTCCATTCTTCTCTGTCGTGTGCCTTTGATAGAATTTCATTATGATATTCTTTCTGAAAATATTGAACCAAACCAAACTTGTTAATAGTTAAACATGAATTTAGACCAGCAAAAGAAATTCTTGTTAAAAAGTTTGAGCCATAACGAACAGTAAAGGAAAAAATTCACAATCTTTTTTCTCGTTTTATAAAACGGAAACACAATATTTCATTTTTTTAGACATACTATATAGACATTCTATATGTACATTTATTACGTCTTTGAAAAGAATGTCTTGTATGTTGTATTTGTGTATTGTATGTTGTATATGTGTATTGTATGTTGTATTTGTGTATTGTATGTTGTATATGTGTATTGTATGTTGTATTTGTGTATTGTATGTTGTATTTGTGTATTGTATGTTGTATTTGTGTATTGTATGTTGTATTTGTGTATTGTATGTTGTATTTGTGTATTGTATGTTGTATATGTGTATTGTATGTTTTATGTGTATTGTATTTTGAATATGTGTATTGTATGTTGTATATGTGTATTGTATGTTGTATATGTGTATTGTATGTTGTATTTATGTATTGTATGTTGTATTTGTGTATTGTATGTTGTATATGTGTATTGTATGTTGTATATGTGTATTGTATGTTGTATTTGTGTATTGTATGTTGTATATGTGTATTGTATGTTGAATATGTGTATTGTATGTTGTATATGTGTATTTTTTCCTAAATATTAATTTATTAAAGTCTTCAATGAATGCGAAAATACCAGAAGACGTTGAGAGTCTATTCAAGGTCAATGTTTACTCGTTCTCCAGACACATTTAAATTGACCTCTCTTTTTTTACTTTCAAATATTATAACGGTCTAACTAGAGATTTCTCTAGTTCAGTGAGCTAGTAATTTATGTCCCAACGATATGCAGCAACTGTCCAATTTCTAGGAAAATCGTTAGAGCCGTTTTCGAAATCTGTGTTCAGCTTATGCCCACGTAGGTTTTTCCTAGCCATAGGTTTATGTTTCCACGAAAATATGAGTTGAATTTTGTTTAAAAAAAATAATTGGAAAACTGATATGTGTCACCCAGTGCGTTTTAAACACCTCGCTTATAATTTCTGTCATTAATGTGGTCTTAAATAAGAATCTGACTTTTTTATTCATAAAATAATTGAAACCTTTATTGAAATTTTATGCCAGAACGTTCAGACCCAAAATGGCAATGCCGAAACGTCCCGCACCGTGACAAAGACATTTTTTGGGGGCCAGCTTAAAGGTTGATTGCGTTATAAAGCTTTCTCCAGAACACGATTGAAACATCAGTCCTGGCATCAGCTTGTCTTCACTTGCATAGAGAGCCAGCAAAAGTCTTCCAAGAGACACATTTGAGAATTAATGTAGAATTATAGCCAAAGGCATGCGAGATGAGCATCTAAATCCTTTAGAAAGAGAAATGTAGCAAACTTTTTAGGTCACTATAGATCTGAATGAAAATATTTCTGTTTCTAGAACATCAACATCAGATACATAGTTTATTTTGAAAGCTGCCCCTCTGAACTAAACATTGAATCATTCCTGTGTACATTAAAAAAACAACATATAAAACAAACACTTTACGATACGATCATTCCAGTTGTTATACATAAAAATGTAGACATCGGCCTCCAGAAGCCAGATAATAGCATTAGGTCTACAAGATGTCAGGTCTATGAGAATCATCTCATCACAGTGAAACGACTTTACTTACAACACTGATACATGACGTCACGGCAACAGGTAAACAAGACATTCATATTTTTTCATGTCATAGAAACATTTGATATAGAGTCGAGTTGAACTTTGCAATTTTACCTGACATCTCAGCTTAGGACAAATGAAACTAATTAGATCTAGTAGGTAAACGAAGCTCGAAAATAAATTGTAATTTTTGGCATGCCTTCAACAAGACTACAGCATTTTGGAGGGGAAAAGTGCAACACTATTTGTACAGTGCAAACCGTCTAGTCCCAAAGTGAGGCTATTTTGTATGCAGTTAAACGTCAGTGTGTATACACTAACAGTGTAAAGCTATTTTGAACAAAATAGTGTATAGTGAATCAAGCTAAATATATTGGTTCAAAGCACTAGGATACTTTGTTAAACAGTTCTCTTGTTGATTTCGTCCTAGGTACTTGCTCTTGATTATTTTATTTCCATAATGGCTTTAGTGAGAAACATAAATGAAAGGCAAAGTGTGTAGTTTATAGGGTAAAGAATGGACTTTGTAACAAGGTTAATTACTGCACTTTTCTGTAATCGACTTGAAAACATTGTGTTAGTATTTTAAGGAATGTTTTAGCAAATCCATTTTCGGACATAAATGTCGGAACAGAAAGTTTAAATATTGTTATAACTGTGCTTTCACTACGCTTTTGTGCGCACTAGCGCCCCGTTTTACACGAGTGATAGACCTCATGTTGATAGGAGAAAGAAGGAGGGTTTGAGATCCGGCTGAAGTGATCAACAATATATATATATATATATATTGTTACGAATCTCACTATCCAGGCTCTCTGCAAACTGCACCATACATTACCAACTTAAAGAACTTGACCACTCAGGGCTCCAAAGTAACGTGACGCTTTAATAGTTGAATACATAACAGCCAATACTGTACATATGGCAACACGTACACTGTACAAATATCTCTCCGATAACACCGTTCCGCCGTATCAACTCTTGAACCGGCCTCTCCGTCTAGTTCCGGGCTTGCACTGGGTTCAGCAGTTCAGGACTGACTTCACACACTAGGCTCGTTGTGTCGGACTCATTCGCAGACCAAGATCAAGACGCCAGTCGTCTCAGCTGTACTTGACACTACTCCGCAATGAACCGTCGTAATGCTCCGTACAGAACCACTCTGTTGAACTGTGCTGTAGTCGATCGTGTTCTGAGCCCTGTCGTGAACCTTCTCTAGTGAACCTCTCTCGTGAACCCCTTTTCTGAACCTTGCTGTATTGAGCCCCTTTTCTCGACCAGACTGTAGTGAACCGGGCTCTGAACCGTCTTGACTGCGTCACCTCCGCTCTTAAATAGGGTCCCTTCTGGCCTTCTCGAACCGGACAGAATGCCGCTCGACGTTTCTATGTGGTCAGATTACTACAACTCTCGTGACGCTCCTGAGCTCTGTTCACGACGACGATCCTTCCCGAACCGTCCTGTTGACACTCGACTCGGCTGACCGTCGTAACTCGTCACGGTTGACCGCTCGCCTAGCGCTGGCCTGGGGCGATTTGCGTCAGCTGACTACACTCACACCACTACCCCATCTGTGCCACCACCAGGTTTATAACAATATATATATATATCTTATCTTATCTTATATAATACAGACGTTACTTCAAAAAAGAAGATGATTACGTCCTACGCGTCATGCATTTAGTCATGCATATTAACCAATGACTTAAATTCTGCCAAGTCACTGGTTTTCCTGGCTAGCTCAGGCAACCCATTCCATGCTCTAATAGTACTAGGGAAGAAGGAGTATTTGTACACATTTGTCGTAGCATATGGGATGAGGAATGTGCCTTTATCTTTGTGTCTTTCAGAGTATTTTATTAAATTTTGTTTTTGTATTTGAAGATTATGGTTCAGTGTTTTATGTATAATTGCTACTTTACTTTTGAGTCTTCTGTCCTGAAGGCTTTCTAAATTTAGTGATTTTACTATAGGTGTTACTCTAGTCAAATGTGAATATTCATTTGTTATGAATCTCACTGCTCTATTTTGTGTCTGTTCCAGTTTCTTAATGTTTTCTTGAGTTGAGGGGTCCCAAATGGAGGATGCACATTCTATTATTGGCCTAACCAAGGTTAAATAACATTTTAGTTTTATGTTCTTATTTGATTTATAGAAATTTCTTTTAATAAATCCTAATGCTTTGTTTGATTTTTTTAATAGTTTCATCAATATGTGGTATCCATGACAGTTTTTCATTTATTATAACACCTAAGTATTTTGCGTTTTTAGTCTGTGTTACTGGTTTGCCATGAATAAGATAAGTGGAATTAATTTGTTTTTTTATTTTTACTCTTAACAACTGACATTTTTCTGGGTGGAAAGACATGCTCCAATTTGATTCCCATTTCTGCAATTCATCTAATTCTCTTTGTAAATTATCTGTGTCTTCTGTTGTTTTTATTGTTCTATATATTATGCAATCGTCTGCAAATAATCTGACTTTTGTTCCCGAAGTAATGCAATTTGGTAAATCATTTATGTAAATTAAAAATAGTAGTGGACCCAAGACTGTTCCTTGAGGTACACCTGAGTTTACTGTTATTGGTGTTGATTTAGAGCCATTTATTATAACAGTTTGTTCTCTCCCTATTAGAAAATCTTTAATCCAATGACGCAGTGGACCATTAATGCCAAAATATTTTAATTTTTTAAGCAAAATATGGTGGTGAACTTTGTCAAAAGCCTTAGAAAAATGTAGTAAGATAGCATCTATTTGTTCACTATATTGTATATATATATATGTGTGTGTGTGTGTGTGCACAAATAATTAATCTTTATTACATTCTGATCCTTGAGTTAGTGGGAATATTGTAGACTCCCCGTCCTTGCCAGCAAGGGCGTCTGGGGGAGAGCTGTAAAGCACTATTTCCGGTATTGAAAGCCAACAAAATGCAGATTCTGAGGCAGGGGCGGACTGGTTATATGGGCAAACAAGCAAATGCCCGGTGGGCCAGTACCAAATGGGCCGGTTTGGTCGCGACCAAAGAAAAAAAATGTTTTTCAATGCAGACAACTTTTTAAAAAAGTGACAGCAGCATGACACAGATACCCGAACACGTTTTTTGTGGGTTTTTTTGTTTTAAATATTATTACAATTAATTTTGTTTGAAATTCAACAAGAATATAAAAAAGTACACTATACACTGTACTTGTTATCATTTGCAAAACGTTAGACCGTACTTTTAGCTATGCATGAGCGGCATGGAAATCAACACTGCTATGATATTATCGAGGTTGTGTTTTGCCTAATCATTTTGCTGGTCGGCATGGACGTTTGATGACACTCCCATTTGTTTTTGCTCCTTCCCTCCCCCGTCTTTTGATGGTTCCGTTGACAGATAACGAAAAAGAGGGATGAGAAAGGGTAAGTTAGGAAACAGCAAACAAAATAGGGGCGACAATGAGATCTTAAAAAATATTTGATAGAAATTAATTTTAAGGACAGTTTAAACCCCCTTACCGTTCAAAATTATCTTTTTTTTTATAACTGAATATTATACAACATTCATTTCTGAAAAATTTGGTGTATACAACATGTCCAAATTCAAAGTGGAAGTATTTTAAATATATTTGAATGTTTTGTATAAAAATTTAGTTTTTACCACAGAGGTTGTCCTTTTATGCTGTTTTCGATTTCTATATTCTTGTATATTTCGAGATGGCGTGATAATAAATTTGTTTATGAATATTTTGCTTTGAAATTTGGCAAAAATAATGTTGTATTTACAAGTATGAAAGTAAAGTAGAATAATTATAAAAAGTTGAAAATTAATTTTTTCTAAGCCTACCCCCCCCCCTATAAAAACTTGAAATAATGGGCCACAACCATATTTAGGGCTGTAACTTTTTTTATATTCAATGAATATGGCTAAATCTGCTTCACAATCTTTTTCTAGTATTGACTAATCAACAGCTGAATTTTTATTGAACTAGATGAAGTAGTTGTCAAGAAAACTTGACATGAAAAATAAATAGTTTTTCATCATTTTAGCTAAAAATAGCCCTAAAAAAATTCAACGCTGGCCCTAACCCTAGCCCATGACTTCTAGTATGTCTTACACTGTATTGGAAAGGCGATCTTTTCTCTCTCTTTCTTTTTCTCTGCCTCTCTCTCTGGAACTTACTTTTTTTTTTTTTTTTCATTCTGCGCATCGTCTGACCTAGACTTATGAATTGACCCGTTTTATAACGCCCACACTTACAAGCTCTACTTACTCTACTTATAGCCTCTACTTACAACCTCTACTTACAACATCTACTTACAACCTCTACTTACAACCTCTACTTACAACCTCTACTTACAACCTCTACTTACAACTTCTACTTACAACCTCTACTTACAACCTCTACTTACAACCTCTACGTACAACCTCTACGTACAACCTCTACTTACAACCTCTACTTACAACCTCTACTTACAACCTCTACTTACAATCTCTACTTACAACCTCTACTTACAACCTCTACCTCCAACCTCTACTTACAATCTCTACTTACAACCTCTACTTACAACCTCTACTTACAACCTCTACTTACAACCTCTACTTACAATCTCTACTTCCAACCTCTACTTACAATCTCTACTTCCAACCTCTTCTTAAAACCTCTACTTACAACCTCTACTTCCAACCTCTACTTACAATCTCTACTTACAACCTCTACTTACAATCTCTACTTACAATCTCTACTTACAACCTCTACTTACAATCTCTACTTCCAACCTCTTCTTAAAACCTCTACTTACAACCTCTACTTACAACCTCTACTTCCAACCTCTACTTCTAACCTCTACTTACAACCTCTACTTCCAACCTCTACTTCCAATCTCTACTTACAATCTCTACTTACAATCTCTACTTACAATCTCTACTTACAATCTCTACTTACAACCTCTACTTACAATCTCTACTTCCAACCTCTTCTTAAAACCTCTACTTACAACCTCTACTTACAACCTCTACTTCCAACCCCTACTTACAATCTCTACTTACAACCTCTTCTTAAAACCTCTAATTACAATCTCTACTTACAACCTCTACTTACAACCTCTACTTACAACCTCTACTTACAACCTCTACTTACAACCTCTACTTACAACCTCTACGTACAACCTCTACTTACAACCTCTACTTACAACCTCTACTTCCAACCTCTACTTACAACCTCTACTTACAACCTCTACTTCCAACCTCTACTTACAATCTCTACTTACAACCTCTTCTTAAAACCTCTACTTACAATCTCTACTTACAGCCTCTTCTTACAACCTCTTCTTAAAACCTCTACTTACAATCTCTACTTACAGCCTCTTCTTACAACCTCTTCTTAAAACCTCTACTTCAAACCTCTACTAACAATCTCTACTTACAACCTCTACTTACAACCTCTACTTACAAACTTTACTTACAACCTCTACTTACAACCTCTACTTACAACCTCTACTTAGAAACTCTACTTACAACCTCTACTTACAAACTTTACTTACAACCTCTACTTACATCCTCTACTTACAACCTCTTCTTAAAACCTCTACTTACAACCTCTACTTACAACCTCTACTTACAACCTCTACTTTTAACCTCTACTTACAACCTCTACTTACAACCTCTACTTACAATCTCTACTTACAACCTCTACTTACAACCTCTACTTACAACCTCTACTTACAACCTCTACTTACAACCTCTACTTAGAAACTCTACTTACAACCTCTACTTACAAACTTTACTTACAACCTCTACTTACAATCTCTACTTCCAACCTCTTCTTAAAACCTCTACTTACAACCTCTACTTTTAACCTCTACTTACAACCTCTACTTACAACCTCTACTTACAATCTCTACTTACAACCTCTACTTACAACCTCTACTTACAACCTCTACTTACAACCTCTACTTACAATCTCTACTTACAACCTCTACTTAAAACCTCTACTTCAAACCTCTACTAACAATCTCTACTTACAACCTCTACTTACAACCTCTACTTACAAACTCTACTTACAACCTCTACTTACAACCTCTACTTACAACCTCTACTTACAACCTCTACTTACAAACTCTACTTACAACCTCTACTTACAACCTCTACTTACAACCTCTACTTACAAACTCTACTTACAACCTCTACTTACAACCTCTACTTACAACCTCTACTTACAACCTCTACTTACAAACTTTACTTACAACCTCTACTTACATCCTCTACTTACAACCTCTACTTACAACCTCTACTTACAACCTCTTCTTACAACCTCTACTTACAACCTCTACTTACAACCTCTACTTACAACCTCTACTTACAACCTCTACTTACAACCTCTACTTTTAACCTCTACTTACAACCTCTACTTACAACCTCTACTTACAATCTCTACTTACAACCTCTACTTACAACCTCTACTTACAACCTCTACTTACAACCTCTACTTACAACCTCTACTTAGAAACTCTACTTACAACCTCTACTTACAAACTTTACTTACAACCTCTACTTACAATCTCTACTTCCAACCTCTTCTTAAAACCTCTACTTACAACCTCTACTTTTAACCTCTACTTACAACCTCTACTTACAACCTCTACTTACAATCTCTACTTACAACCTCTACTTACAACCTCTACTTACAACCTCTACTTACAACCTCTACTTACAACCTCTACTTAGAAACTCTACTTACAACCTCTACTTACAAACTTTACTTACAACCTCTACTTACAATCTCTACTTCCAACCTCTTCTTAAAACCTCTACTTACAACCTCTACTTTTAACCTCTACTTACAACCTCTACTTACAACCTCTACTTACAATCTCTACTTACAACCTCTACTTACAACCTCTACTTACAACCTCTACTTACAACCTCTACTTACAACCTCTACTTACAATCTCTACTTACAACCTCTACTTAAAACCTCTACTTCAAACCTCTACTAACAATCTCTACTTACAACCTCTACTTACAACCTCTACTTACAAACTCTACTTACAACCTCTACTTACAACCTCTACTTACAACCTCTACTTACAACCTCTACTTACAAACTCTACTTACAACCTCTACTTACAACCTCTACTTACAACCTCTACTTACAAACTCTACTTACAACCTCTACTTACAACCTCTACTTACAACCTCTACTTACAACCTCTACTTACAAACTTTACTTACAACCTCTACTTACATCCTCTACTTACAACCTCTACTTACAACCTCTACTTACAACCTCTTCTTACAACCTCTACTTACAACCTCTACTTACAACCTCTACTTACAACCTCTACTTACAACCTCTACTTACAACCTCTACTTTTAACCTCTACTTACAACCTCTACTTACAACCTCTACTTACAATCTCTACTTACAACCTCTACTTACAACCTCTACTTACAACCTCTACTTACAACCTCTACTTACAACCTCTACTTACAAACTCTACTTACAACCTCTACTTACAACCTCTACTTACAACCTCTACTTACAACCTCTACTTACAAACTCTACTTACAACCTCTACTTACAACCTCTACTTACAACCTCTACTTACAAACTCTACTTACAACCTCTACTTACAACCTCTACTTACAACCTCTACTTACAACCTCTACTTACAAACTTTACTTACAACCTCTACTTACATCCTCTACTTACAACCTCTACTTACAACCTCTACTTACAACCTCTTCTTACAACCTCTACTTACAACCTCTACTTACAACCTCTACTTACAACCTCTACTTACAACTTCTACTTACAACCTCTACTTACAACCTCTACTTACAACCTCTACTTACAACCTCTACTTACAACCTCTTTTCTACTTCTTCTCAATTGAATTTCAAACTATTTCTAGTGCTGCCCTCCTCCCCCACCCCCACATTATTCATTGAATTACACACCAGAAGTTTTTTGTTGCACCCTTCCGATTGATCAACCCCTCCCTTTTTATCATAAAGCAAAAATATGCTTTATTAGAGTCCAGTAGCACCAGGTGCTGCTGTTTATTTATGTTTAATATGCATGTATCAGCATTTGTTTCAGCACCTAGCTTCACTTCTATAGTTTTAATTTACATAGAGACAGCACACTAATAGTTTTAGCCCTAAAGGAAAAAAATGAAGGCGGAAAAAATGCATTTTCTTTTCGCTAAAGAGTATTGAAATCTTATCTACACACGCAAAAAAAAATAAATAAAAAAATCATTATCATTGTTTGCTCTAGGTAGAAAAACCAATAGACTCTAAATCTATTTTTATCATGCCACTAGGGCTTAGTTTTGTTCTTTGCCAAAAGGAAGCGAAGATACAAATACGATACAACCATGGATATAGCTTAAGGCAAACTAAAAATAAGTTGACTTAAGAAAATAAAAAAAAGTGCTATAAAGTAGGGAAGTCCTATTTTTGTGCTCGATCTTTTGGGGAAACACCGAAAAAAAAATGAAAAGGTTTTAATTGAAATCGCGGTATTCAGGGTCTAAGCTGTCAGCGAGCGAGGTAAAATTAACTTATGTATGAAAATTAATTCGAATCCGTACGACAGTTGATGAAATATCTTGATACATAAATCAGTTTATGGTATGGGCCATCACGAAAAAACGGCGGGAAAGGGGGGGGGGCTGGTGGCCCAAAAATATGCTGTTTTGGGTTAGTAATAAAACAAATTCAAGACATAAAATAAACAACATATTCATAAGCCTATGTCAAAAGTGAGGACAAATGTAATTAAAAATAATATTCTTTTAATCTCGGCTGCAATTTTTAAAATACCTCTATTCAAGTGAGAACTTCGTGGAGCCTTCAGGAACCAGTCTGGGCGATAATCTCAGAAACGGCTCTAATAATTTTCCTAGAAATTTAACAGTTGTTGTATATCGCTGAGAAAAGAATCGATAGATTGTTGGCCACATGGGGAAATCTATAATTTTTTCAAACTAAAAAAAAATAAATGTAAATTTGGCTTGAGAATTAGACTTAGATCTAGAGCCAACATCGGTTTTTGAAGTGCTATGGCGTTCTTGAAAGGACTATAACGTTTAAGAATTTCCGAAGCTTTGTCATTATTGATTCAAGAGTTTAAGAAATCAATGTTCAAGAATATTTCGTCTTCTAAGTCTAGATTAAAAGTTGCGCCATTGAAATTATTCAATAATTTAAAAAAATCATGGCGTAGTCAGCCGTAGTGTACTGATTATGCGATTAATGAATGAATTTAAATTTGCTTCAAGTTTATTGAAAGAATGTTTAAGTTGCATTACTATTTTTTTTAAGGAAATGAAACGTAACATACATATAGATTCCAAATCTGGAAGTAGATCTAGATCTACACTAGATCCTAAGAGTTCTATATCAAAATTCTAGGTCTAGTATTGAGCTCGATCTAGATGTCCATATAATGTTTATATCAGTTAGACTATGGATTGCACGTTGGCCGATTTGTTAACAACGTACGTTCACGACGCTGACAATGTCAAAATCACTTGTTCGATACTTTGTTTGAAATAAGCATTTCATAATTAATTATTTCTTAATAATTGATTATATTTTTAGTTGTATAATGGAGGTATTAACTTTTAAAAAAATGTATTTTTTGTTTTTTTTTTTTAGAACATTAAATACAACGCCGATAAAACATTTTGTAAAAAAAAATATTTAAAAATTAATCAGTTACCGAACAAATTAGTCTTACATAATTAATCTAGCTACAACTAGAAGTCATTAATATGTATTTTTGTTCTAGTTTCATTGGAAGTTCTGTTACACATCATAGCTAACAATTATGGAATTAAATTGACTTTGTTCGATTCCTGAACAAAGAATGAGAGACATTTAGATGCAGACTTGGTGAACTGAACACAAAATATATCATGACTAACACGCTGTAGTTGTTCCTCGTACCTGGTCTGTACTTGAATCCCAAGACAACAACATCTATATTTAGATGTCTATTTGTCTTGCCTTTCTGTCATGAACTAGCTGCTTGTAGTAGAGTAGAGCTACCTTTAAATCCACACACACACACACACACACACACACGCAAGAAAGACAATTTGTAAGGTTAAAAATAGCCGGAAATAATGTAATATGGTAGTCGTGACTTCATTGCTATGAGCAGACAACTTAAAGAGCTATTTTGGTCTCGGTTCATTTTAAAGCTCTAAATGACCCAGTTTTTGCCACTTTTTGTCTTTTGCCTGTCGTTATTTGTACAGACTCATGAATACACTTTTTGAAATACAGAGAAAGTAGAGAAATTTTAGACAAAACTCATGAGTTCACTTTTTGAAATACAGAGAAAGTAGAGAAATTTTAGACAAAACTCATGAGTTCACTTTTTGAAATACAGAGAAAGTAGAAGGACTTTAGACGATTTCAAAAGTAGAAACATTGCTAGGGGGGAAAAAAAGCATAAAATAAAAATCTCTTCTTAAAATCAAATTTTAATTTACGACTTTATATAGCCCAATGGACAATGTACTTTTCCTAACTCGAGTTGTAGATCAAATAAAATACAGAAACATACACAAACACGCGGACATATACAGAGATATGCATTTGTTTGTTGACACTGTCAAGGAATTTAATGATTGATTTATTTTTTATCTTTTTTTTGAGTTCGCTTGTCTCCCTTCTTTCTTGTTGACAACTTGTTGACACAGATTCTCTCTAGACAAACGTAAAGCTCATTCATAATGTCATAGTACAGATGTTATTACATTTATTTTAACACTTGATCATTGACTTGTTATAAATTCCCTATTATCACAGATTAATATATATATATATATGTTACCGTAAACGTCCAGGCAAAGTGAGAAATGATTTTTCCATTTTTTTACTTGACCTAGGGCCTAGGCATTCTATAGAATGACCACAACTGCTTTAGACAGACTTTTAAATATGATTTCAATTATTTTTAAATAAAATACATTTCTTGGAATACTATTTCTATTCGCCAGTAATCTCAATCATTTAGTCTTGTTCTTTAGACTGTGAAGTAGTTTGAATTACCACTGACGAAGTGTGCATGCTTTGTAGTTACAAAGTTGATACCAAAAATGCTTCCTATTGTGTTGTAGAGAATAGGTCTATCTATTATGTGAAGGCAAATACGACTTCTACAAGGGAATCACTTGACTAGATATTGATAGATAAAGCTGATAACACGTTTTGTTGTAATGACTTTGAAAAACACAAGAAGTTAATTTCTCAAGTTCAACAAGACTTCAGTGCAATTCATTTTTTGTCTGGAATATTGACACAGATTTTGCCATCGAAAAAAAAAAAAATTCATTGTACAGCCTAGAACTTCCTAACATGTTTCAGTAAATACTTAGTAAGCCTAGTCTCTAACGTTCACTTTGTCTTGTTTTTATTTTCTGTCCTCCTTGGTGAGGTTTTATCTCTCTTATTGTTTTCCTATGGGTTTGAACGTGTCTGGTAAGCCTCAATGGGTTTCACGGTGTTTTCTTCTCAACATAAGATGATTTATATTGTATAAGAACAAAGGAAAAGCAATAGAAATGCGTACAAATAGATTATGTAGACTTTGCTTTATCGACAGATTTATAAAAATTATCCTTTACATAATGTGAATTAAGACAACTGATTGGAACGTTACTAAATTGATTTTTTGTAAATGTATTTAAAATGAAACTAACAAAAATATTTTTTAAATGCGAGCAGTATTTAAAAATTACTTTGATTCACTTTTGCTGTTGTGTGTAGACAGTTTTACCCGCTCAATATTTCGGTATCTTTAATGCATCTTTTCCGTCAACTTAAAGTATATATATATAAAGTATATATATAAAGTATATATATATATATATTAAAATCTCACCTAAAATAAACAAAATCAAAACAAAAAATTAGTCACTAAATTCATGGGCGTAACAAGGGGGGTTGGAGTTCGAACCCCCTCCTCTAAATTAAATCCCCCCCGTAGGGGGAGGGGGGAGGAATTTAGTGACTAATTTTTGTTTTGATTTTGTTTATTTTAGGTGAGATTTTAATACTCAACCATCACTAGCCAAAAAAATGAGCGTAGCCAATCCAATGGGGGGTTTTGAATTTAAACCCCCCTACTCCAGAGGGCTTTTGTTAAAGTTTAAAACCCCTCCAGATGGTTTTGAGTTAAAAATCCCCCTACAGAGAGTTTTGAGGTTGAAAACCTCTCTCTTCAATAGTACTCTAAATTTGAATTCTAATTTTAAAACAAACAAAAAAAAAACTCCAGAGATTTTTTTGCTCCAACCCCCCCCCCCCCAACAGATGATGTTAACGATAAAAATTTCCATTCCGGTATAAAATCTCAAGCAAACGTCAGCTAATTTCTACCAGTGGCTAGGCTCCAAAAGTAATAATAAAGTGCAGTGAATAGTCATCTGCCAAAATTGAAAAAGACTAAATGTGGCTCATAAAGGTGGCTATGACGGATTTTAGGAGACATTTATAGAGATTGGGTCTCAATCAAGGAAATCATTTGCTGAACTGGGAGTCGACCCCTTATGCGTCGCATGAGGTTTGCGGGACATGTTCTTCGACAAAATAAATTACGCATAATAAGGAGCCATTAGGAGGAAAGCGCAAACACAGACAACGTGGCGCCACACTTTCATGGAGGTCCTCAGAGCAGGTGGGAAGAGGCTTCAGACGTTGCCAGTGATTTTTGTGGAAGCAGCTTGCCACCAAAGACGCGAATGTTGCGGGAGAATCCAAATAAGTAAGAATAGCACATTAGTTTTTGAAATAAAACTTTTTAATTGCAGGATAATGCACTGTAGATACCTCAGAATATACATTTTCTTGGCTTTCAATACCAAAATAGTGCTAGGCGACGGGGCTCCATCCCGAACCCCGCTAGGGGAGCAGCGCTCCCCCAGACCCCCTTGCAAGAGGGGTCTACAATTTTTCCACTAACTTCAGGCAGAACCTACATTAAACATATTTGAAAGAATGAAGGGCCAGAATGTAAAATAAGATTAATAACGTACACACACACCCAAAAAAAAATCCTGGCTACGCCCATGATATATAAATATATATATATATATATATATATATATATATATAAGTAAGTAACTTTACAATGAAACGCTTGACGACCTTTTAGACTTTTGAAGCGCTTTAGTTTATTCTTATCAATGTAATAAACAAAGTAATTGTCATTTTTATTTAATGCCAATCACCATATACTACAGAAGATAGGAAGTGCACCTCCTAGCACGGTAACAAACACAACTTTTAAGCTCTGACATTTGTAGCAAAAACCTTTTCTTTTATTTACTGTAATCTTTAATAGAGTCACCTTGACATTGTTGAGATTGTCTGATCATTTGAAAGTCTCTCCCGATTGTCCTCTTTTCATAAATGAAAGTTTTTTTTTTTGGTTGGTGTCCTTATATCACCTGCTAACGTTTTCCGTATACCTCTTTCGTACGTGGCTAAATTTGATTGGTTAAAGAATATACACCGGATGTCATACAGGGAAAGCTAAACAAAGAGGAGACGAATGTGTTTCAAATTACTCTTGTAATGGAACTAAAATGTAGCAAGGTAGAAGAAGGAGACACTTCTCTTTTGTATATATCTATATACATCTCTTCAGAGCTCAACACTTCGGACACCAAGAAGTCAAGGAAAGATCACTCGTTTAATTCTGCATGGTGGACAAGAGTTACGGCGAAAAATAAGAGGGGGGGGGAACAAGTAATCTGCTCTGTATTCACCCGTCACTAAATAGCAGGGCCTGAATCAACCGTTGTATTGCATAATGCCGTTTTTTTTTTTATCGCGCGTAGGATTGACGTTTTCCATATTGAATGACACCCCAAAATGAAATATTTTTTTTATATATTTCAGGAGATTTGTATGAGTTTTCAAAAGATTTTAATAATTTCCGGAGATTTCCAGGACTTTTTCGTATATTTTGCAATTTCAGAAGATTTCCAGGACTTTTTCATATATTTTGCAATTTCTGAAGATTTCCAGGAGCTCTTGGTAAATCAAGCGACAGCGGGAAATCTGTTATAAGTTATAAAAAGGTTTAATTTAATAATTTACACCTAGAATTAGCGCGGGTCCTATGAAAGTGCGGGGCCCACTGCGGTGGCATAGATTGCAGTGGTCTAAGGCCGGCCCTGCAAAATGTCACCGGTCACTTCATCCCCGGTCACTTCATCCCCTGTCATTTCATCCCCTGGTCACTTCATCTCCTGGTTGCTTCATCCCCCGGTCATTTTATCCCCTGGTCAGTTCATCCCCCGGTCATTTTCATCATCTGATCATTTTATCTAACGAATTGTAATTTTAAAAATCATTAAATGAGCAATATTTATTGTATTCCTTTTGTATTTTAATGACAAAATTGTAACACTTAAGATTAGAATAAAATTAAAATTAAATGCCATTAAAAACTATAAAAATTTAGCATGTAAAAATAAAGAGGTAATGTAAAAAAAAAGTGTTTTTGTGTTTATCTATATCATTAAGATAGATAAGCTATCGATTGTAAACACAGAAGACGATCCATCGATTCCTATTGATGAACAATGTTTGTTATTCTCTTAGCCAGTGTTGCATATTTCTTCCTTGGGCGTTCTTCAGTGCCGGCGCTAGCCTGTAAAACTGATGCCTTGTGCAACTGACTATCCTTTCGTAGACCATCTAAAAATGTCCACAGAGTTGGATGGTGGCATGAAAATAGAGATCGGAGGGCGTGATGCCAGCCCTCCACAGCGTTATTCGTTCGCGCAACACCACCGATTACGTCCAGGTATTTATTCCATGTACTTGGAGGGAATAAAGCTGCAGCATAGTTATCTCCTCTGCCACCTTCATGATTGTGAGTAGATGATTGATTGATTACATCATCTTGGGCAGTAACTAATGTTACCGGGCATTTGTTTGTTTGATATTTGCTACATCTCCAGTTCATGTTTCCGTTCAGCGCCTTCTTCTTGAGCCAGAATTCATATCCTTCATAAACTTGGATAGATCTGCCTTTGCAACTTAATGTGAACTCCAGAGACATTTCTCTAACAGTTCGGGTAGCCAGGCAATGTTGGCTATTTGAAATAGAGAACTGCTGATCACTTATAAAACCTAAAAACGATGCTGTGGAGTGGGAAAAATACATCAGATCGACGCCTACTGGCAGAGAGAGAGAGAAAGAGATAGAGAGAGAGAAAGAGAGTCACACCCTAAATATAGATGCAAGATTATTTCCAATAAGCACTCAAACAATTAATTTTAATGTTCACATAACTATAGGCCCCCCACCAGTTTCGATAGCTAAATTGAATATCAATAAACAAAATACATACTTACATATACACGTAGAAATGAAATATCGATAGAAATAAATCTAGTCAAATGTGAATTATTAGGATGCATATTCTATTATTGTAACTTTAATGTTTAAACGGAAGTCCGCCTTTATTAGAAAAAAAAAATAAAACCTTATTTCAAGGCTAAAAATGACTCGCCCATTTTCAAGAAAGAGCGATTGAAAAAAAAAATTAAGTGAAACATGGTCGTACTTTCACCACAGCTTGACCTTTGATGATAAGTTATCACCGGCACGGTCATAATTATTGTAATCGCACTTCTGTCTCTCAAAAGATTCCCACTACTTGCAGCACACCTTGGCCTTTGATCATTACGCTATAGCTAAGTACACATCCAGATTTACAATATAATATTATATTTCTCATTAAGAATACAAAGTGGAAGAGGAAACACAATAAACGCATTAGTAACAAGCCATAAACTGTCAAAAAGAAAGCATTCTACATAATCATATTTATATATAAAATATTTAATTGGGAATGAAATGACCGAGGTATGAAGTGACCGGGGATGAAGTGACCAGGGGATGAAATGACCGGGGATGAAGTGACCGGGAACCCTGCAAAATAGCGGCGTATGCTACGCCGTGGGTCGACTAGTCTTATATAATACACATTTTACTTCAAAAAAAAAAGATGATTACGTCCTAAGCGTCATTCATCTAGTCGTGCATGTTAACCAATGACAATATTCTGGTTTCCTGGCTGGCTCAGGCAACCCATTCCATGTTCTAATAGCACTAGTGAAGAAGGAGCATTTGTATACATTTGTCCTAGAATATGGAATGAGGAATACACCTTTGTCTTTGTGTCTTTCTGAGTATTTTTATTAGATTTTGTCTTTGTATTTGAAGATTATGGTTCAGTGTTTTATATATAATTGCTACTTTACTTTTGAGTCTTCTCTCCAGAAGGCTTTCTAAATTTAGTGATTTTATTAAACGTGTTACTCTAGTGACCTAGTCAAATGTGAATATTCGTTTGTTATGAATCTCACTGCTCTAAATTGTGTCTGCTCCAGTTTCTTAATGTTTTCTTGAGTCGAGGGGTCCCAAATAGAGGATGCATATTCTATTATTGGCTTAACCAAGGTTAAACTTAATTATTATACAACATAAAACATACTCTTTTAAGCATCAATGCATCAAAGAACTGGAGTATTTATATGAAATAACAAACAGGATCTTTTTTTGTTACTATTACTAAGCCTGCTAATGATAATCTTGATCTATAGCTGCACTATTCAACTAAACAAGAATAATATTTACTATTATTTAATAATAATTTAATTCAAGTCAAATGTGAATTCTTTTTTATATTAAAACTAAATTAGCTAAATGTTTTGTTTTGTTATGTACTTTTTACAAAACAACTTTAATTGGTTTAGCTAAATGTTTACAAAAGGAACAGTAAAGTCTAACTAAAATAATGACAACAAATTATACATTTATTTTAATGTGTATGCTAAAAAGCCTTCATAATAAAGTTCTTGGTTGGTGTATGGAAAGTTGTGGGGAAATACTTACTCCCATAACAATTGAAAACAATAAATAGTAAATATGTTCATTGACAACATTGTGATGCTGGTGAAAGGGAATGCATAAGTTCAGACACACAAAACTGTAGTGCTGGGATATTGGAGAAGAAAAAAAGCATAAAATCGTTTAATCTTAAGATAAAGGACATTCGGTAATCATGAATGTGAGTGTCAAAAATTATTTTTCGCGTCATTCCTTGTTGTCTCTTCCTGGCCAAAAACAAATCCAGATTTGTTTATCAAAAATAATTTTGGCATCATTAAGTGCTGCCAACTAGAAATGAGAAACACCCACTATGTACAGATGTATTAATGTTAGATAAAATAATGTAGACCACAATAAAATAGGTTTTTTTAAAGATTTATTGCAATCAATTTGTGTGTGTGTGCTAAATAGATGTTACTTTTGATTGTCACTGAATTATTAATTATTACATTCTCTGAGTAAATACTTTATTTTGTGAAGTAACCTACGCCTGTATTTTATAAGACAAGATCTGGATTGAGATTTTTAAAAATATCTTTTATAAATTGCTAGACCAGATTCCATATTATTTTAAATAGTTTTTATTTTCATAAAGAGCATTTTTCATGCTTATAGCATGCTCAGAGCACTATGGTCCAATCTGTTTTCAGGATCACTAGGGGGTTAGGAAGGGGGAGGTATCCAGGGAAAATGTTTTCAGTAATGCTTTTAGTTGCTCAGTAAGCACAACTCTGATTGATTCTGATGTTGAGAACCTCGAGCCTCTTTATATGTAGCTATCACAAGCCCAAGCGTTTTATGTCTCTCACGCTTGTCATATAGCGATTTCTATTTATTTCTCTTGCTGTATTTTATTGGGTTAGGGTTAGGGACCCACTCTAATCCTAGGTGTAAATTATTCAAACGAAACCATTTTATAACTTATAACAGATTTTCCGTGGTCTTCTGGTTTACAAGAAGCTCCTGGAAGGTGACTTCTCACAATTTATGGAAAAAAGATTCTTGCGTGTCTTGCCTTATATAGTCCTGCCTTATATTTGTTGATGGCTGTCGGACTTCGACTCTCTGGAGTCCTCAGACAGGACAGGGGTGAAGAGCCCCATGTCCAGGCCTGGTGGTTGGATAAAAGCCTTTCTAAGCATCATTGGGATAATGGCGCCTACGGCGCCGACGCCCCACTTGACTTCACTGAAGGAGGCAATGGCAGAGGCGGCCTTTGCTGTGCGCGGGGCCCTAAGCCGTAACTGTAGGCTATATATCCATACCACTTCACATCACGCTAATGTCTCGTCCGCCTCTAATGCTGTAGGTCTTATTTTTGCTACAAAACATAGTACCTTACGCATGTACTGTACTATTGGCCGTTTGACTACATTACATAATGTACTTTATGAAAGATTTTGCCTTAAAGTTTAATCAACGTAACTAATGATTAAGAAATTTTTTCATGAACAATCAACAAACTAAATAATAATATTTCTGCTAAACACTCTGAAGGTTAAGATTATGGCCGCCGCAAGAAGAGCGCAAAAGGTCGATTGTTGATGCGAATAATGTGTGCTTGGACTCCTTGGTGCTTTCCCTTCAAGTTTACACAATTGTATTTGTATCCCCTGGACACGACAATCGGCGATGTCCTGACCAACGTTCACCAGCGCAGCAAGAAGCGCCATGACAAACCCTTTCCTGTTAAGTTGTCAACATTAGGATACGTCCAAAAAACTCAATATAAGGGACATCAGCTCTTTGTGGCTAACATCAGGTGTGTAGTCAAGAATGACGGGGAAATATTTTGATTTTATCAATAATGTTCCCTTTTACTTCTGATGCCATGATGTTCATATGCTCGTTTTGAATCCTATGCCCGATGTAATGGCCGTGAGCCTCGGCGTTCTTAATTCTCCGAAGATGTACTTGCATGGTTCGGTCGACTTCGGCTTTCACCGTTGTTCGTTTGTTTCTCTGTCCTCCCATGATATGTAGTGTTGTTTTCTTAAAGGTACAGTACAATCGATAGAATTTTTGTTAAGACTGCGCGCTACAGCAGTTTTACTTTTCTAATTTTTCTTCCATCACGTTATTCGTTGTGCTACCATTTGACATTCTCAGAGCTAAATCCAACCAGAAAGTCACACACTTAATGGGATGTACAGAAACCTCGTGCTGCTGAAGTTTATGTCATGTTAAGAGCTTACATAGAAATAGTATTTGGTATTATAAAGATGCCTGGAAAGATTTCCAAAGATATTGAGTATATATGAGAACTGTTCTGGTTTTCGAAGCTGACAGTGTCAGTGGAATCTCCAATCGCGGGGCCTGGGGAGGTTTCCCCAATTGCCACCCCCTAAGGCCGCTACTGGGCATAGGCTTAGCCAGGGGGGGGGGTTGGGATTCAATAATGTTCCCTTTTTCTTCTGATTACATCAGGTCCATAGTAGTCGTGACGATTTTTTTTATTTGCACATAATTATAGCTATCATTATATTTAGTAAAGGCCTAGAATATGATAAAATGTTATTTCTTTTTGTCTTGGAGGAAAAATTCTAGTAAGCTGTCAATTTGAAAAGATCTTTGAGTTGGATGGCTGCCTGGTCGTGCGGTTTTCGCGCTGGATTGTCGTTCAGATTTATCGATGGTCAAAGGTTCAAACCATCCCCCGTCGTCCTGCGAGAGGTTTGGACTAGGAAGTAATTATCTTAAACTCTGAAGAAACATCCGAAACATGTAAAACATTTTACGAACAAACAAACATGTTTGGTGCATTTTATCTTATCTTATGTTATATAATACAGACGTTACTTCAAAAAAGAAGATGGTTACGTCCTACGCGTCATGCATTTAGTCATGCATATTAACCAATGACTTAAATTCTGCCAAGTCACTGGTTTTTCTGGCTAGCTCAGGCAACCCATTCCATGCTCTAATAGCACAAGGGAAGAAGGAGTATTTGTACAAATTTGTCCTAGCATATGGGATGAGGAATGTGCCTTTATTTTTGTGTCTTTCAGAGTATTTTATTAAATTTTGTTTTTGTATTTGAAGATTATGGTTCAGTGTTTTATGTATAATTGCTACTTTACTTTTGAGTCTTCTGTCCTGAAGGCTTTCTAAATTTAGTGATTTTACTAATGGTGTTACTCTAGTCAAATGTGAATATTCGTTTGTTATGAATCTCACTGCTCTATTTTGTGTTTGTTCCAGTTTCTTAATGTTTTCTTGAGTTGAGGGGTCCCAAACGGTGGATGCATATTCTATTGTTGGCCTAAGGTTAAATAACATTTTAGTTTTATGCTTATTTGATTTATAGAAATTTCTTTGAATAAATCCTAATGCTTTGTTTGATTTTTTAATAGTTTCATCAATATGTGGATTCCATGACAGTTTTTCATTTATTATAACACCTAAGTATTTTGCGTTTTTAGTCTGTGTTACTGGTTTGCCATGAATAAGATAAGTGGAATTAATTTGTTTTAGTTTTTTTGTTACTCTTAACAACTGACATTTTTCTGGGTGGAAAGACATGCTCCAATTTGATTCCCATTTCTGTAATTCATCTAATTCTCTTTGTAAAATATCTGTGTCTTGTATTGTTTTTATTGTTCTATATATTATGCAATCGTCTGCAAATAATCTGACTTTTGTTCCTGAACTAATGCAATTTGGTAAATCATTTATGTAAATTAAAAATAGTAGTGGACCCAAGACTGTTCCTTGAGGTACACCTGAGTTTACCTTCATTGGTGTTGATTTAGAGCCATTTATTATTACAGTTTGTTCTCTCCCTATCAGGGATGTTGAGGTGGTATTAATTTTACAAAATGTAGATTCTATATTTTTTGAGTTAGGTAAGGTAATTTCTTCTGCTATAAGAGTGTTTTTATTGCTAAAAGAACTCCTCCATGATTATCAGCCCTATCTTTTCTAAAAATTTCATAATTACTATTGAAAATTTCTGCATTATAAATTTCAGGATGTAGCCAAGTTTCTGTTCCTGCAATTATGTCTGGTTTCTCACATTCTAATAAAATTTCTAAGTCTGCTGTTTTGTTCCTAATGCTTTGAAAATTTATTACTAAGGTTTTAAGGTATTTTGGTATTACTTCTTTAGTAGGTTTGTTTAGTGAGGCTGTTGTATTAATTTTAGTAGATTTAGGTTTAACAGGAGTGGATCTGGGTAGTGGTTGGTGAGTTTGTTTTGGGATGGTGTTTAGGATGGTGTATGGGTTAGAAGTGTCCGCATCAAAGGAATCAAACAGTCCTGATGTTAACTGAGGTAACCCACACGGTACACAGTGCCATGATGCATCTTTGTTGTCTAAGGCATAATACACAGGTCTATTCATATGGAGACATGATGCATGGTACCATTCATCGCAGGTGTCACATTGAATGGCTTTCTGTTTCATGGTGCATACTTTTTTGCAGATGTTGCATCTATCTTTAGATCTAGGCCCTGAATTTGACTCTACATCTCCTGCTATTAATATTAACAGTGATAGGTATTTATTTTTACTGTGTCTGATTGAGAACTTCCATTTGTGATTGGTAATCTTCTTTAATGTTATGGATGTGTATGTTAGGTTATTTTTGAAGTTGCATTGATCTAAAGTGTGATGATTGATTATGACTGTTTTTTCCTTTTTAAGTTTAGTGTTGACTGAGGTAGATCTAGTTCTGTGTTCAGCTAGTGTGTATTTTGTAATCATTAGGATAACTAGCCAGAGCAATTTCATGCTGATTTTTAAAGGTCTAGTCTAAATCTAGTTTAAGGTTAAAAATGCCTAAGATGGCCTAAGCTAAGTCTAAGTCTAAAGTGATAGCTAATTTACAATGACAATCAAATGGTTTATTCAAAATATAGACCTAGACTAGATCCAGATTTAAGTATATATCTAGATCTAATTCTAGATCAATATATGTATGTGTTTAACTAACTATTTAGAATATTACTATTAGTTATTATTAGTAGATGATTAGTAGATCTAAAGCCTTAATTAAAGTCTAAGTCTAAGACTGACTAGATCTAAAATCTAAGGATATAATAATAAATATAGACTAAATAATATTAAATATAATTATAAGGATTAATGAGACAAAATAGTCCTAAACTAAGAGTTGTTAATTTGAATTAATTAGTGGAAATAATGCTGAATTAAGTTAAATCTATAATTTAAAGATATTAGTTTATTAGTTGAATAGCTTTTTTAAGGAATTTTGTTTGGTTTTAGTACGACAAAACGAAAATTTAACTCATCTATGATAACTGTAAACAGGGAGCAGCCATCTTGTCAAGAGCGCGTTTCTCCATTTTAAAATAGTTAGGCCTACTATAAGTGAAACCAGACAAATTGCTTTATGTATAGTCAGTGCCTGCTTCTCGTGTGCTTCTGATGTGTGTTTTAATTGTAATCAATTATTCATCTTTTCTTGAACCAGTTATCGTGATGTACGTTGCAGTCTGTCCATTTTAGCATAAGTGGCCGCTCAAAAGCACACCAGCAGTCATATTAATTACATAATCAAAAACCAAACTGACCATGGTTAGGAACACTTCAGGGATGGCATCTTGAGGAAGGCGACACAATTGGCAGACAAACTAGGTAATGAATTAGTGCTGCCGATAATTTGTAGTCAACAGACACACCAAGCAAAAAACATTTGTTTGGATTTTGGGATTATTAAAGAACACTGCTGTACAGTCCGTATCTTGATTCGTTAGTTTCTTCGTAAACGTCTCTATTTTCAAGCAATACTAATGTTCAGTTCAACCTGTTTTGTTTACATCCTTAAGCGATGCAAGAGCATGAAACAAGTATTTATCTACTTATCTTATATCATACAGACGTTACTTCAAAAAAGAAGATGAATACGTCCTACGCGTCATGCATTTACAGTGAAATTAATATATCATATAGGTAGGGGGGCGAGAGGACACCAGTTCTTTTCTTTAATATGCTCGGGGGGGGGGGGAAATTGAAGCTACGACTTTGAGCCATAGGTAAGTTATCAGCTTTTTTTGAAGTTTTTCGCGACATTTTTGCGTAGTGTTTTAGATCTCCACGTCCAGTCTAGTCATAATATATATAGGTCTGTGTGTCAAGTACTGTGTTGTACTTCCGGTAAACTTTGAATTTCCGGGCTTTAAGAAATTAATTCTTTAATTTAATAACGGAAAGTTTTTAATTTATGTAACAAAATATAACAAAACTTTATAAACTAATCTAGTGACACACTTGACCAATCTCTATATACTCTAGTACTTCTAGCTACTTTAGTACTTCTATGTACTCTAAAACTGCTATGTACTCTAGTACTTCTATGTAATTTCTATGTAATCTTGTACTTATACGCACTCTAGTACTTCTATGTACTCTAGTACTTCTATGTACTCTAGTACTTCTATATACTCTAGTACTTCTATGTACTATAGTACTTCTATGTACTCTATTACTTTAGCGAGCTTAAATAGAATTCGATATTTTGTTACTATGCACAAAATGGCGTGATATTGTATTATGCATTGCATGTTCATTATAAAAAATGTACTTGGCTTGAATGCAAGTGAAATATGTTCAGGAAATGGTCACAGTTCACGACTGAATCGGACTGATACACTGGGAATGGGGGTAGTAGGTGAACATGGTGGGGGCAGGCATATAAAAGTAAAGGGAAGTGACTGCCTTCTTAGGAAGGTGTTCTTTTGTGTTTAGGGTGTCAGGTAAGACAAGGTTGTAGAAACATGAAATGCTAGGATATAACATTTTGTGTATTTTCTATTCAATTGAGTTCAACATTTTACTCTTTTTTAATTTAATATTTCAGGTTGCCGCGGGCGGTAAAAACTTGAACCAGAACTTAGATGTTTTAAACCATTTAGTTTTTTGGCCAAAGTTTTATTTTATTGCCAAGCTGCACCTATCAAGTCACACAATCTGGCAAAGAAAAGTAGTTCGTTCAAATCAGCTTCAAAATTGAGAAAGATTATAACAGTGTAAAGAAACAAATTCCAGAAACCATCTGACCATCTCAATATCAATTGGTTTGAAGTGGACATTTTCTTAGTTTTAAAAGTACACCAAGATTCAACGTAACAATGAAGATGATCGCAGTTTTATGTTTGAGCTGTGCTCTAGGTAAGTACAACAATAATTCGAGTTTGACAAACTCACACGCACACACACACACACATACACAAGCACTCACATAATTGCATCGTACCAAAAAAATGGACACAAAATCTTTGCCTTTTTTCAATTAAATGATGAGACTCCATCATTTAGGTCACTTTTGTTTGTTTTACAAGTTTCGGATGTTCCTTAAGGGTTTAAGATTTTACCTCCTAGCTTAAAACCTCCCTCAGGACGGCGAGGAAGCGGGGCGACGGATGGGATTCAAACCTAGGACCGCCAAGACGAGAGTCTAGAGCGCATATCACACGAACGTGACAGTCATCTAAAAGTTAATTTGTTTCATGAAGTCAAAAGTCATCACTCGGCTAATTGTTTATTTCATGTAGACAAAAGTCATCACTCGGCTAATTGTTTATTTCATGTAGACAAAAGTCATCACTCGGCTAATTGTTTATTTCATGTAGACAAAAGTCATCACTCGGCCAATTGTTTATTTCATGTAGACAAAAGTCATCACACGGCTAATTGTTTATTTCATGTAGACAAAAGTCATCACTCGGCTAATTGTTTATTTTACGATTCTCTTAAGACCTTCCCTTTCAACTTGTTACTCTAAGCCTCTTTACACTTTTTCATTGCCATGCAAGTGTTTCTGGGAAATGAACGTGTATGGAACCAGCCTACATAGCTTGATCAAGCTAGTGAAGTTTTACTGTAGATTAAAACATCTACTTGTGTGTATTAAAGACAGCTACAAAGAACAAATTATATGAATGAATCAAATTATGTGAAGAAAAATCTTTCTCTGGAACAAATGAAACCTATCAGAACTTCATCAAGCAGCATGAAACTTTCAACAAACATTCTTATAAGAAAAAGGCAGCAACCAACCAGTTGATGACCTCTGGAATTGCATTAAAAGCAATCTTAAAAACATTATAGAAAATCAAATAACAACTAAGTATATACTAAACAAAATAAATTAATGCTACTAAATTTTAGAAACTTTGCAAACGAAAGGAGAATGAACAACTAATTTCAATAAATGAAGACAGAAAGAGTTTATAAAAAATATATGACCTAAACCAAACAAAAGTAAGCAGACTGCTGCTGAGGGAATACAAAAGAACAGTATAATATCTATGGATAAAAATAAAAACCTATGGTCGTAGAAAATGGAAACAACAGGAGTAGCACCATTAAAAAGAAAAAAATAACTTAACACATAATGATAATGAAACTAAAGCCAAAATCCTAAATAAATACTTTGCATCAGCATCCTCAGTCCACAAGTGTACTGTAATTGTACTACAAGTGTACTGTAACTGTACTGTAATTGTACATGTCACATGTAACTACAACACGATAGCTTGTGCCTGAAATGATTTATATTTGTGAACATTCTGTTTATTTGTTTGTTACAGTCTGGTAAATCGTATCCTACTCCTTGCTATCTCGTGAACATTTTCAGTGAATGAACTCGAATAATCTGGAAACTTGCTAACAAAGATTCATCTCTCTGGTGAAGCCGTGTCATAGTTGAAACTACTCAAAGGACGTGGTTGGCAAGGTGGTTGGAGCGTCTGTCTGTAGATGCATGAATAGTGTTCTTATCCTGAGTGGGGGTGAAATCATGTCTTGGGATTTGAACTCATCTCTCTTTGTTGGCTCCAGTGTGTGGACGTGTCCATGTGTGTGTGTGTGTTTGTGTGTAAGAATCAGTAAGTGAGTTAGAGTGCGACAGAGAGAAAGAGAGTTATATATTTTTTTTTTAAATCACTCTTAAAGTGATAGATCACAACTGTTTAGTGAAAGTAGATTCATTGGACCTCTCAGTGAAACAAAGGATTCTAATTTATAGTCTACAACTAGATTAGACATTTAGATTTAATGGCAAGTATTTATTTCGGATTTCATTGGATGTAATCAACACGAAATGAAAGTGTTTTGCCATTGACTAGGCTACTATGGCATTCATATATCTTAGATTCTAGACCTAGATCTACTTAAAACTATAATAGTTTATAAATAAATATATCTATTTATAAAAGCAGATGTTTGAGCTGTAAAAAATAGATTTAATAGTTCCATTTATAATATTTTTTATATTCACGCATTGGCTTTAATTATAACAGTATTATTTTGTTAAAGTGACTATATCAGTGATACGAAAGTCAATACCCCCGGGCCGCGGGTAATTTATGGATAGTTTATTAAATATAGACAGAAATACTTTTTACAATACCTCTATTCAAGTCATCCTTTAAAGGGGAACCCTGGATGGACGCTGATCTCGAATACTGCTCTAACGATTTTCCTATACGTTTATAAGTTGATGTATATCGCTGAGAAACAAATTACTAGCTCGCTGGCCACACTTGGAAAATTCTAGTTTGACAATTTAATTTTTCAAAGTAAAAAAAAAATGTAATTTTGGCAAGAGACTAGATCCAACATCAATTTCGAAAGGACTATCGGGTACTTGAAAGGACTATCGTGTTCTGAAATGTCTGAATGTAAAGCATTATTTAGTCAATAAATGTTCAGGAAACTTTTTGTGCATCGTCGTCTAAAAGGCCTAGATCTATAGCATTGGAAGTATTCAATTAAAAAGCAACAACAGTTGTTTATTCAATGTTAAGTTGCTTTAAGTTTATTGATAAGCTTTACTTATGTTTTTTTTTTCGTAAAATGTAATATAGATTCCGTCAAGTTTCTAGATCTAGACTACATCTTTAGAATTTGTGTTTTTGTCAAATGTGTTCGGATGTTCCTTTAGAGTTGATGATAATTTACTTCCTAGTCCAAACCTCCCGCAGAACGACGAGCGATGGAAGCAGGTAGGGTTTGAACCTGGGAAGTAAAGTAGCAATTATACATAAAACACTGAACCATAATCTTCAAATACAAAAACAAAATTTAATAAAATACTCTGAAAGACACAAAAATAAAGGCACATTCCTCGTCCCATATGCTAGGACAAATTTGTACAAATACTCCTTCTTCCCTAGTGCTATTAGAGCATGGAATGGGTTGCCTGAGCTAGCCAGAAAAACCAGTGACTTGGCAGAATTTAAGTCATTGGTTAATATGCATGACTAAATGCATGACGCGTAGGACGTAATCATCTTCTTTTTTGAAGTAACGTCTGTATTATATAAGATAAGAAGATAAGAAGGGACAATGGATAAGTCGAAGGACAGTCCAGCGCGCAAACCGCACGACCAGGCAACCTAGGAACGTAATCATCTTCTTTTTTGAAGTAAAGTCTGTATTTTATAAAATTAGATAAGATAGATCTATATCTAGACTAGATCTTAAGAGTTGTACGTGTAATAACTAATAGATATCTTATAGAATCCCCGCGGTCTAATAAGTAAAAAAGTTAAATCAAGAAGCTGATGATGTCAACATTACGAGTTTGGTACCCAATTTGAGCTCAAATAAAATATATATATATATATTTTAAGCTGTACAATGGAGGTATTGTCTATTTAAAGAATGTATTTTTTCAAATGTTATTTCTGTTAAAAACCTCGCTTATATTTGTGACATTGCATCAGCTATTATAAATCGATCATGTGATCAATCAAGGAAATTTCTGTGCTGCATTTTCAAAAAGCAATATATATATATCTTGGTATTGGAACTTGAGCCTTCAGGATGGAAGGGCAACTTGTATATTCACTGACACATTCACGTACTTATAAGTCAAATTAAATTTTTTTTAATCGAACGACATTTATTCCTTTCCTTATCAACAAAATTAATTAATTATATACGACTAATTAATTGACTAGACTATCACTTTGTAGATTGATTCATTTTTTGTCGTCGACAATGAATAATGTGCACAGTTTTAACTTGATCCGGAAATGGGAAGTGGGAGATCTAACGTGTACAAGATTTGGACCAGACAGACAGACAGACGGACAGACGGAGCTCATAAAGCCATAACTTTGATACAGTTAGTACCACTTCACGTATTGATCAAAACAATTCAGTATGACAACGAAAAAGAATTTGGTTCATTTGATTGAGGATGAAAAAGTAAGACTCCATTTTATTCTCAGCCTGGAGCTGTCCACAACAATGACAATACTAATTGACGTAGCGCGACAACAAAAGGAAGTCACAGCTTACGTCATAGTTTCTAAATCTTCAGACAAAAAAACTATTCACGTCAGGTCATTTGTCTATGACAGTGTCACTTGAAGTTTATTTCACTTTTATTTCTTCGAAGTATTAGTTACCTCTATGCGCAACAAACGTGCTAACAAAAGATTTGTCAAGGAACGGACGGAAGTTGTGCGCTGCAGACGACAAGACAAATCAACGTTAAAGCAAGACATACTTTATCTAGCGCGTCCTGTAGAGGCCATGGGGAGATTTCCATTAAAAAGAAATATTTCCATCTTGTTTGCATCGTTCAATTCAAAGTACTATTTATCTCAATAGACGAGTCGTTTCAAAATGTTTTTTAATCTGGGACCAAAAACAAAGTTATTCAGGTCAGACAGGGGCAGTAATAAGACTTTTTCTCTCTAAACATTTCTAGGTCTTGGGGTTCATTTTCATTTGCTGTTAGTTTTCGTGACGTTTATGTTAAGACTTAATCGTTGATCCGAGGAGCGGCAGTTCTAGACTTGCATCATAGTAGTAGTAATCACCTTAGTTACATTACATTATTTAGAAATTGTATTGTTTAATCTTGTCATGTCACAGTTCTATATGATGAAATAAGTGCATCAACAGTAGTGGTGTGCCATGGGTGTGCGGAGACAACCTACAGAATCCACAGTGTTTCCTGCTGAAAAATATGCATGACCAATCAGCAGGTCCTGTGAAGTTTGAGATTTAGAAGACTCTCTGTTAGTAGGTGTAAGGTCCAGTGAAGTTTGAGATTTAGAAGACTCTCTGTTAGTAGGTGTGAGGTCCTGTGAAGTTTGAGATTTAGAAGACTCTCTGTTAGTAGGTGTAAGGTCCAGTGAAGTTTGAGATTTAGAAGACTCTCTGTTAGTAGGTGTAAGGTCCTATGAAGTTTGAGATTTTGAAGACTCTCTGTTAGTAGGTGTGAGGTCCTGTGAAGTTTGAGATTTTGAAGACTCTCTGTTAGTAGGTGTAAGGTCCAGTGAAGTTTGAGATTTTGAAGACTCTCTGTTAGTAGATGTGAGGTCCTGTGAAGTTTGAGATTTAGAAGACTTTTAGTAGGTGTAAGGTCCAGTGAAATTTGAGATTTTGAAGACTCTCTGTTAGTAGGTGTGAGGTCCTATGAAGTTTGAGATTTAGAAGACTCTCTGTTAGTAGGTGTGAGGTCCTGTGAAGTTTGAGATTTAGAAGACTGTTAGTAGGTGTAAGGTCCAGTGAAGTTTGAGATTTTGAAGACTCTCTGTAAGTAGGTGTAAGGTCCAGAGAAGTTTGAGATTTAGAAGACTCTGTTTATTAGATGTGAGATCCAGTGAAGTTTGAGATTTAGAGATTGTCTGTTTAATAGATGTGAGATCCAGTGAAGTTTGAGATTTAGAGATTGTCTGTTAGTAGTTTAGTAACATACAGCATTATTTAAAATACTTCCATTCAAGTCTTTCTTTCGTGGAAACGTCTGAGTGAGTGGGCTTTAAAACTTGGTCAGGGTATCGAAAACGGCTCTAACTATTTTCCCAAAAACTTGACAGTTGATGAATAGTTACAAAAAAAAGTATATTTTTCAGACCTTGTGATCTCTAGGTCAGATGATGTAAAGGTAAATCTGTTTCTATGGCCCACGGCTAACTAGGGTGTCATGCGGCCAGCATATCGCCTTTACTTTTCCCACATAGAGCTAGGTGACTTGGGAGCGTCCTAAATAAAAAATTCCATTCTTCACCGAGATTCAAATCCGAGCCCCTCTAGTTCGGTAGCCAAGCGCTTTACCACTCGGACACCTTATATCGTTGGAAAAAGAATTACTAGCTCGTTGGCCACACCAAGAAAACACTGGTTTAACCGTCATCATAGTTCAGACTATAACAAGAAATAAATTTAGATTTGGCTAGAGAACTAGTTAATATTTATCTAAACGTCTTGGACTTTTTCGGCATGTAGGTTTGATATTATTAAGAATAAACTTATGTTCAGGACTATTTTGCGCATCGTCATCTAAATGGCTTTCATTAGAATATTATAAAGTCTGAAGGTGAGGGTTAGCCAGTGCTAGTATCAGATGAAACTATGGCCTCTGTCCACCACCAGCATGTGAAGTCTAGTTGCGGCTGCGTGGTGCTCAGGTCTCCGAATTGGACTACAAGGGTCATCTGGTGTCACCTAGCAAACGTCGTATAACATTTAGAGCACTTTGGAACATGCAGAGCACACTGGTCATCCACTGCACCAAAAACCAACTCTGTCTGGACTCTAATCTGCCACTGGATTTAGCTGGCAAGTGGCGAGAGAGTGAGCTGATACAGCGCAAATCTCCCTCACTTTAATCAATTTTCATCGCGCGAGCCACATAAAGTCTAGTACATTTGCTTAACAAGGATTTTTTTTCTCATAGGAATATGGGGGGGGGGGGAGGGAGGGGAATAGAAAGTGTAAACATTGTTCCATTTTGTTATCTAACGTTCATTAGTTGCTAATTAAGAGCAAAATAATGGCTCTGTAAGTTGTATAAGGAGGTATTGTCATTGTTAAAAGAAAAGGATTATCGACACTAGCTCTATTCAAGTCAGAACTTCTTGGAAGCTGGAGGGTGGAACCAGGACACGGATTTCAACAAACGGCTTTAACTATTTTTTTGCTTGGCTTCCATGCCTGTGGTCCTGGGTTCGAATCTCGGTGAAGACTGGGATTTTGAATTCCGAGATTTTTAGGGTGGCACTGAGTCCACCATACTCTAATAGGTGCCTGACATTAATTGGGGAAAGGTAAAGGCGGTAGGTCGCAGTGCAGATCAGAGGTACAGGTAGAGAACAAGTCAACTTTCTCTTTATACATTCTCTATTTGACTACATTTAGGTGTGAATTTGTTACACACGTCAATATCTGGTGTCATTAAAATAGTTGTTTTTCTGTAGCTTTGTCTTTTATTTGGCCCCTTCGTATTGCCTTTCGTTTCTTAACCTTGGCCTCACATTTATTTCGTGGAGTCAACAGATCTTTCAATGTAGTCGAAATTCCTGCATCAGGTAACTGTTTAATTCTATTAGTCGCATATTTCTGGGAAACAAAAGTCATCGACGAAACTGTTGCTCTCGAACTTCGCAAGATGGCTGTAAGCTTTGTTTGCGAACATTGGGATAACTATGGCGACGGCCTGTCTGTTGTTCTTACTCACGAAAGCACAGTCATACACTCTGCTCGACAATACGGCTGCCTACATGAATACTTCCGGCGTTTACGATTGCGAGGCTGAAATTATAAGACTTCAGTTAGGCCAGGGGAGGCGCGGTAGCTGAGTGGTAAAGTGCTTGGCTTCCGAACCGGGGTTCCGGGTTCGAATGAAGACTGGGATTTTCAATTTCGGAATCCTTGGGCGCCTCTGAGTCCACCCAGCTCTAATGGGTACCTGACATTAGCTGGGGAAAGTAAAGGCGGTTGGTCGTTGTGATGGTCACATATCACCCTGCTCGTCAACCGTCGGTCAAATAAATAGATGACCTCAACATAATCTGTTCCATAGATCGCAAGGTCTGAAAGGGGGGAAACTTTACTTTTTTTTATACTTTTTCTTGGTACAGAAAAAAAATAACTAAAAAACTATTTGTATATTTTTTTTCATTAAACTAATATATAATATAAGAGTTATACTCTATAGGTTATACATTCTCAACATTAAATGTTAGTTAATTTCATTATTTAAACAAAGTCAGAGCAGGACTGGCATAAGGCAACTAGGCAGCCATCTAGGGCCTCTGATTGGTGTGGGCCTCGGACAGGATGTATAATTTTTTTAGAGAAGAAATAGCGAAACTTTTGCCCATTGTTATTGTTGGAGTACACTAGTTAGCGGCCACCGAAAGGGGAAAAGGCGCTATTAGTTTTGTGTGGAATGTCTGTCCGTCCGTCCCGTTTAGATCTCGTAAACTAGAAAAGATAGTGAAAATCCGACATCATAATATTTTTGAACATTCAAAGTTCTGATGCAACGGCTACTTTTTCTCTTTTCTGAAAGCGAAAAATCTAATTTTTTAAATCACTTATGCAAGCAGATTATTTTCATAAAAATACACCACTTTTACAAGTATTCACTATTAATAGTAGCAAACATTGGTGGCTCTTAAGTAGGGGAGATGACCATTTACCATATTTTAACACATTTATGTAAATGGTTTTAGATTTTTGTGAAAAAAATTATTTTTTTAAATAAATTTATTGCCAAGTAAAGTAGGTTCTGTCATACTAACTGTTCCATTACAAAAAAAAAATTACTTTTTTTTTAAGAGAAAAAATTTATTTAGTATGCATATAAGTTGGACATAATTTACAACAACTATTAATAAGTAGTTTTTTGTAATACCAGGTGAACTAGGAGTATATTGCCAGTAACGGAAAACTAAACTATACAAGAATTATTTTTTTTTTGGATTTGTATAAGAGATTACTCTTTTACAAAACAATTAGATCAATTAGATATTCTTATAAGACATTAGTTAGGCCAGGTTCACATTCACTTTCACCTATCCTTTGGTCTGCTGGACCGCTGGGGCACCACACAAGATCTGTCAACCTTCTTTCTCCATTCTTCTCTGTCATTTTTATTTGATAGAATTTCATTCTGGTGTTCTTTCTGAAAAGATTGAAACCTGCCTATTTACCTGCCTGGGTGGAGCACTTCGGGGGCCAATTTTTGAGTTTATGTTTCCACACAAACTGTCTTTGTAACCTTGTTTTTACATAAATTGCGTTATTTAATGTGTTCGCTTTTTTTTTTCTGTTTTATTTGAAGCCACAAATTCACTTCGCCTAGGACCTCCAATTCTCAAACGCCGGTAGAGCCCTGGTGGTCAGAGATACGTTTCAAGAGCTAAATCTCTTTTTATTTTGTCTGTACACATCAAGTGTCGTCTTTGTCTAACAAAACTTGGTTCGTTTCCTTAACCTTGGTTTCAGAAGTATCCCATGAACGAACACCAACTGGTCTTTCAAGTTTTATCTTCGTATTTGTATTGGACTCTGATGGACAAGCTGCCATGCACATTTACATTAAATGTGGTTGTCTTTTCTCTTCCCAGGTCCTCTTCGTTACCTGAGCGCATTCATCTTAGTCATCAAAGAGGGATTTTTTTTTAACCTCTCGGCTTCCTTCTTAATAAGTGGGTAGTGGGTTGGTGGACGGGGGTTGGTCTGTATATAGAAATACCTCTGTCTCACTGACTCGGCTATGTACTTGTTGTTATGTTGTAGCGAAATGGTGACAGTATTTGGACGGGTCACCTAAATGTGTTGACAGTATTTGGACGGGTCACCTAAATGTGTTGACAGTATTTGGACGGGTCACCTAAATGTATTGACAGTATTTGGACGGGTCACCTAAATGTGTTGACAGTATTTGGACGGGTCACCTAAATGTGTTGACAGTGTAAACCAAGGGCTAAGAGGACACTCTATACAGCGCTATTTAGTCAGAGCACTGTGTGCACTATTTAGTCAGATTACTGTGCACTATTTAGTCAGATCACTGTGCACTATTTAGTCAGATCACTGTGCACTATTTATTCCGATCACTGTGTGCACTATTTAGTCAGATCACTGTGCACTATTTAGTCAGACCACTGTGTGCACTATTTAGTCAGATCACTGTGCACTATTTAGTCAGATCACTGTGCACTATTTAGTCAGATCACTGTGCACTATTTATGAAGATTATAAAGCTTACGGGAAATATTAAATTCACTTTAATATGAAGGACACTATGTATTTTTGAATCTCTACGCTAGAGAAATGTAAAAACAAGTCTACGATGTTACTTGAAGATAATAAGTTGACCTGTCGAGTATTTTTTAAAATTGATTCATCTTTTGTTAGGTACAAAAAATAATTGTTTCAAGTATCAACTTGATCGGAGAATGAGCGAGGGAGAAATAGCATATACAATTATATACAATTATTAAGAAGACTAAAACCAACAAATATAGCCATATATGAGAATACTAAAGTATTAGTTTTCCTTGTTGCTATGAAACAAAATAAGGAATTACCAGTAATTAATTATCCAATTGGTTACTTTTTTTTATTGATTTATGTTATGTCTATGTCAATGAATATTTGTCCAAAGTTTAAGCTTGTTATGAGAATGGGTGTGGGAGATATAACGGGTAAAAACCTTTTACAAACAGACAGACAGACAGAGTGAGAAGCTTTGTAATAAATACACATTATAAATAGACCTACTCGAATCAATAGTGCAAGTAACAGATATCATAAAACTTAACATCCTAATACCTAAGTAGTTCTGTGATTCTTCCAATTGAAAGGATGCCAAATATGAGAATCAGAAGATGAAACTTGAAACATGAAATGCATTTAACCATTTTGTCTAAATAAGAAACATTGTTACAAACTTCCCAAGAGGCAACAATGAAAAGTAAAGCACATTATTGCCTGATCAAGTTTAGCCGTTAAGTGGCCAACAACTTGTATTCAATAAAGTTCAAAGTTATACTTCACATATGTAAACTCAAACTGTAGAACTGTAAACCCAATATATATGCATATCTGATATGACATTGACGATGTCAAAAGATGACATTCAACAAGAGTTTTTATTAGCCACTCTGACGTCATTGAATTAATGAATTATATTATTTCACTTTATGTTTTTGACTGCAGTGGCTATGTGTTAATCTTGCCAAATAAAACTATGCACAGTACATTAAACCAAATTTAAAACACAAACAAGTAATTATAAGTATATAAAAAATAATAATACAGATTATATGACATAAATGAGAAGAGAATGAAAGCACATAACTCGTAAACAATTAAATATAATCTCAAGTGAAATACATTTTTTTAATCAACTACGAAGTCAAACAAGATTTAAAAACTATGTGAGACCATCAGACAGCACCTCGTCGACGTCATTCGGCCTTGTATCAGAAAGTGATACACTTTCTACGGGAAGTTATAACATTTCGCATACCTATTGCATCCCCTGTCACTCAGGATGTCAGCAAGTGATTTTTGAACGTAAATGTCATGGCTCTCTGTATCCGCAGTCGTGTTCAACAAAACACTCTGTATTTATTAAAGATCCTCTGCCGTGACGTGAAGTATGCACACTGCTTTTTAATGTTGGAATGAAATATTTACATATAGATTGAAATACGAATGAGAAAAGAAAAAGGAGGGGGGGTGCGAGGGGTTGTGATCGCAACTAGAACTATTTTTAGAATAGATGAAATTCAGTTTCAGTTTGTCTGAGCCAGCTGACATACATGCCGGAAGATTGCTTGATGTTTGTTGAAGGGATGAATTCCTTATACCGTCCATATATCACAGCTTTAAGTTTTATGGCACTCGAGACTCATTGGAGTTAGGAAAATGATCAGAAAATATGCTATATGTCTATTAACCGACTTACCTTAGATAGACAAAGTTATTTTTAGAATACATTTACCTGTAGTCTGCCAAAACACAATTGACCGACGATCATAGAGTTTTTTTGTCATTGAATAACCCAATTATATATAGCGTCCTTTTTAGTATAAGGCTCCACGACCTTGAGAAGAACAAAACACACACAGGAAGAAAACACAACAAAACAAAAGCGGTTCTGATCCAGTAGTTTATGCACAATAGTTGTAGGACAGTAAATGTACTGTATTTTTGTAATCGAAGTATTTTTTAGAATATACACATTCTTCTGTACACGATATGTTAAAATACATCTGGGTAATAGAATACATTACGTTTAATATAACTTCCGCTCCATGTGATTGATTGGTTTATTTCAGCTTTTTCCTACAGCTTACTTCACTTTACATTTCATCAGCTGTGATACACATTCTTTTACATTTCATCAATTGTAATACACTGTTTTTTAAATTTAACAAACCCCCTAACACTTTAATAATAATTGTATTTCTAAAGCACTGCTAACAAATAGAATGTAAGCTCAAGGCGCTTTAGTGACAACACAAAGATAAACATAAGAGTGAAAATAATCTAAACAAGTTTTGAATCTTCTTGAATGTAGCGAAGCTTGTTGTCTGCCTGAGATCGATGGGGAGCGAGTTTTAAACTTTTGGTAAATGCACTGAAAAAGCCGCAGACCGTAACTTTGAAGTCCACGAAGCGCGGTGCTCTCTGAGGGACAAATGGAGTGATCTGTTCGCTAAGGTACAAGGGAATTACTTTGTTGTAGATACACTGATGACAAAGTGTGGCCACCTTGTAGTGGATTCTTGTTTTCACAGGCAGCCAATGAAGCGTACGCAAGAGAGAATCTCGTCTTGTTTTTCGTAAGACTATTCCTGCAGCGTTCTTTTAAATTGGCAGCGACCTATTGATTCTGTCATTGGGTATACCTGCTAGCACAGCAAGGCGGGAAAGCATAAATGCCACAGCTAGTTTTTTTACTCAATTGTCAAGGATGGATATGACCAAATATGCGAAGCTGCAGATAGAGACATTTGAGAGCTGACATATGTGTGGGTCGAAGACAAAATAAAGGGAGCCTAGCAGTTAGTGCTGGATACAGATATTCTTTACTCTGTACTTTTGCCATGTTGTTTCGAATTCTTATCTTGATTACTTCTGTCTTGTCGTGATTACTTGTCTTATCTTGATTACTTCTGTATTATCTTGATTACTTCTGTATTACCTTAATTACTTCTGTATTATCTTGATTACTTCTGTCTTGTCTTGATTACTTCTGTCTTGAGCTTATTTGTAGACTTTGAGGTGACGCTGTTTTGAGTCTTTTAGTTCGCTGTGTTCTCTGATCTAACATAGTAGCAGTGCCGAGTTTTAGTAAGTAGAGGCCCTGCTATGGATTTTTAAAAAGGAATCTCCCCTCGTCGAGCTTCTATATAAATGCACTTTTGGCTCACTGTACATTTATGTCTTATTTGTGAAGATCTAAGTTTCTACCGCTATATTTTTTTCCTCCTTTTAAGCATTATTTAAACTCGTTTTGTGTGTAGCTTTCCCAAGCCTTCTATGGAGTGTACCTTGCTTTTGTTGACAGAGTAAAAAAAAAAACAAAGAAAAAAAAACTTTCTGTCTGTCAAAACTGGGATAGATTGCATATTTTATAAAACGACATAATGGCCACAGTCTATATATAAAGCCTACATACAAAAGTTCAATATAAAACAATAACTGCCGTCTTATTTGTTTCAAGCATATTATTTTCTTTTTTTTTTTCTCTAATTAGGAAATAGCTGAAGACTTGTTTTTGTGCGCACAAAGTTATAAAAGAAAAATGAAAAGAAAAGGAAAAGTAGGTAAAGCTCTATTATTCAGGGTGTAGCTGACCAAAAAATAAATTGACTTCTTGCGAGAGAGACCGTTAGACGCCAAAGTGATGAGAAAATACAATGACAATAAAAAGATCATATTGTAAAATCACTCAATTTACACGCCAATTTTTTTACTAGCTATTTTTTTTTTACTTGCCTTGGCTTACGACTAATCGTTATAAAGGCCTCAACACTGAGCTTCGACGTCGCAACCTGTGGGCAGTTTAGACAAATAGGTCGTTGCTACGTCACAGGTCCGACGTCATGAACTGTGTCTCGCTTGTCGTGTTTTTTTTCTATCCTTATTTAGTTATAATATAAAAGGCATCTATAAGGTTTTAATAGTTAACATTCTTGTCGTGAATCTTCATTGACCTAAATCTAGTAAACTTTCTTGTTGTAGGGCACCTTCACATATCCTAAAGATCATCGGCTTTTATCCATTAAACGTTCATGCAAATTGCCATTAAGATTGGTCAAAGGCTTTTGAGTTCTATAAAGGACATACATATATACATACACAAATACATCCATACACAAATACATACATACATACTACATACATTCATAGATAATTACATACATACATTAGATATATATAAGAAATATAGCGACCTGAGGGTGGGGAAAGGGGGCTGCACAATCATGTACTGCCGTCAACATGGCCGTATCATACATCACTGTGTTTGAAGCTGTAGAATATTGCAAAGTTTGTTTTTGGACAACTATGAGTCACAATAAAAAAATATTTTTAAAAAACGCGTTAATTATGAAAAATATTTTTTTCCTTCAAATTTATGAGAATCATATTTAATTTTTTTTTTTTTTTAAGAAAGTAACAAAGTGAGTCACGTGACAAAAATGTAAGCTTTTCAGGTGAAAAACGTCATTCTGTCTCTTGTACTACATAAGTTGAGTCCGTAACTGTGGTGTACAAACAGGAGTAGGTAGGGGACACAAACAAAAACGGAGATCATAATTTTGTTGCCAGTAACTTCCCTTTTCTAAACTTTTAGTTATAGGTGAAGATAACCTCTTTCTTTGTCTTAAGGGTTACAGTGCCATTGAGAGGCCAGCGCAACCTAATTCCTTTTTAAAAAAATAATGTCAGGTCATTAACAATAAGACATAGGTGGTCACATTCTTACCCTTCTTACACATAATTATATTTCTACAATACTATAATTCGCGATATTCCATGCAATAATATCAATTCAAACATTTTAAAACGTCTAGGAATGTATTTGGGCGCTTTATACTGTTTTCTAAGCACTTCCGTTAGAAGCACAAAAATGGTTTCACAAAGAATAAAGCAGTAGACGTTCACTCTATGTTTTAGGAAGCAGTAGACTTTCACTCTATGTTTTAGGAGGCAGTAGACTTTCACACTATGTTTTAGGAAGCAGTAGACTTTCTCACTATGTTTTAGGAAGCAGTAGACGTTCACTCTATGTTTTAGGAAGCAGTAGACTTTCACTCTATGTTTTAGGAGGCAGTAGACTTTCACACTATGTTTTAGGAAGCAGTAGACTTTCTCACTATGTTTTAGGAAGCAGTAGACGTTCACTCTATGTTTTAGGAAGCAGTAGACTTTCACACTATGTTTTAGGAAGCAGTAGACTTTCTCACTATGTTTTAGGAGGCAGTAGACTTTCACTCTATGTTTCAGGAGGCAGTAGACGTTCACTCTATGTTTTAGGAGGCAGTAGACGTTCACTCTATGTTTTAGGAAGCAGTAGACTTTCACTCTATGTTTTAGGATTCAGTAGACTTTCTCTCTATGTTTTAGGAAGCAGTAGACGTTCACTCTATGTTTTAGGAGGCAGAAGACGTTCACTCTATGTTTTAGGAGGCAGTAGACGTTCACTCTATGTTTTAGGAGGCAGTAGACTTTCACACTAAGTTTTAGTAGGCAGTAGACTTTCTCTCTATGTTTTAGGAAGCAGTAGACGTTCACTCTATGTTTTAGGAGGCAGTAGACGTTCACTCTATGTTTTAGGAGGCAGTAGACGTTTACTCTATGTTTTAGGAGGCAGTAGACGTTCACTCTATGTTTTAGGAGACAGTAGACGTTCACTCTATGTTTTAGGAGGCAGTAGACGTTCACTCTATGTTTTAGGAGGCAGTAGACGTTCACTCTATGTTTTAGGAGGCAGTAGACGTTCACTCTATGTTTTAGGAGACAGTAGACGTTCACTCTATGTTTTAGGAGGCAGTAGACGTTCACTCTATGTTTTAGGAGGCAGTAGACGTTCACTCTATGTTTTAGGAAGCAGTAGACTTTCTCTCTATGTTTTAGGAAGCAGTAGACGTTCACTCTATGTTTTAGGAAGCAGTAGACTTTCACTCTATGTTTTAGGAAGCAGTAGACTTTCACTCTATGTTTTAGGAGGCAGTAGACGTTCACTCTATGTTTTAGGAGGCAGTAGACTTTCACACTAAGTTTTAGGAGGCAGTAGACTTTCTCTCTATGTTTTAGGAAGCAGTAGACGTTCACTCTATGTTTTAGGAGGCAGTAGACGTTCACTCTATGTTTTAGGAGGCAGTAGACGTTTACTCTTATGTTTTAGGAGGCAGTAGACGTTCACTCTATGTTTTAGGAGGCAGTAGACGTTCACTCTATGTTTTAGGAGGCAGTAGACGTTCACTCTATGTTTTAGGAGGCAGTAGACTTTCACACTAAGTTTTAGGAGGCAGTAGACGTTCACTCTATGTTTTAGGAGGCAGTAGACGTTCTCTCTATGTTTTAGAAAGCAGTAGACGTTCACTCTATGTTTTAGGAAGCAGTAGACGTTCACTCTATGTTTTAGGAGGCAGTAGACGTTTACTCTATGTTTTAGGAGGCAGTAGACGTTCACTCTATGTTTTAGGAGACAGTAGACGTTCACTCTATGTTTTAGGAGGCAGATGACTTTCACTCTATGTTTTAGGAGGCAGTCGACGTTCACTCTATGTTTTAATAAGCAGTAGACTTTCACTCTATGTTTTAGGAGGCAGTAGACGTTCACTCTATGTTTTAGGAGGCAGTAGACGTTTACTCTATGTTTTAGGAGGCAGTAGACGTTCACTCTATGTTTTAGGAGACAGTAGACGTTCACTCTATGTTTTAGGAGGCAGATGACTTTCACTCTATGTTTTAGGAGGCAGTCGACGTTCACTCTATGTTTTAATAAGCAGTAGACTTTCACTCTATGTTTTAGGAAGCAGTAGACTTTATCACTATGTTTTAGGAGGCAGTAGACGTTCACTCTATGTTTTAGGAGGCAGTAGACGTTCACTCTATGTTTTAGGAAGCAGTAGACTTTCTCTCTATGTTTTAGGAAGCAGTAGACGTTCACTCTATGTTTTAGGAAGCAGTAGACTTTCACTCTATGTTTTAGGAAGCAGTAGACTTTCACTCTATGTTTTAGGAGGCAGTAGACGTTCACTCTATGTTTTAGGAGGCAGTAGACTTTCACACTAAGTTTTAGGAGGCAGTAGACTTTCTCTCTATGTTTTAGGAAGCAGTAGACGTTCACTCTATGTTTTAGGAGGCAGTAGACGTTCACTCTATGTTTTAGGAGGCAGTAGACGTTTACTCTTATGTTTTAGGAGGCAGTAGACGTTCACTCTATGTTTTAGGAGGCAGTAGACGTTCACTCTATGTTTTAGGAGGCAGATGACTTTCACTCTATGTTTTAGGAGGCAGTCGACGTTCACTCTATGTTTTAGGAAGCAGTAGACTTTCACTCTATGTTTTAGGAAGCAGTAGACTTTATCACTATGTTTTAGGAGGCAGTAGACGTTTACTCTATGTTTTAGGAGGCAGTAGACGTTCACTCTATGTTTTAGGAAGCAGTAGACTTTCACTCTATGTTTTAGGAAGCAGTAGACGTTCACTTTATGTTTTAGGAAGCAGTAGACTTTTACTCTATGTTTTAGGAAGCAGTAGACTTTCTCACTATGTTTTAGGAGGCAGTAGACTTTCACTCTATGTTTTAGGAGGCAGTAGACTTCACTCTATGTTTTAGGAGGCAGTAGACTTTCTCACTATGTTTTAGGAAGCAGTAGACGTTCACACTATGTTTTAGGAGGCAGTTGACGTTCTCTCTATGTTTTACAACTTAGTGTTTACAAAATGGTCAACTAACTAGTGGTACTAAAAGATGTTTGATTGTAAGATCAACAGCCACGCAATGTTCAAAACTATAAGCACATTTTAAAAAAAAATGTATTTCGTTGTCAATAGTAAAGTTTCATTTAGTGTCCTTGACATTGTTTAGTAAGTGAAAATCTCCAATACTTTGTTCAGACATCAGGGGACTGAAAGTACTTTTTGTGACATTGAACTTTAACCCGGAAATTGAGTTGAAATTGTCAACCTGTAGCTTCTTGAGTTTAAACGTAGTGGCGCCTCTAAATATGGAAGTGGAAGGATTTTTAAAAAGTTGTTACTGCCGAGTATTCAAATGTGGTACAGGCAACATGCTAAATGAGTCAACCACTTAGTCACTCTATATAGAAATACCGATTGAAGTCAGCTTTTTTTAGCATCTTATGACAAGAGTCATGAGAACGACATATTGAAATAGTTGACTGTTTTTGGTCAAGTAAATAAACCCAAGAAAATGTTTGTTGAAATGGTAATCTTGTAACGTCAGTGTATTGCCAACTATGTTGATTTCTTTGCTTGCATCTTTTTAAATTCTCTTTACACTTTTATTTTTGTTTTTTAAAACTAGTTCAGTATTCTGGTTATTTACATTGGCTATTTTTAGCAGCTTTGGTAAGGGGAAATGTGCTGTTAGATTTATCTATTCTGTCTGTCCGACAGTCTTTATGTCGCGTCTATATATCAAAACTAGAAATTTCATATTTTGGGGCTAGATTATTTCAAGTGCAACAGATACATTTTTGTCTACTAAAACAGTTTTTTTTAAATATTTTTTTCTTACATACTTTTAAATGTGTTCACGTAATTACAGACATTTAAAAAAATAGATTTCTCCATTATAATTCATCATCATTAACGTCTTCTGTTTCTTGACTTGCGTCGCAGGGGGGATGTAATAGCTCCCCCAACCCAACCCCCTCCTTCCCGCTCAGCAGCTGTTCTTAGCAGGATTTCAAAACCTAGGCTGATCCATTTTATGATTTCGTAGTGCAGTATTCATTCATTTATACACAGAGCAGGTCCTGTCAAATGTCATTGAGACCTTTGACCAAAAGAAAGACTTCCCGTCTACCTTACCACATTACAATTTAATTGGTACAGAGGAGGCTCTCTGGAGGTTATCTCCCCTTTCCCCTGTTCACCTATTTTTTACTATAAACTTTCCACGAGTGTATCACGATGAGGGATGGAAATTATTCTATACTCTAGATGCCGTCATCAATCTGATTAAACTTGAAATAAGGATTAAATTAGCAATGGTACATTTTATCTATAGTACATCATATTTGTTTGCTTAATAGCAGATCAAAAGCTGTGCAGCTAATGTAGGCGTATTATACGTTCAATAAAATAAACTTTTAATGATTTCAACAAACTTCTTTGTGAGCAAAAGCTAAATATAACTTTTATGCCGACCCAACATGAGATGACATATTGACAATAATTAGACAAAAGGAAATGTTGTTTTTTTAAATTAACAACTATACATTAATAATTTATACTGTCTCGCTTCTCATAGTCGTATTCCCACTAACTGTCACCTGATCGTAGTATTTGAATTGCATACCCTATTTCATCAGTCTAGAGTGCACTGTTCAATACCAAGCACGTTCCCTCTACGTCACCTTGGAAACACACACACACACACACACCATAACAACACTCAGCAGGACTCCTTACTACAATGTTGGCCTCAAGTTCTTTTTCGCCAGGCAGAAAAGCATTTAACAGAGTCTAAGGACTGAGTTGCGGCTCCACTATGAGTTCAAAGTTATAACCAACATTATTTAATTGATCTAAAACAACTTGTTGACTTCATTAGTTTAGACAAATATATCATTGCAACGAAATCTTTGAATCACAATTTCCTACAAACAGAACTACAATTTCTGACCGACATCATGTTTAAGTTGCTTTTATTGTCAATATAACTACAAATAATGTTGCCAAGTGAAATACATAGTTAGAATACATTTTAACATTCTTATAAATGTATCAGCCGCTATAACTGGAAATATTGAAAGGATTTCATTGTTCAATCTCTGACTATGTTTACTACTCAATGGTGTTCTCCAACGTACCATTCTCGGAGCACTAGACAATTATTCAACGCATGAATCAATCAAAAAAATTAAACAATTAGTTAATCGATTGGTTTAAATTAATAAATTTTTGTTTTATGTGAAAACTTTATTTAATCGGCGACGGGCGATCCGTGACAATAATCACAATAATGTAGAGAACTAGGTCGTTTGTTACAAATTGCATACTAACAACAGACTAATGAAGCCTTCTATTTTTATAAGCACTTGATTATATCAGTTGTTAAACGTGTCGGCTTTCCTTCATTGGGGCACGAGTTCGAATTGAGACTGGAGTCATTTGTTTCTGTATCTCGCTTATATCACAGCGCGAGTTGGACTCTTGTTAACAAGAAATATTAGCGAGTTTGTTTATCTTTTCATTCTGTTTTATATTGAATTTGTTTTCAGCGTCTGTGATTTCTTTGTTTCAGTCGCTCTAAGTCAGGCTCAGGACATGACGTCAATGATGTTTCAAGCGATGGGCATTGAAATGCCCCCCTTGCCGCCTTCTATGCCTCAGTCTCTAAGAGAACACTTGTATCCACAACAGCAACAGCTCAGGAGGCAACAGCTTTATCGACTACAGCAAGCGGCTGCCGCGAGGGCAGCGGCGTATCGGAAGGCGGCAGCCCTGCAAAAAGCTACTAAAAATAACCCGTACAGGTGAGTTAGGGTGGTACAGGTAACATTAGTACTGCTTCGTAATGTTTCTACATCGCAATCTCAAGTTCAAGCTGAGTAGCTCTTTCCGCCTGAATACACTGTCCAGTTCAACACAGAGCACTTGATTCTTTAAAGCTCATTCAAAGTACACGGTCTTTGTTAAACTCGAGAATAGGGACTTGTTAAGCCTAGAGTAACATGGACTTGTTAAACCCATATTAACAGGTACTTGTTAAGCTCAGAGTAACTTGTAATAGTTAAACTCAGAGTAACGTAGACTTGTTAAACTCAGAGTAACATGGACTTGTTAAACTCAGAGTAACATGGACTTGTTAAACGTAGCTCAAGTTAAGATGACAGTACTCTGATGACCAGAGTCTTCCGGAAGACCTTGAAAATATATGACAGAAAGAGTCCTAAATAACAGTCTAGAAAATGAGACATTAAATGGAAATCTAAACTAGTTATCTTGGTTATTGGTCATTGGTCGATGCCCATTTATTATTCGTTATTGATCATCTGTACTGTGCTTCATTTAACAACAAAATAATAACTCTGTTAAGTTATTCTACTATTCATAAAATATAGTATATTAGTTTTAGTTAGTTCGTTTTTTGTTACTCTTAATAATTTACCTTTTCAGGGTGGAAACACATGCTCCTATTTAATTCCCATTTCTGTAATTCATCTAATTCTCTTTGTAAAATTTCAGTTTCTTGTGTTGTTTTTATTGTTCTATATATTATACAATCGTCTGCAAATAATCTGACTTTTGTTCCTAAACTAACGCAATAAAGTAAATCATTTAGGTTCTTTGTAAATTAGGAATATTAGTCTACCAAAGACTGTTCCCTGAGCCCTGAGTAACACCTGAGTTTACTGTTGTTGGTTTTTATTCAGATCCGTATATTATTACAGTTTGTTCTCTACCTACCAGAAAATTCTGAATTAATTGATTTTATGAACAAGCAATGCCAAAATATTGTGGTACTAAATGCAAGCAGTGGTGGTAAGCTTTGGTTAAATGCCTTAGAAAAATGTAATAAAATAGCTTCTATTTGCTCATTGTTATTCAATCCTTTGAAAAATGTAGTCCTATGATGTGGGTATGGAACTAGAATAACATTAACATTGCAAGTTATTAAGGCTTTGGGTATGGAACCCGTATGACAATGACATTTGATGTTTAAATGACTTGGCATGCATGACAGAAAGGTTAAAGACTTTTTATTTATTTCGGACACACATTTGAATAGTTTATAAGCAGTGCTAAGATTTACAAACTAACTTAAAATGTGTGACAAAAACTGTTCAAGTAACAGTTCCTCTCGGTCGCATTGTCGAATGTATTATATTGGTTGATTGAGCTGTAAAAATGTACGTAGATTTGAAGGAAACTATATAATTAGGAGGCATACATTAAACACAGGCTACATGGCAGGAATAAATCAAAGCTTTAAAAACATTACACAAAAGAAGGTGTAACTCAGAAAATGTAGTGGGCTGTACATGTGGACTATAAGATTCCCACAATTTGAGTAAAGTCTTTGAGGGGAACAACTCCTGATATCCTGACACTTAGATTACATTAGATGGTTGTTTTTGTCTCTCTTTGTTTTCCTGTTCTTAAAAGTATCATTGATATTGACGCAAATATATGAAACAAAGCTATTTCCTGTTTGTTTCCATTGAGATAATGTTTCAAAAATCCTAGATCGAAATAATTCATGTTGATTTAAATCATTTTATGTACATTTAAATAAATTGATTACCTAGATCTTTCTAGATTACGTAACAAACAATGGCAATAATGATAATCACTTTTATTCTTGATGTTCAATTACTAGATCTAGTTCTAAAAATTAAATTCTATGTTACATAGGTTAGGGTTGAAAAAAAAGACAACAACTTTACTTCTTTTAACTACTTTACAAAACAACGCCTTGATCCAACTATCTACAAAATGTTCTCGACATTTTTTGTAGTGTTAAAAAATCTACATGTCCAGTCTAGTAAATATATAAGTCTATGGTTAAGATATTTTAGATTTTTTTTTTAAAGTTGAATTATTTTTCCACAATGAGAATTTGTTTTGCTTACTTTTACCAGTAGACGAACACTAATCGTGGGAGGGGGGGGGGCAATGTCGCTGCTCATAAAGTAATTAAAGAACTGTAGAGAACAAAATTAAAAGTATTTACAAAATATTACTAAGAACTGTAGACGATAACGAAGGAAGGAAGATCTTTGAGAATCGTCAAAAGTGAATATTCATTCTAAAAAAAAACAACCAAAGTTAGTATTCACGTGACCCTAGGCAGCAATGTAGAGACTAGATAACAATACTGCCATGACAGTTTCTTTTTGATTATGGGAACTTGAATAGCTGAGGTAATGCTAGACTGGTACCAGGTCGCTTCTAGTCGATGGGTCTGGTTTGTAGGTACTGGACTCGTAATGGATTTGACTTCCGGACCGACTTCATACTAGACTACATGTACCGGTCTGAATCTTTAATCGTGAAATATGATCAGATCAGAATCGCGAAGTGACTTGGCCATGCTCTTTCTGTAGGGAAAGCGATAGAATATTCCAGTACCTTCAGGTGAATGACCTGAGTAGTGTTCACAACAATGATTTTTCCCGAAGCGTCGCCCCCTAGTCACACGTCACGGTTGACCGCTCGTCTCGCGCTGGCCTGTATCAGCTGAGTACAGGCACGAATACCCTTACCTTCGTCGCCAACGCAATATGTTACATGTCTTGTTTATTGATTGTGAACACTGAGCTTTTACTATCTCTATGTAATGTGTCTAGCGAAATACCTTTTTGTCTCCAATATTTTTTTTGTTTACTCCTACAGTGTTGTGAACAAATCTCCAGAAAAACCCGAGCTTCTTGTTTCCCAGGCCAACGTCATTAGACGACCAGGTGTTGTCAACGAACTCGTCAACAAAGGTACAAGACTTGGTTTATAGCAATACCTCTGAAGGCCCAAACAAATTTAACAATCTGTAAAAAAAATATATTATATTGCATGTGTGTGTGTTCGCGAAATACCAAGAACCGCTGAACTTATTTGCTTCAAATGTTGTACAAGGTCCCTTTTAATTCTTAGATGTTCACGAAAAAACGATTTTAATGGATTCGCTATCAGAGTGCGGAGCAGCTTTCTATAAAACCTTTGTTTTTAATTTTAAATGTGTGTGTATTTGAGGACAATTAATAATAAGGCTTGTCTTTGAGTCCGAAGATAAGTGAGGAATGCAGTATTTCCCGTAGCTGCGCAGCCCCAGCTGTGACCTACAGATTTTGCCACAGACTAGGCAAGCATAACCATTGTCCGCAAGTGGTCAATGTAAAGTGTGTAGCATTGAATAATGTGAGGCAGTATTTCATAACAACTAGATCTATATCGAATGAATTGGCAATCTAGAGCATATATATCATCCTTGGAAAATATATGAAAAACAGAGGGGTGAATTTAATCAATAACCCACTTAGCGTACCTTTATCAATATTTAGTGGACAAATATTACATATGATCATCTTTGAGATTCAATGCGATATTGTTGATATTGTCTCTCATGATACAATTTTGAACTAGAAACAAGCTTATCTTTTATTAAGCTTTTCATCAACTTGGAAATATTAAAATTTGTCAGTTATAAAATATAAGAAAAACTTTTTTTGTTTTTACAGGCAACCCTTATAGTGTGTCTAGAGCTGGGTCATCTAACAATCCAATTATTAGGAAAACAGCCTTAGGAGCTCGAAGACCAGTAAGGAAATAATTGAAAACCTATTTCTATCTATCTATCTATCTATCTATCTATCTATATATATATATATATATATATATATATATATATATATATATATATATATATATATATATATATATATATATATATATATATATATCCATCTATCTATCTATCCATCTATCTATCTATCTATCTATCCATCCATCTATCTATCTATCTATCTATCTAATTGTCTCCTGTCTGTCTGTCTTTTTGTTGTCTGTCCATCCATCTATCCATCCATTGATCCGACCGTCCGTCTGTCTGTGTGTCTGTCTTTCTGTCTGTCTGTTTAGAAAATAATGCTATGATCATGTTCAAGCTCACCTATCTGAATGTTTCAGGCCATGCCAAGTATAGAGATGTACAGACAATACAGGCAGTGGAGGGACCAGCCAAGGAAGATTCAGGAAGCACAAGCTGCAGGTTGTAAGCTTCCAGTGGACAGCAGTGCTGCTAGCATACTTATGTTTGGTGACTGTAGGAACCCCACAGCCAGAATGGTGTGTCAGATGGAAATGATGTCATGTGTCAATGTAGGAATGTCAGCAATGTGTTGTCCATTTGGCAGTAAGTCACTTTCTAGTAGTCTGTTCATTTTTAGTTAGATGAAAAGGCTGTAAGTAACTTCTAGTAGTCTGTTCATTTCATAGTTAGATGAAAAGGCTGTAAGTAACTTCTAGTAGTCTGTTCATTTCATAGTTAGATGAAAAGGCTGTAAGTAACTTCTAGTAGTCTGTTCATTTCATAGTTTGATGAAAAGGCTGTAAGTAACTTCTAGTAGTCTGTTCATTTCATAGATGAAAAGGCTGTAAGTAACTTCTAGTAGTCTGTTCATTTCATAGTTTGATGAAAAGGCTGTAAGTTACTTCTAGTAGTCTGTTCATTTCATAATTAGACGAAAAGGCTGTGAGGGATGACTTTAAATGTAGGTCTATAATAATGCTCTAAAATATTTTCAAATGAGATCTCACAAGCATCAGCTATGAACAAGTCATAAACAGCTTGAAATTAAACTTTAATCCTACGGTGCGTTAGTTGCCTCCACGAAGACTGGTCTCTGGCGATGTTTAAGGGGGATATGTTCTTCTTAACTGGTGTCCACTGGCCAGAGATCCTCTAAGAATTTGCGGCGCTTGATTTACGAAAATGTCTCTGTTTCATTTGTCATAATTTCCTCCTACGTAGTATTGGTTTGTTTTGTCTTATTAATTTATTTGCTTCCTATGTTCTTGGAACGACTATGGTCATTCTCAGAGTAATGAGATGAAAGCCTGGGCATTAGCTATAGTTGGAATGACGTCGCCAACAAGTAGTTCCCCCCTCTCAACTAATGTGTCCAATGAAACGGCAGATAGCCAATATATCACTGTGTGGCAGATAGCCAATATATCACTGTGTGGCAGATAGCCAATATATCACTGTGTGGCAGATAGCCAATATATCACTGTGTGGCAGATAGCCAATATATCACTGTGTGGCAGATAGCCAATATATCACTGTGTGGCAGATAGCCAATATATCACTGTGTGGCAGATAGCCAATATATCACTGTGCGGCAGATAGCCAATATATCACTGTGCGGCAGATAGCCAATATATCACTGTGAGGCAGATAGCCAATATATCACTGTGCGGCAGATAGCCAATATATCACTGTGCGGCAGATAGCCAATATATCAATGTGCGGCAGATAGCCAATATATCACTGTGCGGCAGATAGCCAATATATCACTGTGCGGCAGATAGCCAATATATCACTGTGCGGCAGATAGCCAATATATCACTGTGCGGCAGATAGCCAATATATCACTGTGCGGCAGATAGCCAATATATCACTGTGCGGCAGATAGCCAATATATCACTGTGCGGCAGATAGCCAATATATCACTGTGCGGCAGATAGCCAATATATCACTGTGCGGCAGATAGCCAATATATCACTGTGCGGCAGATAGCCAATATATCACTGTGCGGCAGATAGCCAATATATCACTGTGCGGCAGATAGCCAATATATCACTGTGTGGCAGATAGCCAATATATCACTGTGTGGCAGATAGCCAATATATCACTGTGTGGCAGTTAGCCAATATATCACTGTGTGGCAGATAGCCAATATATCACTGTGTGGCAGATAGCCAATATATCACTGTGTGGCAGATAGCCAATATATCACTGTGTGGCAGATAGCCAATATATCACTGTGTGGCAGATAGCCAATATATCACTGTGTGGCAGATAGCCAATATATCACTGTGTGGCAGGTAGCCAATATATCACTGTGTGGCAGGTAGCCAATATATCACTGTGTGGCAGGTAGCCAATATATCACTGTGTGGCAGGTAGCCAATATATCACTGTGTGGCAGGTAGCCAATATATCACTGTGTGGCAGGTAGCCAATATATCACTGTGTGGCAGGTAGCCAATATATCACTGTGTGGCAGGTAGCCAATATATCACTGTGTGGCAGGTAGCCAATATATCACTGTGTGGCAGATAGCCAATATATCACTGTGTGGCAGATAGCCAATATATCACTGTGTGGCAGATAGCCAATATATCACTGTGTGGCAGATAGCCAATATATCACTGTGTGGCAGATAGCCAATATATCACTGTGTGGCAGATAGCCAATATATCACTGTGTGCTGCAATCGGACCGATGTTTCCCCATGTTGACTCCCAACGTCTTGACGGTGTATGGCTAAAGGCCCAAGGCAGCAGAAGTTTGACTTGTCCTTCTCTTAGACCGTCCAGCCCGAAACCTACTTGGGGACCTTTCTTCTATCTGTGTTAACAGTTCCGCCGGACTCAATAACCTTAGCCAGGAGTTGGACTGGTTGTCAGAAGCCCTTTGAGGAGTATGCCATTAGAAGTTTCTTAGGTAATGAAGTGCTTATATCCATTACCAGTTCCGGCAACACACACTTACGGAACTTTGTAAGAATTTAAGTCACTGGTTAACATATCTAGATTGACCAAGGAACGGGTAGGACGTAATCATCTTCTTTTTTAAAGTAACGTCTCTATTGTATAAGATAAGGTCTAAATACCACACTATTATATGTCTACACATATTTAGTTCTATTTCTTTCCTTTTTCTTTCAGTGAACAAGTTGGCAATGGACACCATCTCTTACGTAAACAAACTGCAGCATTTTGTCTCGGAAGTCGCTTAAGTTGAAACTGTAGTGTCTGGCCTAAGCAATTAGTTTGTAGTGGGGGGTTTTGTTGAACAAACACAAATATTTAAAACAACACACAATTGTCTACAAAACATTTCGTTCGCGGCTCAACGTTCTCTCGTGGAGAATAGAACAGCAATTGTATACACGATCTTTATGCTCCATTGGCTAGATTAATTTAATTAGTTTGTCAGAATTTTGAGAGTTACTTGAAACAAGGTTTGATGAGCTAAATATACAAAGCACAGATCTTACCCATAAAACACATTAACGCTAACCGCACCTTTTGAAGTGGTCCTGAAGTGACACCTACAACTTAGAATTCAGGATCACGAATCAAGAATTATATTTTCTTCAATTTCAGTCTCCACTATCATATTTCTCACTAGAATAAAAAATGACTTCTAGTGGAAGTTTAAATTTATGTTCTGCTAAACTAGATGAAAGAGTGAACACTAGGATTATTAATGTGTCAATGTGTTGTTCTGATTTTGTTTTGTACATTGGAATAGTTCAGTAACTTGATGCTTTAGACTTTTTTATTTTTATACTTCTTTCATAGTTTAAATGAAAAACAAAATGTATTAGTTAGTCAGATTTTTATCCGTTGATTTGTCTGTGTCTGTGTCTGTACGATTGTTTTCTATCTGTACATTTTTGTCTTTTTTTACATTGGTCTTTTCTTATTCGTTCTTGTTCAAACTAAGACTTTTCTGTCTGCCTCTAGCCTCTCTAGACTTTTCTGTCTGCCTCTAGCCTCTCTAGACTTTTCTGTCTGCCTCTAGCCTCTCTAGACTTTTCTGTCTGCCTCTAGCGTCTCTAGACTTTTCTGTCTGCCTCTAGCCTCTCTAGACTTTTCTGTCTGCCTCTAGCCTCTCTAGACTTTTCTGTCGGCCTCTAGCCTCTCTAGACTTTTCTGTCTGCCTCTAGCCTCTCTAGACTTTTCTGTCGGCCTCTAGCCTCTCTAGACTTTTCTGTCTGCCTCTAGCCTCTCTAGACTTTTCTGTCGGCCTCTAGCCTCTCTAGACTTTTCTGTCTGCCTCTAGCCTCTCTAGACTTTTCTGTCGGCCTCTAGCCTCTCTAGACTTTTCTGTCTGCCTCTAGCCTCTCTAGACTTTTCTGTCGGCCTCTAGCCTCTCTAGACTTTTCTGTCTGCCTCTAGTCTCTCTAGACTTTTCTGTCGGCCTCTAGCCTCTCTAGACTTTTCTGTCGGCCTCTAGCCTCTCTAGACTTTTCTGTCTGCCTCTAGCCTCTCTAGACTTTTCTGTCGGCCTCTAGCCTCTCTAGACTTTTCTGTCGGCCTCTAGCCGCTCTAGACTTTTCTGTCTGCCTCTAGCCTCTCTAGACTTTTCTGTCTGACTCTAGCCTCTCTAGACTTTTCTGTCTGCCTCTAGTCTCTCTAGAGTTTTCTGTCTGCCTCTAGCCTCTCTAGACTTTTCTGCATGCCTCTAGCCTCTCTAGACTTTTCTGTCGGCCTCTAGCCTCTCTAGACTTTTCTGTCTGCCTCTAGCCTCTAGACTTTTCTGTCTGCCTCTCTTTTTTGTAACTGTAACGTTAACATAAAATGTTGGTATCGTGTCCCAGAGACTGACCAACCAATGCAGCAGGGTATTGTCCAACGCTGCTAGCATTCAAGTTGACGACGAATGACTTAATGTTGTCCGATTAGAAGATTATCTACAAAAAAATGCTTCAAGAAAGAAAATATTATTTTACATTACGTAATATAATTAGCAATGTAAACATTATGACCTACACTAAAGATTTGTTACATTTTGGGTTAAGGTAATGCACTTAGTTTAGGTAGAGATTAAAAGTTTTCATTTTAATTATAACTAGGTCACTTTGTTGTTCTTTTCTTTTTTGTTTTAATCTACACTATCTACACGTCGTAACTGTCTCTTACATAGGTCAACTGTGACGGATCAAAGAATGTCTCTTATATAGGTCAACTGTGACGGATCAAAGAATGTCTCTTATATAGGTCAACTGTGACGGATCAAAGAATGTCTCTTATATAGGTCAACTGTGACGGATCAAAGAATGTCTCTTATATAGGTCAACTGTGACGGATCAAAGAATGTCTCTTATATAGGTCAACTGTGACGGATCAAAGAATGTCTCTTATATAGGTCAACTGTGACGGATCAAAGAATGTCTCTTACATAGGTCAACTGTGACGAATCAAAGAATGTCTCTTATATAGGTCAACTGTGACAGATCAAAGAATGTCTCTTATATAGGTCAATTGTGACAAACTGTTACGCGCTCTTGACAAGATGGCTGCTCCCTGTTTACAGTTATCATAGATGAGTTAAATTTTCGTTTTGTCGTACTAAAACCAAACAAAACTCCATAAAAAGCTATTCAACTAATAAACTAATATCTTTAAATTATAGATTTAACTTAATTCAGCATTATTTCCACTAATTAATTCAAATTAACAACTCTTAGTTTAGGACTATTTTGTCTCACTAATCCTTATAATTATATTTAATATTATTTAGTCTATATTTATTATTATATCCTTAGATTTTAGATCTAGTCAGTCTTAGACTTAGACTTTAATTAAGACCTTAGATCTACTAATACTACTAATAATAACTAATAGTAATATTCTATATAGTTAGTTAAACACATAAACATATTGATCTAGAATTAGATCTAGATCTAGAATTAAATCTAGTCTAGGTGTATATTTTGAATAAACCATTTGATTGTCATTGTAAATTAGCTTTCACTTTAGACTTAGACTTAACTTAGGCATTTTTAACCTTAAAGTAGAATTAGACTAGACCTTTAAAAACTAAAATCAACAACAGTCATCATGAAATTGCTCTGGCTAATTATCCTAATAATTACTAAATACACACTAGCTGAACACAGAATCTAGATCTACCTCAGTCAACACTAAACTTAAAAAGGAAAAAACAATCATGATCAATCATCACACTTTAGATCAATGCAACTTCAAAAATAACCTAACATACACATCCATAACTTTTAAGAAGATTACCCATCACAAATGGAAGTTCTCAATCAGACACAGTAGAAATAAATACCTATCACTTTTAATATTAATAGCAGGAGATGTAGAGTCAAATCCAGGGCCTAGATCTAAAGATAGATGCAACATCTGCAAAAAAGTATGCACCATGAAACAGAAAGCCATTCAATGTGACACCTGTGATGAATGGTACCATGCATCATGTCTCCATATGAATACACCTGTGTATTATGCCTTAGGCAACAAAGATGCATCATGGCACTGTATACCGTGTGGGTTACCTCAGTTTAAATCAGGACTGTTTGATTCCTTTGATGCGGACACTTCTAACCCATACAACATCCTAAACACCATCACAAAACAAACTCACCAACCACTAGCCAGATCCACTCCTGTTAAACCTAAATCTACTAAAATTAATACAGCAGCCTCACTAGACAGACCTGCTAAAGAAGCAATACCAAAATACCTTAAAACCTTAGTAATAAATTTTCAAAGCATTAGGAACAAAACAGCAGACTTAGAAATTTTATTAGAATGTGAGAAACCAGACATAATTGCAGGAACAGAAACTTGGCTACATCCTGAAATTTATAATGCAGTAATTTTCAATAGTGATTATGAAATTTTTAGAAAAGATAGGGCTGATAATCATGGAGGAGTTCTTTTAGCAATAAAAAACACTCTTATAGCAGAAGAAATTACCTTACCTAACTCAAAAAATATAGAATCTACATTTTGTAAAATTAATACAACCTCAACATCCCTAATAATAAGCAGTATTTACAGACCACCAAATTCTAGTTTAGAATACATGCAGGAACTATGTAATCAGATTACTACACTTAAAGAGACAAATAAAAATGCAGTGTTTTGGATTATGGGTGATTTTAACCTACCTGATATAAATTGGAAAACACTAACCATAGATAAACACCAAAACCTTAAGGACATAAATGAGCTTTTCATAGAAACTTTACACAACCTAAGTTTAGATCAAATCATTAAAAAGCCAACTAGATTAAACAACACATTAGATCTCTTCTTGACCAACAGACCTGGATTAGTAGTTGATTATGATATTATCCCTGGTCTATCAGACCATGAGATCATAAAAATATACAGTCAGATAAAAGCAGTAGCCAATACAAAACCCAAAAGAAAAATCTTACTCTGGAATAAATGTAACCTAACACAACTACACCAAGCTGCATTAAACTTTCAACAAACATTCTTATTAGAAAAAGACATTAACCAACCAGTCGATGACCTCTGGAATTTCATTAAAAACCATCATAAAAGCATTATAGAAAAACATATACCAACTAAATACACATCAAACAAAATAAATAAATGCTGGTTTAAAAATAAACTAAAGAAGCTTTGTAAAAAGAAGGAAAACCTAATAGAAAATTTAAAGAAACCAAGGCAGAAAGAGTTTACAAAAAGGTATATAAAAATTAAACACCTAACCCAAAAAGTAAGCAGACAGCTGCAGAGTGAATACATAAACAATGTAATATCTAAAGATAACAACAAAAACCTATGGTCATACATTAAGTCTAAGAAAATGGAAACAACAGGCATAGCGCCATTAAAAGAGGAACATAACATAATACATAATGATAATGAAACTAAAGCAAACATCCTAAACAAATACTTTGCATCAGCATTCTCAGCCCCAGGAGACAAAGACATAATTCTTAATTTGAACCAAGTAGACAACATAGAAGATTTAGTAGTACAAGAAAATGGAATTAAAAAACTATTAGCCAACACCAAACCAAATAAAGCGTCTGGACCTGATGGTATTTCAGCTAGATTACTCAAAGAACTAAGCAATGAGCTAGCCCCAGTGTTCAAAATACTCTTTCAGGCATCGCTTAACCAGGGCAGAGTACCAAAGGACTGGAAAGAAGCTAATGTCACCCCCCTATTTAAAAAAGTAGAAAAATCTGATCCAGGAAACTACAGACCAGTATCACTTACCAGCATCACATGTAAAATCCTAGAACACATAATATGTAGCAACATCATAAACCACTTAGACAAACATAATGTCCTTACCCCATACAAACATGGCTTTAGGAAATATAGATCAAGTGAAACACAACTAATAGGACTAATTGATGATTTTTCAAAAGGTTTAGATAATAGTGAACAAATAGATGCTATCTTACTAGACTTTTCCAAGGCTTTTGACAAAGTTCACCATCATAGTTTGCTTAAAAAATTAAAATATTTCGGTATTAATGGTCCACTGCATCAGTGGATTGAAGATTTTCTGATAGGGAGAGAACAAACTGTAATAGTAAATGGCTCTAAATCAACACCAATAACAGTAAACTCAGGTTTACCTCAAGGAACAGTCTTGGGTCCACTACTATTTTTAATTTACATAAATGATTTACCAAATTGCATTAGTTCAGGAACAAAAGTCAGATTATTTGCAGACGATTGCATAATATATAGAACAATAAAAACAATACAAGACACAGATATTTTACAAAGAGAATTAGATGAATTACAGAAACGGGAATCAAATTGAAGCATGTCTTTCCACACAGAAAAATGTCAGTTGTTAAGAGTAACAAAAAAACTAAAACAAATTTTTTCCACTTATCTTATTCATGGCAAACCAGTAACACAGACTAAAAACGCAAAATACCTAGGTGTTATAATAAATGAAAAACTGTCATGGAATCCACATTTAGACGTTTATTAAAAGAAATTTCTATAAATCAAATAAGAACATAAAACTAAAATGTTTTTTAACCTTGGTTAGGCCAATAATAGAATATGCATCCACCGTTTGGGACCCCTCAACTCAAGAAAACATTAAGAAACTGGAACAAACACAAAATAGAGCAGTGAGATTCATAACAAACGAATATTCACATTTGACTAGAGTAACACCATTAGTAAAATCACTAAATTTAGGAATCCTTCAGGACAGAAGACTCAAAAGTAAAGTAGCAATTATACATAAAACACTGAACCATAATCTTCAAATACAAAAACAAAATCTAATAAAATACTCTGAAAGACAAAAAATAAAGGCACATTCCTCGTCCCATATGCTAGGACAAATTTGTACAAATACTCCTTCTTCCCTAGTGCTATTAGAGCATGGAATGGGTTGTCTGAGCTAGCCAGGAAAACCAGTGACTTGGCAGAATTTAAGTCATTGGTTAATATGCATGGCTAAATGCATGACGCGTAGGACGTAATCATCTTCTTTTTTGAAGTAACGTCTGTATTATATAAGATATGATCAAAGAATGTCTCTTATATAGGTCAACTGAGACGGATCAAAGAATGTCTCTTGTTTAGCGTCATAGTGTACCAGTGGGAGGCTGCCCATTAAGAAACCTGATGTCACATATTGGTAGCTTGACGCCCGCTATTCGCGAAAGCACCGCAGACTTTCTATCATCATCATCATCAAACTCCGTTTTGAGTGAGGGCTTGAGAGGCTTAAATCCTCTTTTGCAAAAGCCCTAGACAGAAACCCTGCTGTCTTGCGTAGTACATACATGTCACCATACAGGTCAAGAATTTCTGGTTTCCCAGACCTGTCGAGACGGAGATCAGAAAGTCTGGGGCAGTCAAACAGGATATGAGGCACGGTTTCGTCTTCTTCCCCGCAGCGGGGGCACCGTGAATCGAAATTTGTCCATAGCCATTGGTATTCTTTTATTTTTGATATTTCGCCAAAATACCGCAGTCTAGATACAAAGCATTTTTATAAAATATCACAAATTACGTATTTCTAAATATTTTTTATCTTTTTCCCTAAGATGCTTATTTTTAATGTGCCTTACGTCATTTCCGCTTCCTTTTAGACACAAAAACAATCCTACTAGCTATAATAAGATAGATGTAGAGACTTGATCTTTTTGAGAGAGAGAGATGGCGAGAGAGAGCATATAAATTCTGGCACTAGAACTCTTGTACTTTCGCTACATTCAAAATACTGTGATAAACGATTACAATAAATAAAACCAGATTGATATCACTTTTTATTTAGAGAATAAAATACAACAATAAATGTAGAAAGGGGAACAAGAATGGGACATTCTATTTGGGTCCTTCGGAGGATTTTTTCTCTCTGATGGTATGAAGGAATGTATTCGGTACCTTATACCATGAATATCTACATGGCTTGCATTAAGATTATTCATTTTTTAAAATTTTTTGCAAAAAAAAAGTAAAACAAACTAAAAAAGGGGGGAATAAAAATCGATTGAATTGAGAAGCTGAAAAAAGTCATAGAGTGTACGAGGGACTAAAATTTTGTTTTTAACCGGGGTGGTTGTGGGGGAGGGTATAAGTGGAGCTGCTGCCAGCATTAATGGGCCCAAAATAGGAGTGTGTGTATTTGTCGGGGGCGCATTATGAAGCGGGTCTTTCCAAAATCAAGTCTATGTCGGGAAAATTACGATGCACAGCTTTAAAAAAGTGGGTTTTCAGAGAGCGAACAAGAGAAGGAGAAAGAGAGAGACAGCGGGCTGTACAATTTCATTCTGATAGATACACTCATTCATGGGCTAAAAGTATGTCAGGTTCATCGTTAAAATGTGATCGTTGAAAGAACAGAAGGATGTATTCCGGCCATAATAAGCAATATAGGGGGGGGGGGGGGGTAGCCGATGTGTTCTGCTAGTATAGAATATATTTCTACGTTACCACTGTCTCATGGATCAAGAAATCTCTAAAACGGTTGTACTGGTCTGCTTGAAATTTAGTGCACAGTTTCCTTTGACATCTGAGGCGCTTGCTAAGAAACGGTTTTGACAGATTCGTTACCTGACCACCGCTATTAGCTAAATAACGTTTTCTGGAACCTTTGAATTTATTTTTTGTTGTATTTTCCCCAAAAGGCCGCAGTCTGAATATAAAGCATTGAAAATAATCAAATTAATTATGTATTTTTAAAGTTTTTTTTTGTTTTTTTTTCCTAAGTCTACTTATTTTTAATATGCCTTAGGCCAATAGCGTTTCCTTTTAGACGCAGTGCAAATAAAATTTTATTAAATAATACTCATACTCTAAAAGCATAAAAAAAGAAACATCTAGAGTCTATTTCTTTGTTGCTTTATTTTTGAGAGAGCAAGGAATCTTTCCAAAGGAAATAAAAGATTACAATTAATAGGGGCGGGGGTTACGGTCGAAAAGCAAACTATGGCACATATTAACTATTGACTCGAGAAGCCGAAGAAACAGTTACACATAGAGACTTGATGTAGGACTCATTTTGTTGTACGTACATGAGCAGCAGGCTGTTTCATTTCATTGGAACACACACACTAGTGTATAGGGTCCAAAAGTAAGCTAGGGGTATTGTTCAAATGTGGCCCGTTTATTGAAATTTAAAAAAAAAGAAAGAAAAGGAGGCGATGTTCCAGCCATTATAAACAATATAAAGGTAAAAAAAATCAACGGGTGTAGCCGGTGTGTACTGCTAGTACCGTGGCTTTTTATAAGTATAGTCCGACATATCAGGTCCAAACAATAATGGGCGTATTAATCTGTATTCCCCTAGGACCAATGAATAAAAAAAAAAGCCGAAAAGAATGTAAAAAGCCAGCAAATAGTTCTCAGAAAGCTGCTACACACATACGTTCTATTGTAGAGTGAAACTATTTCTACGTGTAATTAAACACTTTCTGATGGAGAATTAGTTCAAAATGCAGGATTCAAGTTTTCAAAGTTTTACGCCCCGATAAGAGAAAGTATTTTGAAACAGTAAGTTTCTTTCCAAATAATATAACCTCTAGATTTGAATTAGAGAATCAAAAAGTAACAATACATCCCAGATAGCTTCAAGTCTCTCTCCAGTTACTCTGCACGAATATACCGATGTCTATATTTGCAGCGCAACATAGATAAACATTTTTCTGCCACTGAGGAGTTAGAATGCATATGATCCTTATAGGGAACAACAAAAGTGCCACATATTTTAGATGAATTAGTGGAGGGTCTGAAAATTATTAGGTATCGAAATTGAGGATATGCAATATTACGACAGATGGCACAGATGGCTCTGTGTATGTGAGGAAAGATATATGGGTCTGTTAAAATGTTTAATCAATATACCACGAAACATACAACATCATAAAGAACGTAATTATCTTCTTTTTTTTTAAGTAACGTCTGTAATATATAAGATAAGACAGGATACAGCAAGCCATTTTCTATGAAACTGCCCTAAAGATAAAACTTAATGTAACTTTAACACTTGTACTTATTATTCGCTGACGTGGGTTTACTCAAAGACTTATTTCTAGAGACCCATAATTGTAATCTATCTGAACACTCTGATTTGCTTGATTGCACAAAGGTAAGATGTCGCTGGATGAGAGGGTAGGCGCACGGTGGCGTGTGTAATGCACACTTCCATGAACAATTTTAAATAGTTGAAGATTCGGCTTGTTCTCGGTTTTTGTTTTTTGCATATTTTTTTTTTACAAAATCTCCCGTCACATGAACGTATAAGCTTATAGCTTGAGTTCATTGAACTGCAATCAATTCTCTCAATTCTTTCTAAATGTTTAATGGTTGAGAGCAGACCGTTATTTCTACTACACACATTTGCATGAAGGTTGCTCGTTGCTCTATTAAGCTGGTTTTAGGTAATGTAGAGAAGCTGCGACTATCCTCAGCATTATGTACTTCTCTTTCTCCATACACAGCAAAACAATGCAACTCTCCTACAGCGCCGGTCTTATGGTATTATAAATACACAGCAAAACAATGCAACTCTCCTACAGCGCCGGTCTTATGGTATTATAAATACACAGCAAAACAAGGCAACTCTCCTACAGCGCCGGTCTTATGGTATTATAAATACACAGCAAAACAATGCAACTCTCCTACAGCGCCGGTCTTATGGTATTATAAATACACAGCAAAACAAGGCAACTCTCCTACAGCGCCGGTCTTATGGTATTATAAATACACAGCAAAACAATGCAACTCTCCTACAGCGCCGGTCTTATGGTATTATAAATACACAGCAAAACAATGCAACTCTCCTACAGCGCCGGTCTTATGGTATTATAAATACACAGCAAAACAAGGCAACTCTCCTACAGCGCCGGTCTTATGGTATTATAAATACACAGCAAAACAATGCAACTCTCCTACAGCGCCGGTCTTATGGTATTATAAATACACAGCAAAACAATGCAACTCTCCTACAGCGCCGGTCTTATGGTATTATAAATACACCGCAAAACAATGCAACTTTTAAATGTCTTGTATATTGCACACCAGAGCATAGAGCGGAATCAAATTAACGTTAAGATCACAGTTAACAAGACAAATATAAAACAAGGTTACAAAGACAGTTTGTATGGAAACACAAACTTAAAATCGACATCAATATTTTCAGAAAGAACATCCGAATGAAATTATATCAAAGACAAATGAGAGATAAGAATGGAGAAAGAAGGTCTTGTGTAGTGCCCCAACGGTCCAGCAGATCAAAGGATAGGTGCAAGTGAATGCAAAGTTAGATGTGAACCTGGCCTAACTAGTTCCCCTTTCAGACCTTGTGGTCTATGGGGCAGATGATGTAAAGTTCATCTGCTTTTGTGGCCTACGGTTAACGAGGGTGTCATGTAGCCAGCACAACGATCAACCGCCTTTACTTTTCCCCAACTAATGTCAGGTACCCATTAGAGCTGGGTGGACTCAGAGGCGCCCAAGGATTCCGAAGTTGAAAATCCCAGTCTTCACCAGGATTCGAACCCGGGACCTCCGGTTCGGAAACCAAGCGCTTTACCGCTCAGCTACCGCGCCTTCCTAGTCTTATAATTGATGTAATTGTTTTGAAAAGGCTCAATCTCTTATTCGAATCCTCTGTTCCCTGTAGAAAGGTCTCTGCGGGGCTTAAAGACCGGAAGAGCTTTAGTTTGCGTTTTTTGACAAGAATTCATTAATTCCTTGAGCTCTGTTTAGCTGTGATCGGATTTTTAGCGGCTCCCGAAAGGGGAATTGACGCTATTATTTTTGTGTGGTCTGTCTGTCCCTCTGACCGTCCGTCCGACATCTTGATAATTTAGACCTTTCAAAGTTTTGAAGCAACGGCTACTTTTTTCTTTTTTGAAAGCGAAAAAAATAATTTTTAAAATCAGCTATTCAAGCAGTTTTTTCATCAACTATTCACTATTAATAGTAACAGGCACGGGAGGCTATTTAGTAAGGGAGATGACTATTTACCTTATTTTCTACACATTTATCCATACAGTTTTAGATGTTTTTGTAAAAAATGAATTGCTAAGTTAAATACGTTGTTCAATACCAACTACTAACTGTACCAAAACAAAATGTTTACATTTATTTTTAAAGAAATAAAATCTATTTAGTATTCATATAAGTGGAACATCATTTAGAACAACTAGTAATAAGTAGTTTGCTTTAAAGTGAAAAATTATACCAGCAGTGTACACTATCGATTCACCATTTCAATGTTGCTACAAATATTTTAACCGCCATAATAATCTAACATTCATACCTCTAGTTGTTGAAGCACAGACAGAAATTGTAGACCTATAAACTAATGAGGTTCTATGTGTCATTGAAGAATGTTAATGTTCTTTTACGATTAAATAAATTTTGTTTGGTTATACAGCCACAGTGTAAACTTTAAATTTACTAATTAGGAAAAGTTCTTAATAAATAATTACTATTCATTATTCATCGTGCGATATTTGTAAATATAAATAAAACATATTTTTAAGCAAAAAAAAACTATGCAACTTTGTGGCTACATTTCAATAAAATTTATTTTATTTTTTTCCAACGAGAAGGGGAATGGCTACTCCAGCTACTTCCTTGATAATATCCCAGACGTTATCTTGTTGCTCGGCGCTTCTGCCAACGAGAAGGGGAATGGCTACTCCAGCTACTTCCTTGATAATATCCCAGACGTTATCTTGTTGCTCGGCGCTTCTGCCAACGAGAAGGGGAATGGCTACTCCAGCTACTTCCTTGATAATATCCCAGACGTTATCTTGTTGCTCGGCGCTTCTGCCAACGAGAAGGGGAATGGCTACTCCAGCTACTTCCTTGATAATATCCCAGACGTTATCTTGTTGCTCGGCGCTTCTGCCAACGAGAAGGGGAATGGCTACTCCAGCTACTTCCTTGATAATATCCCAGACGTTATCTTGTTGCTCGGCGCTTCTGCCAACGAGAAGGGGAATGGCTACTCCAGCTACTTCCTTGATAATATCCCAGACGTTATCTTGTTGCTCGGCGCTTCTGCCAACGAGAAGGGGAATGGCTACTCCAGCTACTTCCTTGATAATATCCCAGACGTTATCTTGTTGCTCGGCGCTTCTGCCAACGAGAAGGGGAATGGCTACTCCAGCTACTTCCTTGATAATATCCCAGACGTTATCTTGTTGCTCGGCGCTTCTGCCAACGAGAAGGGGAATGGCTACTCCAGCTACTTCCTTGATAATATCCCAGACGTTATCTTGTTGCTCGGCGCTTCTGCCAACGAGAAGGGGAATGGCTACTCCAGCTACTTCCTTGATAATATCCCAGACGTTATCTTGTTGCTCGGCGCTTCTGCCAACGAGAAGGGGAATGGCTACTCCAGCTACTTCCTTGATAATATCCCAGACGTTATCTTGTTGCTCGGCGCTTCTGCCAACGAGAAGGGGAATGGCTACTCCAGCTACTTCCTTGATAATATCCCAGACGTTATCTTGTTGCTCGGCGCTTCTGCCAACGAGAAGGGGAATGGCTACTCCAGCTACTTCCTTGATAATATCCCAGACGTTATCTTGTTGCTCGGCGCTTCTGCCAACGAGAAGGGGAATGGCTACTCCAGCTACTTCCTTGATAATATCCCAGACGTTATCTTGTTGCTCGGCGCTTCTGCCAACGAGAAGGGGAATGGCTACTCCAGCTACTTCCTTGATAATATCCCAGACGTTATCTTGTTGCTCGGCGCTTCTGCCAACGAGAAGGGGAATGGCTACTCCAGCTACTTCCTTGATAATATCCCAGACGTTATCTTGTTGCTCGGCGCTTCTGCCAACGAGAAGGGGAATGGCTACTCCAGCTACTTCCTTGATAATATCCCAGACGTTATCTTGTTGCTCGGCGCTTCTGCCAACGAGAAGGGGAATGGCTACTCCAGCTACTTCCTTGATAATATCCCAGACGTTATCTTGTTGCTCGGCGCTTCTGCCAACGAGAAGGGGAATGGCTACTCCAGCTACTTCCTTGATAATATCCCAGACGTTATCTTGTTGCTCGGCGCTTCTGCCAACGAGAAGGGGAATGGCTACTCCAGCTACTTCCTTGATAATATCCCAGACGTTATCTTGTTGCTCGGCGCTTCTGCCAACGAGAAGGGGAAGGGCTACTCCAGCTACTTCCTTGATAATATCCCAGACGTTATCTTGTTGCTCGGCACTTCTTCCTGCTATTACTGGAAGTGCAATGGTTCCAATTTCTTTAATGACATCCCATAAATTATCTTGTTCCGTTCTTTTTCCAACAGTATTTAAGACATTAATGATTTCTCCAATGGAGATGTCTTGTTGTGGCTTAACCTGATACAGATAAATACAAACATAAATGAGATAGGTACAGATATAAATCAAATAGATACAAATACAAATATTTTGTAATAGTTATTTTATCAAGTATAACCTTAAATTCTGCAACTCGAGAAACGACTATGGGTTATCTCATGGAAATTAGCTGAAAACCTGGACATTAGCAAAAGGTCTGAACAATGTCGCCCACAAAGCATTCCCCCTATTTACTTAAGTGATCGATCCAAAGGAATCGTATAAGTCATTACTTGAGGGACCAGTGGCAGGCTCTCCCTCGGTGTAGCATTCTGTGCTGTAAGCTGCCTAAGAGTTGCAGGCTCCTGATTTGTCTTCATGTTTGACTCTTAAAGCCTTTCGCTTGTCTGGCTTTAGTAGCAAGGAAGAAGAGTTTTGAATTCAGAGTTGTCCTTCTCCTAGGTGTGTAGCTATTTAAGGCTAACGATCCCGAAGTTAGCCCAAAGATGACTGGGTTTAGTCGCCAGTTAATCGTCTTAGGCTGAATTTCCTTTCAAAGATAACAGTTACGCCAAGCTCAATATCTTGTCCAGGACGAAACAAACATTTAAACAGGTATTATTTAAGCCTAGATCAAATGAAACCATTTTCACGATTGAAATGGAAGCGGTTAAGTTTATTAAAAGCTATTTTTTATTCGCAATTTCGGTACATATGTTTTTACAAATATAATTCCTTCCGCTTTGAGCTCTTATTTACACTTTTATTTTTGGTGAGAAACTTTTTCTCGTTTTAGATTTTTTAGTATTCTTTTTTTTTTACACAGACCTTGATCTAGATCATAGAATTAGTTCTATTCAAAAATATTGTTGCCTATTAAACGTGTTAGTGTGTGTTTGTGTTTTTTATAGGGATGTATAATACTTTTGTGGAGATATATTCTCTCCTAAATAAAGTGCAACTCTAGCTTTACATCTATAGCTGATAAAAGACAAAGAACTGTAAAGAGCTGATTAATTTTCGAAAAGTGATGTTTCTTCATTCAAACTGTTCAATGGGAAGAGCAAAGCTTTAATGATTTCTTTATAAGTGCTTCTATAATTTAAGAAATATATTTATAGTGCCGGGGAAAATTATCATATGATAAGATGCACTGATTCAAAGAAGGGTATACTTTGTTTAAAACTGTGCTTTACTGGTCTTTCATTTGAGGGATGCAAAAAAAGAGGGGGGGCGCATTTTAGGTTCGTAATTATAATGGGTTTTTTTTAGTGGATGCCTACAAATTAAGCCATGTTGTTGTAATTCTGAATGTTCCACTGAATATGCAAGAGCCAAAATGTGTTTTGTTTGGGAAGAGATGTTTCATTTAAAAGTAGTGTGTGTGTATTTTGAGTGTGTTAGTAGTAATAGGTTGCAAGCATTTACATGTTCCTATTTTATAAACTTTATATTTTAATTTGTACTTAATATATTTTATTTATACATATATATTTATAATAATGTAATAAATATTTGCTTGTAGGCCTATATATATATTTGATTAAAATTTGAAATGAATAGACTTGATTTTGTATGTTCATGTGTTACAGTATAAAGTAGATCTTGGGGTAGACATAGATCTAGATCCAGACTAATCTAGAGTTAAAAATTGGCTGTTATTGAGTTCATTCTGTGTTGCGTGAAGGCTTCGCTCTGAATTCATGAATGAATATAGATCTAGGCCTATCTCAACACGGCTACGCAGCTCTAGCGAACCGCGAACGAATGTACCAAAAATGATTTAGAAAAACAAATTTGAAGGTTAATTTGATAAAAATATGAAATCAATGGACTATAATTAGCATGTTCATGTGTTAAAGCATAAAGTTTGAATGTTAATTTGATAAAAATATGAAATCAATGGACTATAATTAGCATGTTCATGTGTTAAAGCATAAAGTAGATACTGAGGTAGACATAGATCTAGATCTAGACTAATCTAGAGTTAAAAATTGGCTTTTATAGAGTTCATTCATGCTGCGTGAAGGCTTTGCTCTGCGCATGCGTGACCTTTTTTCATGAATGAATACAGGCCTATTTCAACACCGCTACGCAGTTTTAGTGAACAGCGAACGAATGTATTAAAAATGCTTTACAAAAAACCAATTTGAATGTTAATTTGATTAAACTATGAAATGAAAAGACTATAATTAGTATGTTCATGTGTTAAAGCAGGCATGTCAAACTCATTAAGGTGTATGGGCCACATAGAAAACTTACTATGACCTGAGGGGCCGCAGCAAAAAAAAAATCAGTTGCAAACAGCCTACTAGTTTTTTTGTGAATTAGAAATAATGTAATAGAATACAATAATTAATGGCATACCTGTCCCTTGCTAAATTTGTAGTACTATTGGCTAATTAAAAATACTTTGATTACGCATTATTTTCTTTGTCCTGATGCTTGACATCTTTTCTGGGATACCATTTTATTAATGTCAGGTTGAAATTCGTTTGCCACTGACGCTTTCATCACAGATGACAAAATTTTGATCAGATAATCTCGAACGGTGAGGTGTTTTTGTAGCTTTTATTATGGAAAAGAACTGCTCATAGAGACCAGTGCATGCAAAAATAGCTAGAATTCTGGCTGCAAATTTCCACAATTCAGTTCAGGGTAAATAACTGTACAATTTTGGCACAGCCGTTTCAATATACTTCGATTTCAACTAAGAATCTGACTGCTATTCTATCAGCTCTAGTTGCACATTTCCAGCAGCATTTTCAGAATCAAATGAGAATGGAGATACAAAACACGAAAATTCTTGCTCTTATGGAACGAGTTGAAAGCATCTACTAACGATTCTAGGTGTAAGACATATTTACCAAATGTCGCAACCCTATTTAATCTTTTTAGTTCCTGACACGTTGAGAAGTGAACAAGATTTTAACTTCATATTTGGTTTATCCACAGTCTTAATTTCGCTTGAAAGCATTTCACATGATTACACGCAGTTGTGACAATTTTGTGTTTACTTTGAAGTTTCAAATTCAAGTCCTGCAGGTGACTAGTGGGATCAACTTCTAATGCTAAATCCTGAACACATTCGTCAGTTTGGACATGTTCAACAGGTTCAACTTTCATGTTCAGAAACAATACGATTTCCTCACGCAGTGCAAACAATCTCTTCAATATTATATGTCATGAGAGCCAGCGGACTTCTTTGTTGTAGGGAACACAATCAAATTCATGTCCAATGTCATCCAGAAACATTAAAAATTGGTAAGCATTAAAACCACGGGCACAAATAAAATTGAGAAGCGATTGAAAACGGTCTTATGACATGTTGAAACTGTAATTGCTATGCACAGAAAGTTTCTTGGTAAATGAAGCACTGAATATGAGCAAATTTAAAATTATCATCAGTCTCTCTTATTTTTGCAAGTAACTTTGCATCAAAACCATTTCATTTCATGGTTGGTGCGCCATACCTAGTTAGACTAGATAGCTTTACCAAAGATAAATTGTACTGCAATATCATCTCCTGTCATTTCTCAAAAACATCCTCGCTTGTTGTGGTGTTATGCATAGAACAGAACTCAAGTAGTTCCTCGTGTATGTCAAAATTCCTGTCACAGGTCCTTATGAATATAACCAACTGTGCTACACCCTTTACACCAGTTGACTCATAGAGAGCCAATGAAAATAATTCAACATCAGCTATTTTGTTCTTTAATTGTTCACGCAACCTGACTGACATGTCACTGTGTCACTAGTTAACGCTATTTCTTTGAATGCTTTCACCTTTTCTGGACAAATTACTTCAGCTCTAACGACACACTCCTTCATAAAATCACATTTATTAAATGATTTGCAATTGCTTACAGTGACAAAATGTAGCTTGCTTTCACTGCAGACTCACCCTCGTTGTTCAGTTTAACAATTACTTTTTTTCAATTCAAGTTGCTTGTCATCTCTAGTTTTCCAGCTTAATAGTTTAACTTTTTTTAAATAATTTTTTAGGTGGCCAAGGGGGCCGCATGCAAGGTGATCCGGGCCGCATGCGGCCCCCGATCACCCAGTTTGACATGCCTGTGTTAAAGCATAAAATCATCTTTGCGAAAAGAAGTTGTATCATCTTAGAGTTCAATAAGAGTTTTAAACCTAGGAATAGACTCAGTAGAGAAATGTGTTAATGTGTAACCATTTGGTAATGTCTAATGAAAGAATGTGCATCAGGATATCTAAATTTGCAAATATAAATAACGAATTAATGTAAAAATGCTTTTGAAACACATATATGAAGGTTAATTTTATTAAATAATGAAATCAATAAACTATATTTTGTATTTTCATGTGTCAAAAAAACCCACTATAAGTGCAAAGTTTAGTTCTTAAAATTAGATGTAGATTTAAATCCTCTAGATCTTTTCACATGTCAACATTGTAAACATGGCCTAGATCCATAAAATACTCTAGCTGTAATAGAGTTGGTCTTATGTTTTGAGGGTCTTAAGTTTGTTTTAGGGCCACAATACATACACTAAGGTCTAAGTTGGTACCCAACGAACATTTCTGCCAAGTTTTATCAAGATTGGTCCAGCGGTTTTTATTTCTATACGGGGACATACATACATACTTACATACTCCAAACATTCTACTTTATATATTAGATTTCTGCAGCTTTAAGGAAGTAGGATTATTGTTTAATGGATGAAGTTTACTTTGAGTCTGCGTTCATAATATTTGAGTGCAAATAAATTAAATTTGACTGTCAATATAAACTCAGTAAAACAAAACAAAAAAATTAAAACAAAAATGTGTATTCTTCCTGTAACATGTGTTAGTAATGTGAATCTGAATTGAAATACAAACACGAAATATAAATATCACATATCAAAATGTAGGCCTATTGGTTTTCATGCAGGCATTATTTAAAAAATGCAGTGTTTTAGCTACAGAAATAAAATTCAAACGCAGTCTGAATTTGATCATATCGCCATTTGCTCAGCACTTTTATTAATTTTCTTTATAGATTTGTTTCATTAAAGTTTCTAACATTTGTTTATCATTCCTACTTGTAACATTTCTTTTTGTTTTATCTGCATTCAGTTGTATACACGTTGGTTTGATGTTGTCCCATACTTTAATTAAGCTTTTATACAATTCATGTCACATTAATGTCTCACTAATTTGAATGTCTGTCAGATTAAAGACTCAAACTACAGGTACGAGAAAATGCTTTGAAAACGTCACAAAAGACAAAGATGTGGTCAATGTTTCCAGTTCTTAACGCTAGAAAGACAGAAAGTGAAAATGGTGATATAGTATTGATTCACAATTGGAATTTTAGGCTCAGTACTTAATCGTTTACCTAAAAACTTGAAAAGAACGAGACCTGTCCCCCTGATACCAGATTGTTTTTCTATAGACTTACCGGAAGTGCAGACACGCATCCCATCAAGAAGAGAGGAAGAAGTATTGGAAAAAACATGGTGATTGTTCTTTGGTAACAGCCTGGAAATAAAATCAAAACATTTTACCGAACTGAGATTGCATTTAAGAAGCATTTAAAATAGTAATGTGTACTAAACATTTGAAAATCTACCCTCAGAATTATTTTTTCTTACATTTCTAGACTTAGAGTCTCTTACATACTATAAAAAAAAAACACACACACACACGCGCGCACACACACACACACACACACACACACACACACACACACACACACACACACACACACACACACACACACACACACACACACACACACACACACACACACACACACACACACACACACACACACACACACACACACACACACACACACACAAATGAGCGGGTTTCCAAACACTATAAATAGGTATCTAGAAAATACAAAAACTTTCTTGACGCAGTATCATTTCCGTTTTGAGTGTGATATGGACCAAATATGTACAATTAAGCAAATTGGATTTTAGCAAATACATTCTTTTCAAAAGTTGGATACAATAAAACATGAACTAATGCACACGTCTACCAAACAAAGTTGAAGCAAATCTCTACACACTACACTCCTTAGGTTTACCAATCAATGTCTTACTAATGAAGTTCCGAGTCGGCACTTAACATGACAATGAAACAGAGCGTCTATTTATACTTCCAAGCTATCTCGTTGTCGTGAGTTTTATCATCCAGATGTTGATTCCGAAGACAATCTACTTATCATCTAATTAGGTAACAGCAATCACAGAAAGCATTCATTAACATTTAAAAAATCAATCGTGCTTTAAAAAAATTGTAAATACTTTTTTTTTGTTAAGGAAAGCTAATATTAAACATACTTGTATCAATTCCTTTGCATCAAACATGTCACTAAATTTGTACTAGATCTAGACCATCAATATAAATCTGTGCGAGTAGAAATATTTTTTGACCAATAGTTTTTTTAAGCGCTATTTCATGTACAATATCTTTACCTTGTTCGATAACAAACAAAGTAATTAATTACCAATTAATTTATTGAATAATTGGTTCATTTTTTTATTGTTACTTGTGTTGTCGGGTAAAAGAAGAAATGAATGTGTCAAATTTCAGCTTGACCCGAGATTGTGTGTGTGAGAAATAACGTGTACAAACTTTGCACCGGACAGAGTGAGTTGATAGAAGCAAAGTTATTAACAAAATTAAAATTCAATATTGATATGCTATATTTAAGTATAGCATAAAAGAATCCTTCAGAGACGACTGAGATGGATAGGTCACACCCTTCACAAGCCTGCATCCAACCTAATAAAGGCAAGACCTAATCCGGAACACCCAAGGAAAGGGGGAGAGGGGACGACCCAAGAATACATGGCGTTTGGAAGAAGATGCCAAGTGTTGATGGTCTGTGCGTTGGTAAGTATAAATGTTGATGTTGTTTGCGAGTTCGAGTTCGACTCAATCAACAGCATGAACAATAAAAGATAATGGAATCACTACAGCTGATCACTTCAAACACTTTCATGCAGAATAAGGGGCACAGTCCTCTCTCGTCGCTAACTTGGGTCGTGCTTCCTTCTTGTCCGTTACAACTCTATGTCTGTTCCTACTTTTTAAATTACTCGTCACGTCACTACAGAAATACCCGATTCAACTCAACTTCTACGCGTCTTGTGTCATTGCACGAGCAATGAGGTTGTTCCGGATTTCTGACCTACTTTAACCAAAGTCACGTGACTGTTGGACAACAAAGAGAAGAATGGCCGTGTCTTCCTATATTTCCATTGCTGTTGCTCCTCTATTTTTACAAGATTTTACATTCACAAATATTTTAAAATATACAGAGTACATCAACGAACTTAATGAATGTTCAAATAACTATACGAATTTTTTCATAAAGGGCCACGAACTGTTTAAGGATAGGTTTATATTTCCTTGGAGTCCATGACAAGCGTCAACACATTGCCGATGAAACATTCACATACAGAAGATGTTTTTACAAACGTTCTTGCAAGATTAAAAAAAGCTTGGTGTAAATTACACACACACACACGCGCGCGCGCGCGTGCACGTACACACACATACATACATATATGTATGTATATATATATATATATATATATATATATATATATATATATATATATATATATATATATATATATATAGAGAGAGAGAGAGAGAGAGAGAGAGAGAGAGAGAGAGAGAGAGAGAGATATGGGATAATAATATCATTAGTTGAAACATTGTTATACGGTTATTTTCATAAAATAAAACAATTTTTAACGTTATGTATTTCATATTCCGCCAATTCCTAATACATTATGTACATCGATAACATTAAGATATATATATGATGTATACTATCATTTTTAAGAAATTCAATACAAAATGTTACATTAAAGTTTCAAAAATGCGTAGACCAAGTAGATCTAGATCAATTTTATTACTTAGAAACCAAATATGAAAGGGCGCGGTAAGACACATTTGGCCTGTGTCTACTGTACAAGTAGATCTAGATTTATCCTTGACTATCAGATGTGTGTTATTTGTTCGCTAAACAACTCAAGCCTATTACGCACAAGGAAAAACGCATGGTAGTATTTTCATCTTTTATAACAACTAGTCAACAAATCGACTACACACTAGACTAATCCTAGAGCTATCTGACCAATTCAATACACAGTGGTCTGCTGTCCAACTTTTAGTGCTCTACTCAAGTTCAAGCTTGTTTACTTTTGGGCAGAGAGGAAGGGGGGATGACAGTGTTACTCTTTTTTTCTAGGATTGGTTACCCGAATGGTAAGAACTGTAAGTGTAGTCATTGTAGATCAAAAAATCTAGATCTCAGTATGACATATTATACTAATTATAGGCCAACGCCCCTTCGGTCCCTTCTATCAAAGGTATTACTCTTTGTTTTAGTTTCAAGTATAAAAAAATGTATCTCTCGGGGAGAATCCGGAACTAGCTCATTGGGCTAGACGTCGGGACAGTTGGAGAGACTCGCCCAGAGCCGAGACGCCTGAAGGAAGCTGCTTTATGCCCCAGACGGGACCACAGGCAGAAAGAGAGAGAGAGACTCAAGATTCCCTAAGAAGTTTGTCGTACTTTGTAGTCTCTCACAAAGTGTTGCCCTGAACCTCAAATGCACTCTAGTGTTTATGTTAAGCTCTTGCTCTCTGGTTTTGATATCATTTCTATGTGTGTTTTTTAGCGGCCCCCGAAAAAGCAAAAGACGCTATTAGTTTTGTGTGGAATGTCTGTCCGTGCGTCCCATTTAGATCTAGTAAACTAGAAAAGATAGTGAAAATCCGACTTCATGATATATTAGACCATTCAAAGTTCTGATGCAACGGCTCCTTTTTTTCTGAAAAGTGAAAAATCTAATTTTTAAATCACTTATGTAAGCAGGTTTTTTTTTTCATAAAAATAAACCACTTTTAAAACTATTCACTCAAGCCCGCAGCTACCTATTGTGCAATGTGTGCATTGCACGCAGGTGGCCGAATGTAAGGGGCGACCAAATCATTATTTCAAGATTTAAAAAAAAATTTTAGTATAAAAATAATAATAAAATTACTTAAATATTTTAATTAAATTCTAATTATTCCATTATCCTTTCAAAACTTGCGGAGGGGGGGGGACGATATTCGTACAATAAGTTATTTTGGAAACTTTACAAGGAAAAAAAAATAGCGGCGCGCGGTGGATTCCCAAAAGCACAGACTCCTCCCTGGCATTGAAGTTTCGCGGGTTGTTTGCAATATTGTTTCGATATGAATAGCCCGCTCTGTAAGTAGATCTAGAAGGTTTAATTTTAAAACATTGTTCCTTTTTTTTAAAATGGCTGTTAGTTGAAAGTAGAATTTTTGGGCCGATCATAGAGTGTAGATGTAGTTCACTTGTGTTCCAGTTTAAAATAAATTTTAATTACCTTCTTTTAGTATTAAGTTTCTCAAACTTTGGGTCCTCCCTCTAGGGTGGGGGGGGTGGCGCAACTTCTTGACAAAAGGGTGTGTTTTAGAGTGTGTGTGTGTTTCCTAGGCGGCTGTAAGAATAGGTTAAGCGAGGGATTGGTTGGTTATGCATTAAGGATGATGAATAAAGCCTAATGCAAATGTGAAACGACAGACAATCTTGAGACATGAAAGTGTAAAGACGTTGTTTTGTGGTGAGCTAGATTTCGTTTAAATATCAGTATATTTCATTAATACTACATGTCAATCTCAAGTTAAATCTGTGAATATTGTAGTAACAGTTTGGCTAGATTGGTTGATAATATTGTAGTAACAGTTTGGCTTGATTGGTTGATAATATTGTAGTAACAGTTTGACTTGATTGGTTGATAATATTGTAGTAACAGTTTGGCTTGATTGGTTGATAATATTGTAGTAACAGTTTGGCTTGATTGGTTGATAATATTGTAGTAACAGTTTGGCTAGATTGGTTGATAATATTGTAGTAACAGTTTGGCTAGATCGGTTGAAAATATTGTAGTAACAGTTTGGCTTGATTGGTTGATAATATTGTAGTAACAGTTTGGCTTGATTGGTTGATAATATTGTAGTAACAGTTTGGCTTGATTGGTTGATAATATTGTAGTAACAGTTTGGCTTGATTGGTTGATAATATTGTAGTAACAGTTTGGCTTGATTGGTTGATAATATTGTAGTAACAGTTTGGCTAGATTGGTTGATAATATTGTAGTAACAGTTTGGCTAGATTGGTTGATAATATTGTAGTAACAGTTTGGCTAGATTGGTTGATAATATTGTAGTAACAGTTTGGCTAGATAGGTTGATAATATTGTAGTAACAGTTTGGCTTGATTGGTTGATAATATTGTAGTAACAGTTTGGCTAGATTGGTTGATAATATTGTAGTAACAGTTTGGCTAGATTGGTTGATAATATTGTAGTAACAGTTTGGCTAGATTGGTTGATAATATTGTAGTAACAGTTTGGCTAGATTGGTTGATAATATTGTAGTAACAGTTTGGCTAGATTGGTTGATAATATTGTAGTAACAGTTTGGCTTGATTGGTTGATAATATTGTAGTAACAGTTTGGCTTGATTGGTTGATAATATTGTAGTAACAGTTTGGCTTGATTGGTTGATGTTCACATAAGAGGTTTTTTCAATTTATTTAAAATTTATTTCAGTAAAAATATAAAACGCCTTTATTGTTTCAATTGTGTTTCTAACGACAAACCAACGACTAACTAACAAGAAGAGGGGGCGTCGAACAAAATGTTTTATTTTCAGTGTAACTGATGATCTGATCTGAATATTAGTAAAATTATAAGTTTAAAAATTAAAATATATTAAGTAGGAGATGTCGTTTTATCTTCTAATAAGAACTTGCTAAACGTAGACCGCTTTTTGCGAGGTTCGTATGCAATAATATGGGTGAAAACGTTTTGAAGAAGAAATTTTAAAACGTCTCCGCTAATGTGATTCTTCTGGATTTTTAGTCTCAGAATAGTCGAATTTCTTTCCGTCTATTGCACATTATTATAGTGACGACTTTTGTGTGGGAAAAAAAACGTCCGCCACTGAGACGTCTTACTTAACAGGAAAAATATTTTTTAAAAGATCACGCCCATTACAGACGTACGAGCGCAATATGTAGGCCTACCTAGAATGTCCCTCGCATAATACTATTGGCTAGGGCTGCCTCTTTATTATAAGATTTAAAATGGCCCTTGACTTTTTTTTAAAATTAGGATGAGCAGTGCGTTCTGAAAGAAAAAAACACATCAATGTAAGCCTTTTTTAAAATGCTCTCTACTTACTAAGTAAAAAAGGCTTAGCTTAGCGCCGAGTCCCGCCCTGAATTAAACCCCTTGCCGACTTGAGCGAAAACCTGCCGCATCTTCAATTCTTTCTCCATGAAGAAACTTTTACAACGCTTAAAATTTATGTAGGCAACAACATTTTGGAAAAAAAAATGCCGATTATTTTTGGGGAAATGTCGTTTCCTAAATTTTGGATTCTATAAATTGCGTTAAAAAATATAAATGAAAAAAAAAACACCTAAATATTGTGTTTCTTTTCTTTTTCATTACATTCTTTAAAAAAATGCCAAGTTAAAATTGAAAACAAAACATCTTAGAGGTCATGGGGATACGACAACGATGCGAATAGGACAGAAAAAGGAATCGTCTACAAAAATAGATTTAAATCTAGCGCTTTAGGTGTTTTTTTTTTACATTTGTATTTCTAAGTTAAGTAAGTTCTATTAGACTAATTACTACATTTAAACACAAAAATGTTTACTTTTTTTTAGAGAAAAAATCTATTTAAATACATTTAAGTCGGACATAATTTAAAACAATGATTAATAAGTAGTTTTTCATATTTTTCATATCATCACGTGAACTGCAGTGCTGCCCTATTGCGATAGAACACTGAACTAAAGTAAACTTCTTTTTTTTTTTTTACGAAAATGTTTTTTTCTTGAGGAATAAGAGATTGTCCCTTTACAAAACAATTAGAGCAATTATAGATTCATTATAAGACATTAATTAGGCCAGGTTCACATCTAACTTCACATTCACTTTCACCAATCCTTTGGTCTGTGAACCGCTAGGCACCACACAAGATCCGTCAACCTTCTTTCTCCATTCTTCTCAGAATTTCATTCTGATGTTCTTTCTGAAAATATTGAAACCTGCCTTTTTACCTGCATGGGTGGACCACTTCGGGGGCCGAGTTTTGAGTTTGTGTCTCCACACAAACTGTCTTTGTAACCTAATTTTTTAAAGCATCGAGTTTATTTTCGTGTAAAATATTTGCATCAGAAAAAAGATATTTATAAAGTGAAGTGAAATTCAAAAGTGTTGGGTGAGAATAACTTTTTATCACAAAGTTTATACCGCTCGATGGATTAGTTTGGCAAAATGATTGTTGCTTCCTGTTCGCACTCTATGCACCCTTTGAAAACTGCAACATAATCAATTTTTCAGCGCAGTTTAGTAGCAAGATGAAATAATGTACCCCACCCGACCTACCCCTCCCCGAAACGGGGTGCGGGTATCACATTTTTATTTTAAACAGGTCACACAATTTGTGTACAGATTATTTAATTTTCTTGATAATATATGCTAATGTATATTATATGTAGAAGGGCTTAGATTGATTGATCTATCACTAATTCTTCCACCGTGGACGACAAAATACCAAAATTTAACCAGCTATTATGTTCCGTGTGCCTAGGACAACTAAGCACGTTTCACGATTGAAACTGAAGCAGTTAAATGTAAAGAAAGCGTCGCGATTTCGACCCAACCTATTTTTTATATCCGCCATTTTGAAATGTACAAGATGATACTTTCTTTTACTTTTAGTGCCTTATTTCCAATGACACTAATAACACTCAGCTTAATCGCTAGAATATCAGACTATAGATCTAAGGGTCTGTGGTTCAAGTCTTTTTTGTTTATTTTTTTTTTATAGATATTTTTTAAATAGTGTTTTCCCACAATTTAGTTTTAGTAATTGTGTCTACATAAAAGTTCAAATGGAATTTTCAACCTCAATTCTAAGATGATTTTTAACACTTGATTCAAATATTGATGGTGTTTGAAATATTTCGATAAAAAGCTGAAATGTTGAAGAATGCTCCTATGTAGGACCATTTTCTAGTAGAGGGAGGGGGCGTAAGGAATATTTGTAATCGAATTCACTGGCAATCAAATTCAAGAGTTATGAGAGCCGCGGGGGGGGGGGAGGTAGGGGTTGAGACAGGCCAGAAGTGAGTGTGTTTGGAAAGAATACAAAAAATCAATTTTAATAAATAACCAATCAGTTAATTAACGATTGGTAATAAATTATTTTATTTGGTATCTCAAAAAAAGGGAAAGAAATTGTAATTGACTAAAGTGATGGTAAAAGCTGAATTAGTCTCCTTTGAAGGTCACCGCTTCAAAATAATTTTGAAAAGAAAAATATAACAATACAATCTTCTATATTCATATACACCTCACAAGCAGAGTAGTTAGAATGTCGACTTCAGAAGGCTTGAGTCATGAGTTTGAATTCAGGTCGATCCCCCCCCCCTTTTTTTATAAACACTTTTTAAAAAATAGGAAAAAGTTGCATTGGATAGATTCACATTGAGAGAGAGCGAGCATAAAGGAAGGGTCTCGGATTGCAGATGCCATACACAACAATAGCAGAAAGAAGGGGGGAAATGCAACGGCGCCTGGTGATCTTAATAATGCTAGAAATTCCATTATTCGGATTTGGCTTCAATAATTTCAGAATTAAACTTCAGACTCGAGTTATTACCCATTTCTCTAGACGCTGGTCTTTAACTGTCTGTTTCGTTTGTTCCAACAGTTTGCTGCTCATTGTCTTCATCGGTATCATAGTACCCAGAGATGTTTTCATCGAAACTTTTATTAAAAAAGCGTTGATTTCTTCTGTATGTTTTTCCGTTTGTCTTTATGATGTAAAATCCGGGTGCTGAATGTTTTTTATGACAACTGCTTTGTGCCATGTTTGGCCAAGCAGAATTCTCACTTTCTCTCCAACAGGTAATCTTTAGGTAGTCTTGCTTTTGCATCGTATTTCACTTTGCTTTTCATCTGTCGTTCGTTGAGTAATGTCTCTGCATTTTCAGCTACCAATGGTTTCAATAGTTTGGAATCAGTTGGAATGATGTCCCTGAGTCTACTACTCATCAGATGGTGAATACGGCAGTCCGCTTATCGGAGTATTTCTATACTCGAGCATAGCGAGATATGGATCTTTCCCACTTTTGTATGCTTTGAATCCTTTTGCTATCATATAATATTAGCACAGTGGAAAATTCGCAATTTTTAGAAAGGCTTCACGCTGTGTTCTGCAAGCTGACTAAGATACGAAGGCTCCTGATTTTTCATCGTGGTTGATTTCCTAAGCCTTTCTCATGTTTGGGTTGAGAACGTAGAACCGATAGACAGCAGAGTTTTTATTCTTTCTAGGTGAGTAGTCAGTCGAGGCTAGCGAGCTTATTCTGCCGGAAACTTAGTGGTTTGTGCACCAGTTGCTCACCTTTGCACATTCTCCTGTAAATGATAACAGTTCCACTTACTGAGTCACACGTGACAGCTAGGAGTTGGAGTGGTTATCAGAGGCTATATGAGACGTATGCAATTGAAATACAGTAAATTCTTGTCTCTGGACAACAGAAAGGTTCTATGCAAAATGCATTCTAATAGTCCCATCATATACCAGTGTTCATATTATGTATGTCTCATATTCTGTATTTCTGTCTCAAGGATTGTTTTTAAAAAAATAGACTTGTAAATGTTTGTAGATATTAGATAGTCAATGTTTCAATAAGATAATGCTCTTTTCTTTTCACTCTTTTCGCTTTGCGTGTATGCCTAAAGAGAGAGAGAAGGAGAGAGAGAGAGAGAGAAAAAAAAGATGTGTACATATTGTGAGTGTGTTTGTGCGTGTCATTGAAACCAGCTGACAACTAAACCTAACTAACTGCAGACATACTCGTGTCACACTTACTAAACAGTTCATTTGTTGTTTCTCCGAATTTCTCACAGCCTAACTTTGAAAAAAAAACAAATAAAAAAAAGAAAACGAATGACACAAAAAAGTTGCCAGATTCGTCGTCAAATGAAAACCAAAAAACTAGGCCAAACACGAAGCTGTAATTGTTTGTTTGCAAACATGTTAGTTCAAGATAGGAGACATAGTGCACATTCAATCCAATCGTGACTAGATCTTTTATCTTCAAAGTTGAGCTCGATTGTCAAAACTAGATCAAAGTTGAAGTGACTCGTTATTGTCATATACAATGTCACGGCAGATGCACAAAATATTCAGTTTCAGGATACAACTTTTTAAAAAAGTTCATCGTTCAATTTTTTTTTAGAAATGAATCTAGCTTTTAGTAAAATACAGAAAATGAATTAAAACAGAAATTTCTCTCTGTCTGAATTATTTTTGCCTCTGATGCTCACGGAAGTCGTTTTACTGATGAAATAAGTTCCATTGTGGATGGGATCGTTACACAATATTTATTGAAATAAATGTTAATAGTTACTTATTCATGAATTGAGAAAAAACATTTCCAAGCTAAACTTTGTTTCTAAATCAACTTGCAGATTTCCGAGTTTCTGTCTCGGTGAAGTGAAGAACTAAGCCAACACTTGGAGAAAAGTTTTTAACAGTTTCTTCGTTAAAGTCAAATTTCTTTCATTCTCAGTGAGAAAAATGTTGACTATTTATTCAGTGTATATAGCAAAGTTTCAAACTGTAAATATGCTAGTGAGTCAGTGAGTTGTGTGGGTCAGTGAGGGGGTGTGGGTCAGTGACGGGGGTAGGTGTGTGAGGGGTGTGGGTCAGCAAGTGACCTTTTGAAAGAGTTCTTCGACTTTATTTATTATAAGTATTCTACGATAGTTCGTCTCTATATTTAGAGTCAGTTTCGTTTTCTCTGCAATGTTTTGCTATTAACCTTAGGTCTCATACCCCATCTGCAAATCTTCTTCCTGAGAAACAGCTAGAACTAATGTTTAGTAGATTAATAAACTTTTTAAATTTCATATTTCTAGCGGCTACTGTAAGGATAAAAGCCTCTATTGGTATAGGTTTTCTGTGAGGATGAAAGCCTTTTTAGCGGCCCCCGTAACGGGAAAAAGCCGCTATTAGGTTTGTGCAAAATGTCCGTCTGTCCGTCTGTCACACTCAGATCTCGAAAACTAGAAGAGATATGAAAAATATTATTTCACCACTAAATGCGGCTTGAAAAGTTTAGGTGCAACGGCTACTTTAGTTTTCTAAAAGCAAAACGTTTAATTTATAAAACTAATTATGCAAGCGAATTTTTCATAAAAATACACCTATTCTAAAACAATAACGTAAATGTAAGGGAGGCAATGTTACAATATGCTCACAAAGATAGACTATTTCTGCGTATTTTCAGTATCACCAAGTCAAATATTTTTTTAAAATGTACTAGAAATGTTTACAACAATATAAATATTAATTAAAGGTGTTTTTTCTGGTCAACTATCTGCTAAAATTAAAATAAAACATATATGTTTGTTTACAAAGGCTAAAAATGCACTTTGTATGAAAATATCACGCACATTTTTTAAATGGACTTTTTATGCAGCGTAAAGCCCGTCTTGACATAATGCTAAACCAATTTCTTTGACTTTTTAAAAAAATCAGATTTTATTTATTTTTTGTTTAGTGCCCTCATCAGAAAAAAAAGGTTTATTTTTGTGCGTTTTGTCTGTCGGTAGGTCTGGCCGTCACGACTAGATAAAAAACAATAACTCTAAAAGCTATTGAAAATCTGATTTACCCTTTAATGTTCCTCCCGTAACATCTCAATAGTTTTAAGTATCTAAAATTGATTGTTCCGGATTTTTTTTTTTTTGCAATACTAATCAACGCCAACACGTGTTTGTTTGCTCTTCTAACTTATATTACATTTAATTTCCATGTTTAAACGTTGCAAAAACACATTATCAATAATATGTTGTTCCTTTTTTTATGTAAATAGCATATTGATGCTAAATCAAAATCTCTATACTGACTTATATTTCATTAAGTGTAAAAATGTTCCGGATATTGTTTTTATAAAAAATGAATTATGCCTAATGATTGTTTGAAATCGCATAATTGACTAATATTACACTTATATTATTTGACAATGCGTCACTATAATTTGATTATCGATATCAAATTGTTCCGTATTTTCATCTTTAAACAAATTTTAAAAATATCGACAATAGGTTGTTCAGGGCTTTAAAAAAAAGTAATTTACTAGAATTGAGTACTAAAATCAGTTTTTAGACATTTAATTTTCTTGCTGAAACCTAACATAACAGTTTAGTAAATCGATAAAGAATGTTCCGGATTTTGTTTTGAAAAGAAATCGACTTACATTACTTACATTTTCTTACAAATCGTCGCCAGAAATTTCCGAATTTATAAAAAAATCTACTAACGCCAAATAATTAATAAACAAATAATCTTCTCATTTACGAAATAATGTTATTCCGGATTTTTTAAAAAAATATTTTAACTCACTTCTCTCTTACAGTACAATAAATTTTCCATAAAAAAATCTAATTATCGTTAATATTATGTTCCGATTTTTAAGGAAAACAACATCCAAACACCAAAGTAAGGATTGAATATCTCTCCACAAGGCTGTAGTTTTTTCTAATTTTTATACGAGACCATCCAACAAATTTATTTAACGTATTACATTTATATGGAATTATCTTTTTCTTTTACTATTTATACAAACATCCGGAACAATCTATTATATAAACTTAAATCAATTGTGTTCATACCTAAAATTATTGCGATGTTTTGAAACGTAAAATAAAGGTTAATCAATTTTTAATAGCTTTTAGTTTTTTTTGTTTTATAATATTAAGATGACGGACAAAACGCAAAAACAATGGCGGCTTTGATCCTCTTTCAATAAATTCTATTAGAACTCAGGGCACCAATGTCTAGGAACCCTCGTTGAATATCCCGTGTAAATAAAGACATTTTTTATGGTACCGGTACTAGCCTATTGTGAGGTAATGGAGTTTTTTTTTCCTTTGACGTCACATAGAATGAATTCTTTAAATGTAATGCTAAAAGAACGCACTCGGTGCACCAATGTCTATGAACACTCGAAAAATTGCTCGTATTGATGAAAACATATTTTAGTCTAGCTAGGCCGTGTGACGTAGTGTTTTTTTTTCCTTTGACGTCACATGGAATAACCTCTTTAAATTAAATGCTAAAAGAACGCACTCGGTGCACCAATGTCTATGAACACTCGATAAATGACTCGTATTGATGAAGGCGATTTTTAGTCTAGGCTGTGTGACGTAGTGTTTTTTTTTTTCTTTGACATCATATGGAATTAATTCTTCAAATGAAATGCTAATAGAACTCAGTATAGTAATGTTTATTAAACCTCGTTATGTGACTTGCATTTTAAAAAAAGAATGATATCTTGATTTAGATCTAATCTAGATTTTTAGCGGCCCCCGTAAGTTTAAACTAGATCTAGATTTTTATTACAGTATATCTAGATCTGGATTTATTACAATTATTTTAGAGTCTAGATCTAGAATTTCTTATCTTATCTTATATAATAGAGACGTTACTTCAAAAAGAAGATGATTACGTCCTACGCATCATTCATTTAGTTTAGTTTCATTTATCCATAAATGAATCCATAGATCTAGTTTAGACTAAAATAGACTAGATTAAGATGTAGAATTTCGATTTCTAGACTTAAAGTGTAGATTTTGATTTCCAAACGTTTTGATAATATTGCAATGTTATAATAGGGCTTATACTAAAACTAATATACTTTTTTTTTTATTTAATGTTGCATTCAGTCTATTGATAGATTATCTAGGATATTTTTTGTACACAAATCTTATCTTAATTACAGCTACATTATTCCAAGTTCATATTTTAGATCTAGATCTAGTAGATATAGATCTTAAGAGTGCTAAATCAGAAGTTTAATTTAGGTAGATCTACATCCTCATTCTAGTTCCATTTAAATAAAAATGCCGATATCTCTGTTGATAGGCCTAACTGTGCTGAGACATCGAAGTAAAAGCACGATATATCTGTTCTTTTCTTTTTTTTTTAATTACAAACCTCCAGTAGGATGACGGGGGATGGGAGCATGCAGGGTTTGAACCAGGGACCATCGATAAATCCGAACGACAGTCCAGCACGCAAACTAAACGACCAGGCAGGGTTCATACCCTGCTTGTTGCCATCCTCCATCGTCCAGCGCGAAGTTAATTATTTTAAACTTACAAGAAACACCCGAAATATGTAAAACAAAAAACAACATTTTTACAACGGCAAATGAATCTTTGAAACATTATTACTTTTGACCATCAAAATTAAATAACCTCTTGAATATTCTTTGCTAATAGGCAGATCCGACAAGGATCCGACTTCGACGGGGGCCGCCTCTGAGTTTGTGTAACACAAACTCTCTTTTTAATCTTGTTTAGTTTTGTATTAGGTAAAAGCCTTAATTTGTTTTGTTTAAGGGTAAGAGAATCTAAGTGTTTTCTGTAAATGTAAATATAAAAACCTGTAAGATTTTACTTAAAGGGTAAAAGCCTCTAAGATTTTCCTTTAAGGGTAAAAGTCTCTAAGAGTTTTCCGTAGGAGTAAATACTTCCAAGAGATTTCTAATAACGTAAAAGCCTCTGTGTTAGTTTTGTGTTGTTTGTTTCTAACATGTACATCAAATACACAAACTGTCTATGCACTCTTCTTTCTTTTTTTATCCTTCTTTGTCTGTTATGGCTCATGCATCAAAATAATAGGATATTTATTTCCCTTTATGGATAAATGAAATAGTGAATCATACTTTCATGTAGTTAAATGATTGAATGTCATACGGTTCAGTAATATAAGCTCATTGGTTGTTGACTGATAGTAAACAATTATGTACTGAACGTAGTTCGATAGTACAAAAGCGCTTATTCAATTCCTTTAAATAATATTCATGTTTGAAATATTGAAGTCACGACATAGTAACCTTGATTCTTGCCGGAGATAAGATAAGAAGTTACAAAGAAATAGTTCTTTTAAATGTCTATTACATTGACAAAAGGTGAGAATACAAACAAACGACTATTTCAAATTCTACTTGCATAGCAGCATTGTTACCATAGAGTTTTTTGTATTGATCCTCACTATATATATATTTTCATATCAATCACCTACCTATATATACAATATGTTCTTATCAGAGGCAAAGCGAGCATATCGGCGTCTGGTGCATGGCACTTCATTGTCGCCCCCCCCCTCCCAACATAAACACACAGAAAAAAGACATTGTAAATTTGTAACATAGGTGAATATAGAGATTGTATTCAACATTAACAATGAAAATTTAAAAAAAACACGATTACAGAGATAGTTTGTGTGGAAACACAAACTCAAAATCGGCCCCCGAAGTGGGCGACTTAGGTAGGTAAAAAGACAGGTTTCAATATTTTCAGAAAGAATATCAGTATGAAATGTTATAAAAGGCAAATGACAGAGAAGAATGGAGAAAGAAGGTTGACAGATCTTGTGTGCTGCACCAGCGGTCCAGCAGACCAAAGGATAGGTGAATGATAGTGAAGTTAAATGTGAACCTGGCCTAACTGATGTCATATTTATTTTATTTGTTTTGTAAAGGGTCAATCTCTTATTCAAAGCCTAAAAACAAAAAATAATTATAGTTATTTCCGTAAAACAAAAAAAAACTTTAGTTGAGTGTTCAATGCTGGATACGCCCACGTTAGTTTACGAGATAAGAATACACTACATATTAATTGTTGTTTTAAATTATTTTTATCTTATATGCATACTGAATCGATTTTTTCTCTTTACAAATAAAAGTAAACATTATTTTATAAATATAGTAGTTAGTATGACAGAACTTAAATAACAATTGTAAAAATTGGCATAAATAATTTGAAAAATATGGTAAATGGTAACCTCCATGACTAAATAACCTCCCGTGTTTGTTACTATTAATAGCGAATATTTGTAAAAATGGGGTATTTTTATGAAAAAACGGTCCCGATCACTTCATCTCCGGTCATTTCATCCCTTGGTCATTTCATCATCTGATCATTTTATCTAACAAAAAGTAATCGTAGAAATTATGAAATAAGCAATATTTAATATATTCATTTTTATTTACATGACAAAAAGTGTAGATAAGAATAAAATTAAATTTAAATTTCAATAGAAACTATAAAAATGTAACTAAAATAGTTGTTATGTGTTCCCACTCTGGAAGACTATACATGCAGTACCGCAACTACTGAAGAGGATCCATCGATTCATATTACTAAACAATGTTTTTAATTCTCTTTGCCTATATCACAATGTATAGGTTTATTGTTTAAAAGAAATTAAAGCAAAACCTATATAGGCGACATGATATCCTAAGGATGGGTGAAGTCAGCTTTTATTAGAAAAAAATAAAACCATATTTCAAGGCTAAAAATGACGCTCCCATTTTCAAGAAAGAGCGCTTAAAAAATAAAATAAAGTGAAAGATAGTCGTCAGGACTTATCAGCGGCACGATCATAAGTATTCTGATCGTTCTCAACTCTCAAAAGATTTTCACTACTTTTACCACACCTTGGCCTTTGATCGTTCCGTCATGCGCAGGATAAACTTATAATATTACATCCTCCACATTCAACAGAAGCGCTTTAAGTACACACCCAAATTTACAATATATATATAAAGATTCAAGAATATAAAGTGGAACGGGAAACAATATATACACATTAATAACATGTCAAAAAATATCATAAAGCATTCTACATAATCATATGTATATATTAGATGAAATAAATAAATACAATAAAATCAAGGCCTTAACAGCACAATCAAACAATGAATAAGAAAAAAAATATTTCATTGGGGATAAAAGGACGGGGATGAAGTGACCGGGGATGAAGTGACCAGGAATGAAATGACCGGGAATGAAATGACCGGTCACCAAAAAAAAAATTGCTTACATGTTGATTTTAAAAATTACATTTTTCGCTTTCAGAAAACAAAAAAGTAGCCGTTGCATCAGAACTCTGAAATGTCTAAAATATCATGATGTCTGATTTTCAATATCTTTTCTAGTTTACGACATCTAAACGGGACGGACGGACAGACAGACCACTCAAAACTAAAAGCGTCTATTCCCCCTTTGGAGGCCACTAAAAATGCTTTAAAAATATCAAAACTTATATTAAGCGTATCAATTAGTTAGGATCAGTCATGTTGCTGCACATAAAAATTATATATGTGTCAGACGCAAATAGCCCAAATTTTTAGTAACAGAAATTACAAAAAGCATTTCTTTATAGAAGAAGTTACGAAAGTTATATAATATAAATCCACAATTATATATATGCTACAATAAATATAGGTATATGCGCTCTTTTTATGATTTTCTTTAGGTGGGTGCTGTTTTACTATTAAACACCAAGTAACAAAATTTAGAAAAACCCAGGCTCGTTTCTTGTAAAACGCTATTCGCTAAGACCGTATAGATCTAAATTTTATATCTTAACTAGTATAATTTAATCTGTATATTAAAATCTGTATGGATGCGTTGGTAATATTGTAGATCAAGAGCTACATATTATAAATGAGATTAGTAGATTTATGTTAGTAAATTAAGCGGAATATATTCATTGCTCTAGAATTTTAGAGTCTACATTTTTTGGCATCTCTACAGCACAGCAGACAAACTTACAAAAGCCGTCAAGTCACAATAATTTCTGCGCAATACCGTAGGCTAGTCATATCATCATATGAGCGCATGTGATTCGTGAAACATTCAAATAAATAGATATGTTGCACTCACCATTAATCTTCACAATCAATGACATTGTCATTAAGTAGACTCATTATCTAGATCTACATTTCAGATCGAATCTTGATTCTATCTTGAGACTAGATTGTCACTAGTCTAGATCTAGCTCTACCTGACTAAAGTTTATTAATTATTAGACATAAAAGGCCTACATCTTTTTTTTGTGGCATTTTACGTCTCGAGAGACGATCTTTTCCCTTTGCAACTTCTTGTGTGACTAAAGAGGCCAATCCTTGATACACAGCTGCGATCGCAGGTTGGGCATATATAATCACCAGGCGCCGTTTCATTTTCACACTTCTTTCTGCTTCTGTTTTGTATGGCATCTGCAATCTTTGACCCTTCCTTTATGCTCTCTCTCCATGAGGATCTGTCCAGTGCCACCTCTTCCCAGTTGCCAGTGTCGATTTTGAAGAGCTTCATGTCGCGTTTGCATACATCCGTATAACGTAAAAGTGGGCGACCAGCGGCTCTCCTGCCTTCTATCAGATCGCCATACAGGATGTCCTGTGGAAGTCGACCTTCTGGCATTCTACGAACGTGGCCAAGCCAGCCAAGGCGTCTGCTGCTGATAACAGAGCGGATGTCCTGGCACCCTGCTCTTTGTAGCACTTCCTCATTGGTTATCTTATCTTGCCACCTTATTTTAAAGATCCGCCTTAGGCATCGGAGGTGGAAATCATTCAGTTTTTTTTCCTGCCATGAGTAGGTTGACCATGTTTCACTTCCGTACAGCAAGGTGCTCAACACACAGGTCCGGTAGACTAGGGCTTTAGTACTGTTAGTCAGCAATATGTTGTCCCAGACTCTTTTCTGCAGCCGTGACATGGTGGCCATTGCCTTGGCTATCCTGTTGTTTATGTCTTTATCCAGTAGAGTGTTGTTGGATATGATGGAGCCAAGGTAACAAAAGTGATCAACAATTTCTAGTGGTTGGCCATTAATGCTTACTTGAGGTGCAGTGTTTGTGTTTTGGACAAGTATCTTAGTCTTGCTTTGACTGATGTTTAAGCCGAACTTCTGGCAAGCAGCAGATAGTTTGTCAACCAGGCACTGTAGCTGAATATCAGAATCAGCCACAATAGCTGCATCATCAGCATACAGGAGTTCCCTGACGAGTAGCTTCCTAACCTTGGTTTTTGCCCGCAGCCTTGAAACATTAAATAGTTTTCCAGAGGATCTTGTATGGAGAAACACACCTTCGTTTATGTCGTTGTACGCATAATGCAGTAGACAGGAGAAGAATATGCCAAACAGAGTAGGTGCGAGCACACATCCCTGCTTGACACCACTGCAAACCTCAAAAGGTGCTGATTGGGCTCCATTGAATTTGACAGTGCATTTAGTTTCCTCGTGAAAACACTCAATGAACTGCAGTAGTTTGGGAGGGCAACCTATTTTCCTCAGGAGTTTGAAAAGGCCACTTCTGCTGACCATGTCAAAAGCTTTAGTCAGATCAACAAAAACATTGTAAAGGGGTCTGTCTCTCTCTCTGAATTTCTCCTGCAGTAGTCGTAGAGAAGATATCATGTCTACAGTGGATCTACCACTCCTGAATCCACACTGAGACTCTGGGTAGACTCTAGAAGCTATCACTTGCAGCCTGGATAGTGCCACTCTAGCAAAGATCTTGCCCACTATACTGAGGAGAGAGATACCCCTGTAATTGTTGCAGTCACTCCGATCCCCTTTGTTCTTGTATATTGTGACTATAGTTGCGTCACGCATGTCCTGTGGGACATGACCTGTTTCCCAACAGCGGCAGAGGAGAATATAGAGTTCAGGGAGCAGGAGTGATTCGTTGACTTTCACTACTTCCACTGGGATACCATCACTCCCAGGAGATTTTCTATTTTTTATGCAGTTAATTGCTTTTTTAAGGTCACTGAGGCTCGGAAGATCATCTAGGCATTCCAGTACTGGAAGATCTGGTAGAGAAGCCAGGGCGACATCGTCTACTGTGTTCTGTGTGGCATAGACTTCGAGGTAGTGTTCTGTCCAACGTTCTAGCTGCTTGGTTTGATCTGTAATTTTTTCTCCTGATTTGGATAGAAGGGGGGCAGGCTTAGACACTGTTGGACCCAGGGCCGCTTTAATGCCATCAAATAGAGCTTTGCTATTTCCTGAGTGGAGACTGTCTTGGATTCTGTTGCAGGTATCCCTCCAAAAGTTGTTAGCACATTTTCTAGCCATTTGTTTCGCCTCTTTATTAGCACTTTTGAAGGCCTCCAAAGATCTTGTACTTGGCTTTGTCTTGAGAGCGAGTTGTGCAGATCGCTTTTTCTCGATGCAAGGTTCCATTTGTGCTAGATTCGCCTCAAACCAGTCTACATTTTTGTGTTTTTGAGGCCCAAAGGCGGTGATTGCCGAACTGTAGATTACATCTCTTAATTTCTCCCATCTGATAGAGATGTCTTCTTCATTACTTAACGAGGGGATTGAACTGTTCAGGAGCTCGCCAAAGAGTGCACACTTCTCTGGGTCACCTACATGGTTGACGTTAATTCGCCTAGTTCTGGGTTGAGTGGAAGTATAAGCCTTCTTGAGAAGTAGTTTGATTTTGCTTAGCACTAGTGAATGGTCTGAGTTGCAGTCCGCACTATGGTATGAACGGGTGTGGATGACACTTTTCAGATCCATCCTTCGGGTGATGCAGAGGTCAAGCTGGTGCCACCTTTTTGAGCGTGGGTGCTGCCAAGAGACTTTATGGCGTTCCTTGCCAGAGAAGAATGTATTTGTTACACACAGTTCATGAGAGCTACAAAACTCGAGTAGCCTTTGGCCATTGTCATTGATTTTGCCAACACCATGAGGTCCCAAGCATTGTGGCCATGCATCATTTCCACCACCAACACGGGCATTAAAGTCTCCATTTATATAGAGGTGCTCGGATTTTGGAATACTTTTAATTACGTCCTCTAGAGCTTGATAGAATCTGTCTTTGTCCTCTTCCGGTGCAGCAAGGGTTGGTGAGTAAGCACAGATTATATTAACTTTGCCTTGCGGTGATGCAAATTTCATGTGTGATACTCTTTCATTGCCAATGGGAAACATCGCGATGCAGGGGACGAGACTGTTTCTTATTGCGAAGCCGACACCATGTATTCTAGGGCTTTGTTCTGGTTTTCCTTGCCAGTAGAATGTATAGTTGCTTTCTGTAAGAGATCCGCTGTCTGCCAGTCTGGTTTCTTGCAGGCAGGCCACATCAATGTTTAGTCTGCTGAGTTCTCTGTCGATGATAGCTGTTTGACGCATGTCTGTGACTAGTTCAGGGTCAGTATTGAAGCCAGGACACATTGTCCGTATGTTCCAGCTTGCTAAACGCATTAATGTTGAGGGTTTTCTTTTGATTGTATTTGCAGGTGCGGGTGAGCAGCTTGCTTTTTGATTTTGTCTTAGCACCAAGCACCCAGTGGTGCGGCAAGCTGTGGCGGGATAGCACTTTACTGTCCGAGGGCTGCTCGGCTTAAGGCAGGCAGTAGCTATCCAGTGAGGTTAAAAAGCCCCTCCTACCGTCAAGAGTGGTCCCTGGCGTTCCAGCTTACGCCAATCAGCTAGGAACTTATCACCGGTAACTACCACTCTCCGTGTTTTTCCAAAGACATTACTGTCAGAGATGGAGTGACCTCTCCATTGCTGGGGGAAAGCCTGGGCGGTAAATTTGCGAGTGCTGGGCTGCCCACACGTCAGCACACGCCTCTCTTCCATACTGACCGGGTCCAAAGGGATGGCGAGCCATCACAATTTGGGGACAGGTGGCTGCAGGAGTTTGTCAGAGAGCAGTAGTCTTACTACTGTCCCCCCGCCTACGGGGCTCCAGGACCGGATTTTCTGTTAGGGTTTACTCCCTTAGCCTTAGACCTTACAGGGACACACACACAAGGCAGTGCGGCTATTGACCTATAGCTAGGGGTTTGGTTTGTGGGCAACAGGGCGTGTCCGCACGCCGACGGGCCATGCCTGCCTCACATCTTGGGGCCAAACCTCCTCCGAGACCCTTGCAGTTTAGCCTGAGGCTTCGCAGCCTCAGTTTCCATCTGCCACCACGAGGAGGTACTGCATAGGACTTGCTGTGGAGAGGCTATGTACTGGCAAGAGAGACTTACAAAACTGCTCCCCTTTCACAGATGCTAGCCAGCGGTGGCAACAAGTCAAGATACCACACTAGACGCTTCACACAGCCTACATCTACTATCTAGATTATTCCATATAGAGTCAAAAGCTAAATCTAGAAAAATTCTATAGCTAGTTTTGATCAAATCAGACTCAGTAGATCTACTATCTATACACAGTATATAATATTGAATATACTTCTACTTATAGATTAAACATATTGCCGTCTGAACGAAACCTGATGTAAATGCCTTCGTGCAATCTCTTCCTCATTTAACCCAGCATTACGCCAAAGAAGATAGCAAATAGAGTGGAGCTAATACACAGCCCTGCTTCACGCCATTTTCTATTAGGAAGTGATCAGACAGATCAGCAGTGTCTAATCTGGCCTGAAACTGCTTAGGAATGGATAGGAACGTAGGAGGGCATCCAAGCCTAGCCAAACTCCTCCATGAACTATATATCGCGATTGACCGTGACGAGGGCATTGGTGAGGTCCACTAAGGCAGCGTATATAGTATACTAAACTTATATCCAGTCTAAAATCGAGACTCTAAATCTGATCTAGACTGCAATAAACGTAAATCTAGTCTAAAATCAAGACTAAATCTAAGACTCTTTATCTGGACTGCCCTAGTCTAAAATCAAGATTAAGTCTTTTATACGACTTTAGATCTAGACTGCCTTGAGTTACAGTCTAGAAGACATTATCATTATCATAGATTCTATTTCTACATATTTTTTATCGAGATCTATATTCTAGTAGTAGATCTATACTGATCATATAGTCACAATAGTAAGCATTTGATTAGAAATCGACTTGAATATTTATGATTATAGGTAGATTACAGATTCTAGATAGATTTTTTTAGATCTATGACTATTATAACAAAGCCCGTGGCATGTGTGAGATCAATTTTTCAAAGCAACTATAATTAATGGACTTCATCTAAAACAAGCTCATTCATTTATTCAAATGTTATTTTTTATACTTTATAAGCTTAGCATCATTTCGGAACAATATCTCACAACGGCCGATAGGAGAAATGAGGTATAAACATTAGGAGAAAACACGACCCCTTAACTCAAGAAAACATTAAGAAACTAGAACAGTCACAAAATAGATTGAGATTCATAACAAATGAATATTCACAATTGATTACAGCAACACCTTTTTAAAAAAACACCTTTTGAAAAATAAAATTAGTTTTAAACTCACTACAATTTTTTATTTCAAAAATAATTTTGTGTGTGAAATTGTGTATCGGAAAATTCCGGGTACTTGGAATAAGCTAGTCCTAAAATAATCGACCTGAATTCAAACTCATGACACAAGCCTTCTGAAGCCGACATTCTAACTACTCTGCTTGTGGGGTGTATATGAAAATAGAAGATTGTATTATCTTTATTTTTCAAACTTATTTTGAAGCGACGACCTTCAAAGAAGACTAATTCATTTTTTACCACTACTTCAGTCTACCTTTCTTTCTCTTGTTTAAAATACCAAAAAAAATTAATTACCAATAGTTAATTAACTGATTGGTTTGTTTTTTTTTTTAATTGATTTTTTGTATTGATTCCAAACACACTCACTTCTGGCCTGTCTCAACCCCTACCTTTTTTCCCCCCGCCTCTCAAAACTTTGAATTTGTGTATCTGCTACATTTAATTGCCAGTGAATTCGATTACAAATATTCTTTACGCACCTCCCTCTACTAGAAAATGGTCCTACATAGGAGCATTCTTCAACATTTTAGCTTTTTATCGAAATATTTCAAACACCATCAATATTTGAATCAAGTGTTAAAAATCATCTTAGAATTGAGGTTGAAAATTCCATTTGAACTTTTATGTAGACACAATTACTAAAATTAAATTGTGGGAAAACACTATTTAAAAAATATCTATAAAAAAAAATAAACAAAAAAGACTTGAACCACTGACCCTTAGATCTATAGTCTGATATTCTACCGATTAAGCTGAGTGTTATTAGTGTCATTGGAAATAAGACACTAAAAGTAAAAGAAAGTATCATCTTGTACATTTCAAAATGGCGGATATAAAAAATATGTTGGGTCGAAATCGCGACGCTTTCTTTACATTTAACCGCCTTCAGTTTCAATCGTGAAACGTGCTTAGTTGTCCTAAGCACACGGAACATAATAGCTGGTTAAATTTTGGTATTTTGTCGTCCATGTTGGAAGAATTAGTGATAGATCAATCAATCTAGGCCCTTCTACATATAATATACATTAGCATATATTATTAAGAAAATTAAATAATCTGTACACAAATTGTGTGACCTGTTTAAAATAAAAATGTGATACCCGCACCCCGTTTCGGGAAGGGGTCGGTGGGGGGGCGGTACATAATTTTATCTTGCTACTAAACTACTCTGAAAAATTGACTCCGTTGCAGTTTTCAAAGGGTGCATAGAGTGCGAACAGGAAGCAACAATCATTATGCCAAACTAATCCATCGAGCGGTATAAACTTTGTGATAAAAAGTTATTCTGACACAACACTTTTGAATTTCACTTCTCATATCACTTTATAAATATCTTTTTCTGATGGAAAATAACATTGCAAATATTTTACATGAAAAAAAATGTATTGAAATAATCTCGATACTTTAAAAAACAAGGTTACAAAGACAGTTTGTGTGGCGACACAAAACAAAAAATCGGCTTCCGAAGTGGTCCAACCAGACAGGTAAAAAGGCAGGTTTCAATATTTTCAGAAAGAACATAAAAATGAAATTATATCAAAGACACATTACAAAGAAGAATGGAAAAAGAAGGTTGACGGATCTTGTGTAGTACTCTAGCGGTCCACAGACCAAAGGATTGGTGAAAGTGAATGTGAAGTTAGATGTGAACCTGGCCTTACTAATGTCTTATAATGAATCTATAATTGCTCTAATTGTTTTGTAAAGGGACAAGCTCTTATTCCTCAAGAAAAAAACATTGTCGTAAAAAAGAACAAGAAATTTACTTGAGTTCAGTGTTCTAACGCCATAGGGCAGCACTGCAGTTCACGTGATCATAGGAAAAACTACTTATTAATCATTGTTTTAAATTATCTCCGACTTATATGCATTTTAAATAGATTTTTTTCTCTAAAAAAACGTTAACATTTTTTGTGTGTAAATGTAGTAATTGGTCTAACAGGACTTACTTAACTTAGCAATACAACTGTAAAAAAAAATATTGACAAAAAAAAACAACTAAAGCCGTTTGCATAAATTTGTTAAAAATATAGTAAATAGTCAATTCACCTACTAAGGAGCCTCCAGTGTTTGTTACTATTAATAGTGAATACAAGGCCGCCTCGAGGGTAGTGGCCGCCTGCGTGCAAAATTTAAAAATGTCGCCCCCCCCCCGTTTTTTTTAGCCAAAAGATTCATTAAGACCGAGCTTGATACTGTACCTAAAGCGCTCTTTGATTTAAATCTATTTTTGTAGACGATTCCTTTTTCTGTCCTATTCGCATTGTTGTCGTATACCCATGCCCTCTACGATGTTTTGTTTTCAATTTTAACTTTGCATTTTTTTTAAAGAATGTAATGAAAGAGAAAAGAAACACAAAATTTAGGGTTTTTTTGTCATTTATAATTTTTAACACTATTTATAGAATCCAAAAATATAGGAAATGGCATTTCACCAAAAATAATGGGCATTTCATTTTCCAAAATGTTGTTGCCTACATAAATTTTAAGCGTTGTAAAAGTTACTTCATGGAGATAGAATTGAAGATGCGGCAGGTTTTCGCTCAAGTCGGCAAGGGGTTTAATTCAGGGCGGGACTCGGCGCTAAGCTAAGCCTTTTTTACTTAGTAAGTATAGAGAATTTTTAAAAAGGCTTACATTGATGTTTTTTCTTTCAGAACGCACTGCTCATCCTAATTTTAAAAAGTCAAGGGCCATTTTAAATCTTATAATAAAGAGGCAGCCCTAGCCAATAGTATTATGCGAGGGACATTCTAGGTAGGCCTACATATTGCGCTCGTACGTCTGTAATGGGCGTGATCTTTTTAAAAATATTTTTCCTGTTAAGTAAGACGTCTCAGTGGCGGACGTTTTTTTTCCCACACAAAAGTCGTCACTATAATAATGTGCAATAGACGGAAAGAAATTCGACTATTCTGAGACTAAAAATCCAGAAGACGTTTTAAAATTTCTTCTTCAAAACGTTTTCACCCATATTGTTGCATACGAACCTCGTAAAAAGCGGTCTACATTTAGAAAGTTCTTATTAGAAGATAAAACGACATCTCCTACTTAATATATTTTAATTTTTAAACATATAATTATACTAATATTCAGATAAGATCATCAGTTACACTGAAAATAAAACATTTTGTTCGACCCCCCTCCTCTCTCCTTGGTGTTAGTTAGGGGATGGGAGCGAGCAGGGTTGGAACCCGGGACTATCGATAAATCCAAAAGACAGTCCAGCGCGCAAACCGCACGACCAGGCAGCCATCTGTAGTGACCGGTGAATACTTGTTCTCCCCCCCACTCCTCTTTTTTTTTTCGTGGGTTGACTATCAGCAGAAATAAGAGAGTGATCTTTCCTTTACTTCTTCTCGTAAAACTCTTGAGCCATGAAGAGAATCTAAAAATAGTATACTTAAGCTTACAAAAAAAATATTATTATTAAAAAACAAATATAGAATCGTTGACCTCAAGTAATTCTTTATTAATTTGAGGCGCAAGAGTTAATTGGATTGGAAAATATTTCTACAAAGATTCTATCAACTCATTCTCTCTGTCTGTCTGATAAGGAGTTTGTACACGTTATTTCTCCCACACCCAATCTCGGGTCAAGTTGAAACTTTGCATAAATATTTCTTGCACCTGACAACTCAAGAACCAATCCATTCCAATAGTTAATTAACCAGTTTGTTAATTAGCGATAGGAAGTTAATTATTTTGTTTGGCATTAAACAAGGGAAAGAAACTGTGCTTGACTGATGTGACGGTGCAAAAAAAGTGCAATAGGTCCTTAGTATACTTTGCTTAAAAGTTTGACCCTAACAATAGATAACTATAAACCCTCTAATTTCATGAGCACTTGCCTTACCCAGTGGTTAACAGGTTTAGGAGGCTGGAGCTCTCCAGTTCGAATATTCATGTCGTATTGTATTTTTAAAAGCGATCATGCCAACCGTCACCCAGAAACCCTCCCCCTTTTCATTTCCTCACTGGTCAAGCCTACTGACAGGATCACAGCGCATTGAGAAAGTTAAAAGCATGAAATTGTGCTAAACAAAAACGATCGGTAAAAATATTTCTAATCTCACAAATTGATTATTGTTTGTCTAGATCTATTACAAATTTAATTATATGAATGACACAAACTAATTGATACAGATTACACTTAATATAACCTTTTATTTATTAAAATATTTTTTATGTTTTTCTTGTAAATCGTTTTCATTTTTTTTTTTTTAAATATGGGAGTTTTAGAAAACATGCTTTTTTGCTTAGTCAGAGAGAGAGAGAGAGAGAGAGAGAGAGAGAGAGAGAGAGATCACTTGAGAAACGTTTCGTCAGTTTTGTTGTGAGTTTTTCAACTCCTCTTTGTTGAAATGTTTGTGTTCCTATAAAACAAGGTATAAAGTTCCACATAAAATTTTACTTTTGATTAGGATTGTGTTCAAAGTCGTGTCATTTGTTTCCAAAAATAGCTCAAGTGTTGGTCAGCAAAGAAAAGAATGCAAGTGAAAAGATAAAAACATTGGAAGACGTCACGTGAGGGGGTGGGTGGTCATTCATGCTTTTTATTGAGATGACCTGACCGAGGTGAAGATCAATGAGCAGTGAGTTACTGACTTATATATTAACCTGCTTTTAATAAACATTTGTTCATTGAAATCAACCAACATTCTACTCTCAGTTCATACATATGACTTCTTGGATTTCTTCGTGCCATACAGGTTAGGATCATTCACGTTATTGTAATCAGAGAACAATAACGACATTTGTTTGTATTTTGAAGACAATAACTCCTTTATACATCTTATAGAGCAATTATTGGGTTCTTAATAGCTTGTGAATGTTTGAAAAAAAATGGAACAATTTTAGCCCGCCCCATTTCCCCCTTCTCGAGATATAAACCTGGTTAAAGTAAAGTCCCCCTTTTAGACCTTGTTCATCTGATTCTATGGTTTACAATTAACGAGGGTGTCATGTGGCCAGCACAACGACCAACCGCCTTTACTTTTCCCCAACTAAAGTCAGATACCCATTAGAGCTGGGTGGACTCAGGCGCTCGAAGACTCTGAAACTAAAAATCCCAGTGTTATATATAAATCTATATACTAGCTTTAATTTTTATCCGGCTTTTTCTTTCTACAAATACATGCCTTTATTCCATTTGAATAATTCATAGGCCTAAAGACGTGAACAAAAAAGAGGATACTTTAAGAACTACATTACTTCATCGAGGTACTCAAACGTTCAAGGAGGAACGTGCAGTTCTACTCGTTTAAATTAGAAAGAATAAAGATGTAGATCTACTTGAAATATAGATATAGTAAAGTCATTGTTTTAAACATATATAGATAGGCTTACTTTAATGACGCCTAGTGGGCTTAGCGGAGAATGATTGTGTACAGATCTAGATCTAGATTCTAAACCTAGATCTGCTTTTTTTTTGTTTCAATTATGTAAGCTATATGTAGACTAATAGTACCTACCATTAGAAGTTTTAATGTTTTCTGTGTAATAGTGTAGTTCTATAATTATTATTAAAGATATAATTTAGTAGGGCCTATAGATCTCACTGTCTTGTTTACGTTTCATAAATTATTCAATAAACTCACGTCTGAAACCGAAAAGTATGTTTAAAATTATAAGAGTTCCGCCTAGATTAGATCAAAGAAATGAAAGTAGGTTTTAGATTTATTTTTAAAATGTGTATTCTTCATTAAAAGTATAGTCAAACGTATATTTAAGAGAAAAATATTGAACTCTCAATGGTTTAAATCTAAAAATAACGCAAAACCGTTGATTTATGGTATTAGTCAAAAGCTGTTTTTAATTTTATTTAGAGCCGAAAGTTCATGACCTCAATACGCGTTGCCTTGGTGAATACTGTAGGCGTGTAGGTGACAAAAAGCAATAAAATATATTTTATATCAAATCAAACGCCCAAATGTAATTGTTTATATAACATTGTTAGTTTAATTTTACCTAGATCTAGACTTAGAATCTAAACAATTTGAATGCCACAGTAGTCTAGTCAATAAAAAAAAACAACTTTGAGCCTATTACAGTAAAAGAGTATAAACATTGTGAGCTTGTGTCGACCTAGATACATTAGGTGTAGTGTGTTGACCTAGATACATTAGCTGTGTTTCATTCATCATTTCGTAGCTTGTTAACAGGTCTAAATGTGCATAAGTAAATCTGAAAGAAAAAAGTAAATTGAAAATAAAGACTTAAAAATTAAACCTTATGTAGTGGGGAGGACATGACATACGGGTCGGCTGAACTTCACCGTGCACCGGTCAGCAAAAGACCAAGTTGACCTCTGCCCCGGAAGCCGGGATTTGAATTGCCTGTCCGGTTGACATCCTCAAATTTAATACTCACCAAAGTCACGGACAACACCTTAACACCCCCAAGCCAATGGACAGTGCGAGAGGTTCAACAGGACCCTGCATGAGCTGCTTAGAACATTGCCACCCAGCACGAAGCAAAGGTGGCCTGACCACATTCCAGAGTTAGTTTTCATGTACAACTGTACCCCACATACGACCACTGGATTCGCTCTATATGAGCTAATGTACGGTAGACCACCAAAGCTTCCACTTGATTTTCTCATTAGGGCAGAGGCAGATGACATGGGCACAGAGCCTGACATTAAGTGGCTCCACACTCACATTGATAGGCTCAAGGAAACTCACAGAAGAGCCTATACTAAACTAGAACAAGAGACCTTGAAAGGGAAAGAAACACAAGACTCTAAACAGACGGAAGAGATCATATCTCTAGGTGATACTGTACTGATTAGAAAGCGGTGGCTGGGTCGCAACAAGATACAGAACCACTGGGATCCTAGACGTTTCAAGGTAATTGCTTTACCTCGGAAGGATGGTGACCCATACCTGGTGAGCCCAAAAGACGAAGAAGGAACTCCAAGGCGTGTTACCAGAACGGAGATCAAGCGCTACCAAGCACCACCTGACTGGTGCAGAGGTAGTGAGCAGCGCCCCGAACTAGACCAGGAGGGTAATGAAGCATCAGAGGGACCCCGCAGGACCCAACGACTGACTGCAGGGCAACATAACAATATGTATCACCTCCCAAAGGCTGTGCACACCAACTCAAACCAGTTGATTGATTTTCAAGAGTCATTCTAGGACAGAACGCCCCGAGACGGGTCGTTTCAAGCTAGGGGCTCTGTAGTGGGGAGGACATGACATACGGGTCGGCTGAACTTCACCGTGCACCGGTCAGCAAAAGACCAAGTTGACCTCTGCCCCGGAAGCCGGGATTTGAATTCCCTGTCCGGTTGACATCCTCAAATTTAATACTCACTGGGCCGCATCCACTCCAATACCACCTTGTCTGATCCTGCTGTGTTCGTCCTAATTTTGTTGTTTTGACCAAGGCTGCAGGTAAACACATTTTTACTGTTTCTTGTATATCTTATATTCTTGTTTATTTTTATATAGCATTTTGCTACCCAGGTTTTGTCCTCATGTACGGACTACCTTTGTTTTGTAGTTTTGAGATGCCTTTGGAAGGAAGGCCCACTCTGTATGTAATGTGGAGACCTCAATTCCTATTTTGTTGTTTTTTGCCTGTCGAACTCATATCTCATGAGTCAAACCCATTGTATCTTTTGTTTGTGAGTCAAGCTCACCATATTAATTGTCCCTCATGTAAATATATTCCTATAACCAGTTGTAGATACTGGTTTTTAAGAAACAGTATATAGATTTGTTCTATTTAATTGTTATAGTGTTTGTAAGAAAAGGAAATAGCAAAGCTCTTCAATGTATGTCAGTTTTATGTAGAACTAGTTGATTTATTTTTTTGGAGAATACTTTGTCATTTATTTTTATACTGTTTGGTGGTGTTCCAAATCTCTCTTGTGTTTATAAAAGAGATGATTGTTTCACACTATAAGGTTTTCTTTTTTGTGTTTTTGTTTGCTTGATCTAGTATTTATACCTGATGTTGTGTTTACAAATTGGTCTGTTCATTTAGACTACATATTATGTTTATTTTATGCTCCTTAGTAATTATGTTGTATGTTTGCCTTTGGCAGGTTTTTTGTGTACATTAAATTTGAAATAAGCCTCCTGACTTGCCTCGTCATTTTGGTTGTTGTGGTTTGTGTCAAACCCACCACACTTATATTATACAAATGTTGAAGTGACAGTAGTCCGTATATAGAGGTCTAGTGTAGTCTACATAGTAAATGTTAACATTAACTAACATTAAAAATGAAACATAGACTAGAATACTAGATCGTCACTATCCATCTTTTAAATAAACAAATTTTAGAATATTTTTAACATAATTTTTTTTAATGTTTTACTTTATGGCAGTTGCCCAATTAGATGTATTTTCATGTCAGGCTGATAATTATCCTTTTGTCACACATACATTTTTTTTTCTTTTTCTAGATTGACAATCTTAAACCTAAAACACCAAACACAAGTGAGGTAGCTCTACTGCTTAATACATTTGTAAGGAAAGGTAAAAAGGTAAAAATTTATACTCATAATAGACTCATAATAAACATTATATACACCAAGCTGAAAACAGGAGATAAACATATTTGCAATTTAAAAAAAAAAATTCAATTTACAGAGAATTTACTCGAACCTAGGCTGCATACATGTGAGCAATTAAAAAAAAAAGCATCCTGAAATCATTCTGGTAAATGGAAAAAAATGAGCTGTCTCGGCCCAGCACACCACTGTGCTGACACTGATCTGTGCACTGCACAAAATTTAAAAATTCCACTCAGCCATCCATGGTATCTTAGAAATCGAGCCGCATATTGGAATCAATGGATATTCATGAAGGTCTGTGGCGACCTCAAATCATCGTTAATGAGGCATGTCATTATGTGAGGACTCACTGTTTTCCTTAAATAACTTAATAATAAGCTCGCACCAGTGTTCAAAATACTTTCTTGATAGTGAAAGAAAATGCAATAATAAATAGCTCCAAATTTTAAAGCTTTAATAGTATAGTGATACATATTTTGATTTAGTCTTGTTAACATATACTTAAATTAATGTTTTGTCAAAGAAAAATATTTTACACCATTTATCTTATGTACAAAAGGTGTGTAGTAGTGAATATTACTTGACATTAATTTTTCTATTTAAATACACTATACTACAGGATATTAAGAAGGTATATGTGTTTCCTTTTTTATTTCCTCAGGAGATGACACAAAATGATGCATCTCCAGGAATCTAACAAGTACATGATGGAAGCATTATAAAAGCTAGTGACAATCCACAAATGTATACTCAATGGCTTGGATGTTACAAGCTATGTCAAGAAAGCAAATTATTTATGATGTAAAAAAAAAAATTAAAATTCCACTTTCAGACCTTGCGATTAATTGGGCAGATGATGTAAAGGTTATCTGTTTTTTGGACACGGTTACCGAGGGTGTCATGTGGCCAGCACAATGACCAACTTCCTTTGTTTTTTCCCGACTAATATCAGGTACTCATTAGAGCTGGGTGGACTCAGTCACATCCTAAAGATCTCAGTCTTCACTAGGATTTGAACCCAGGACCCCTGATTCAAAAGCCAAGCACTTTGTCACTCAGCTACTGCATCTCCTATTCGTGATGCAAAGAACAAAAATTATTGAAGACATTTTGTGTGTCTCTTAGAAAATATTTGCCTATTCTTCATTATGGGAGAACACTTCAATAAAAAGACTAAAGCATTATGAATAGTTGATAGTGTTAATTTAGGCTTACAAAAGGCATGGAAGTGACAGAGAGTGTGTGATTTAACAAAATGGTGGTTACGTTTGTTGTATTAAATAATTGTTAAATTACTTTTAGATACAAGTAGCAATAATGCTATGTAATGTTAAAATGTAGAAATCATAGTGTTATGTTTAAAAAAAAGAAGTTATCTAGTGATTTAAGGTCTTTCTGTGTAGTACATATACTGCACTCTTTTATCATTTCTTCTAGTATATTATGTCATTTTTTGAATGATATTAAATAGCTTCCAAATAAATATGTCTTAATATGATTCTTTCCTTTTTATTTCATAATGCCAGTAATAATAATAATAATAATAATCTTAAATGGCATGGATGAAATGCATTTACATTTACTAGGCTAGAAAAATATTTTTATGAAGGTCCCATAAAGAAGAGCTGTTACATTATATTCTAAAATATGCATTACATTTGCTTATGGCTCTAAAAATATTTGACAAATGTTTTTGCACTAAACAATTGTTAAGATAAAACTTGAAATTCTGAAAATCACTAAAATGCAAAATAATAAACAATATTGTGAGAGACATACTGCAATGTAGGCATATATTCTTAGATAGGAAGGGTTCAATGCACAATGTCCCTGCTGCTAACGGTGTCTGGACAGAGGATGTGAAGGATTTGACAAGGTAAAAAAAAAATTGTGCTTTTCTAATGACAGTATGAGTTTTTTTCAGCTATAATTTAATTCTATATTTATCATATAGCAAATTTTTAAGTATAATTCTTTTTGACAAAGAAATCTCTCTTTAGCTGAATGGGGGAGACTCTAGCATTGCTGACCATTGCTTTGACAGCAGTTTTTCATCGAAACTTCTCTAGTTGGTTACATATTCTAATGTCTCTTCTAGAGTAATAGATTGTGTGTTAGTCACCTTGCTATTATAATCTTGTTAATTTAAGTAGCCTAGTAGCCCAATTTTAGACTACATGGCTTTTTGTTATGAAACAGAAGTGCGATGTCATCAAAAAAGATTCAGTCCTCAACATTGAATTAGTAAAACTAGGTATTTCTTGAGCAGAATGTCCGAATAGGCTAAAATTAAAACAGTTTTAGAACAAAAAATGAACATTATGATTTGTGTAAACTATAGGCACGCTTAGAGTTTTAAAATAATTGTGAAAAGATTGTAATACTTATATAGGTTATGGCTGAAATAAATATGAATACTTTATTTTTATGCTACTCATAAATGCTATATAATAAAATACACAAAATTGCCAGTCAAAAATTTTCGTTTCATAAAACTCTTTTATCGGCCAGTCTATATATTTATGTCTATGGTTAAAATACATTACACCTTTAGTCTACCAACATTTTGGTGTTACAAGTCAACGACTGGTAACAACACCGTATTACTGTAATTATGTGATAGCAGTCAATTTCATGTTGCTTCAGTTTTGTTGAAGTTTCTAAGCGTTGCTCATAGTTTTACGTACATTCTTACATAGACCCTACATCTAGATTTTAGATCTCAATCTGAACTTTAGGTCTAGTGTTAGATCTAGACACTAGCAAATCGAGAACTTGTGATGGTGGGGGCGATTTTTGTCCAAACCCTAACCCTAACGCCCAGTAAACCATAGCCATAAGCATAAACGTGCGCATAGCATATCTATCTACTATCTATCTATCTATCTATCTAGATATATATATATATATATATATATATATATATATATATATATATATATATATATATATATATATATATATATATATATATATATATATATATATACTAGACATATTTTACCCGCGACCCGCGGGTCTTTATTTGCGTATTACTGTCGATATAGTCAATGAGAGTGTTTTAAAACATTTAATCGAAATAATAATGTAATAAAGAAAGCGAAATTGTAAATGTAAAAATTGTATGAATGAAGCCATCAGATCAAAATAGCTAATCTACTTAAATCCATTTTTTCATATTAAAACATTTGCTTGTAGGCCTACATATATTTCATTAAATTTGAAATAAATAGACTTAATTGTGTATGTTCATGTGTTAAAGTATAAAGTAGATCTTGAGGTAGACATAGGTCTAGATCTAGACTAATCTAGAGTTATAAATTGGCTTTTATAGAGTTCATTATGTGCTGCGTGAAGGTTTTGCTCTTTGCATGCGTGACCTTTTTTCATGAATGAATATATGCATATCTCAACACGGCTACGCAACTTTAGCGAACAGCGAACGAATGTATTAAAAATGTTTTAAAAAAACAAATTTGAATGTTAATTTGATTAAAATATGAAATGAATGGACTATAATTAGTATGTTCATGTGTTAAAGCATAAAACTATCTTTGCGAAAAGAAGTTTTATCATCTTAGAGTTCAATAAGAGTTTTAGACCTAGACCTAGGAATAGACTCAGTAGAGAGATGTGTTAATGTGTAACAATTTGGTAATGTCTAATGAAAGAATTAGCATCGGGATATCTAAATTCGCAGATATAAATAACGAATTAATGTAAAAATGCTTTTGAAACACAAATTTGAAGGTTAATTTTGTTAAATAATGAAATCAATAAACTATATTTTGTATTTTCATGTTTCAAAAAAACAACAACACTATAAGTGCAAAGTTTAGTTCTTAAAATTAGATCTAGATCTAAATCCTTTCGATCTTTTCTCATGTCAACATTGTAAACATGGCCTAGATCCATAAAATACAATAGCTGTAATAGAGGTGGTCTTTTTTTTTTTTGAGGGTCTTAACTTTGCTTTAGGGCCACAATACATACACTACGGTCTAAGTTGGTACCCAAGGAACATTTCTGCCAAGTCTTATCAAGATTGTGAAACGGTTTTGATTTTTATACGGGGATATACATACATACATACATACCATAGGCGTAGCCAGGATTTTTTTCGGCAAAAAATATATTTATATGTATGTGTGTACACATTCTGACCCTTCATTCTTTAGGAAGACGTTTATTGTGCTCTAGAATTTCTTCCTGGAGTTAATGGAAAAATTGTAGACTTCCCGTCTTTGCCAGCAAGGGGGTCTGGGGGAGCGCTAGGAGCTCCCCCAGCGTGGGGCGAAGCCCCGCCGACAAGCATTATTTCTGGTATTTAAAGCCATCAAAATGCATATTCTGAGGTATCTACAGTGCATTTGCCTGCTATTAAAAAGTTTTATTTCAAAAAAAATAATGTGCTAGTCTTACTGACTTAGACCCTCCCGTGTCGTTCGGCGCATTTGCCGTCAAGCTGTTTCCACAAAAATCTGTCACTTGTAATGTCTGAAGCCTCTTCCATCTGCTCTGAGGATCTCCATGAATGTATGGCGCCAAGTTGTACTTAATAGATGTCATATATCAGTTTTAGAACCCCTGTAATATCTGGTGACTAGTAGTCATTGAACTATTCCGTGCAGTTAGCACGAGATTTTGCTTGGTCGGAAGCTGACCACGAGGTGGACACCTCAGTTGATCTTGGACTGGAATGTTATGGATATTTTTGACAAGCAGAGTTATGTATAAGTATTGAAGTTATTATAATTGATTTCTATTCGGGAGACGCTTCTTGGATGTAATTTGTGATGGCTGAAGTCGCCAATATATTTTTTGATTTATTATTATGTGAATAAAATCCATGTCTGCTAACGTAGTGTATATTAATGATTCTAAATGTTGTGGTCGAAGAGTCCAGTATGTCAGTGTTCTCACGCACCAGCAAATCTAGTGCGCGAGTGAAAGTATTTAACTAAGAACACAAAGAACATTATAGTAATTCCAGAAGAGGTATCTACATCACACAGAGACATTCGCGTCATCACGCCTACAACAAAAACCAGGCTGTGACAATAGGATGTCATAGCAACTCTTATTATGCGTAATTTATTTTGTCGGAGAACATGTCCCGCAAACCTCATGCGACGCTCTGTCAAAATCTTACTAAGGGGTCGACACCCAGTTCGGCATATGATTTCCTTGATTTAGACCTGATCTCTATAACTGACTCCAAAAATCTCTCTTAGCCATCTTTGTTGAGCAACATTTAGTGTTTTTTAATTTCGCAGATGACTGTTCACTGCACTTTATTAATGGAGCCCCGCCACTGGTAGAAATGTGCAACCTCTCTTGAATACACTCTTGGAATTAGGTGACTGTAGTTTGCTTTAGATTTTATATCGAAAAGGGAAGTTTTATCGTCAAAATCATCTGTGGGGGTTTTAAACTAAAAAATCTCTGGACTTTTTTTTTGTTTTTTTTTATTGAAAACCCCATTTAGCTACGGTCATAGAACTGTAGTTTGCTTTAGAATAATATTGAAGATAGAGGTTTTATCCACCTCGAAATGCACTGTAAGGGGATTTTAAACTCAAAACCATCTGAAGGGGTTTTAAACTTTAAAAAAAAGCCATCTGTAGGAGAGGGTTTAAACTCAAAAACCCCAAATGGCTTGGTAACGCTAAAATAATTTTAATGTGTAATTTGCTTTTCTTACATTGAAGATGTATTTTTTAGCTTCAAACCCCGCTTGCGGGAGGGGGGGGGTTAAACTCAAACCCCTTTGGCTATGCTAATAGATTTCGGAGTGTGTAACTTTCATTTTTTTTATATTAAGTTTATAAATTGAATATTAAAGAGGTATTTTCTACCTTCAAACCCCGCTGAGGGGGGGGGGAAATTCAAAACCCCTATATATATATATGAGAATTTTTTTCAAAAGCAGTGTTTCTCAACCTTCGGGGGAAAAAATAAAAACAGTCATGTAGAGGCATTTCTCTTGCAAGCGTTTTCTTGCATTTTTCACTGCACATGTCCTTACATCTACAGCTAAGTATTTATCAGTGGGGTTCGGGGCGACGCATTCTTCATTGCAGTAACGCATTCTCCTGACATCTACAGCTCACCATTCATAAGTGAGGTTCGGGGCGAAGCCCCTACGTATACAATTTGTGTGAATTCTATACTAAAATTCGATCGCCCCTACCGCCCCCCTCCCCGAATCCGCCAGTGGATCTAGATGTCCATATAATGAGCACCAACCAATACATAATTGCAAAAGTAGAGCATCCTCGCTGGCAGAATAAATAAATGCGTAATCTCTAGTAGTTGACAGTGTTACGGGTTGGATTAAGATTTTTTAAATTATTGTTTTTAATTATTTTATTATATTTGAAGTTAAACAATGGAGGTATTGTCTTATATATATATATTTATAGCTTTTATATAGCGCTACTTTCGTACTTATAGCATGCTCAGAGCGCTTTTGGTCCAATCTCATATGTGGACCAGTGGGGGGAAGGGGGTATCTAGGAGTTGATTTTCCGTGCTGCCTTTAGGCGCTCAGTAAACACAACTCTGCCAAGCCAAGTTCAAGCGCACTTAGCCTCTCGACCACGCTTCCCACGTCTTACAAAATTTTATTTATTTATTTATTACTCACTCAATCCCTGCAAGAGGTGTGCATTATGCCTTGCAATCAGAGAGCTTTAAAACTGATCCGTCTCAGTTCTTGATACAGTCATCTTCGAGTTCATAGGAAATTAGAAATTTCATCTTCGACAATAAAATATATATATATGGTTCCGCAAAGTTGTTAACGCCGGAAGTGGTAATGGTCTTAAGCCCATCATTACCTACAAAATGCTTCCAATGGCATGCGTCTCAAATAGCCTCTGACAACCAGTCCAACTCCTGGCCTTCACGTGTGGCTCAGTTACTGAGCCTGGCGGAACCGTAACCACAGACAGGAGAAGGGGCAAAGGCGAGCAACTGGCGCCTAAATTAGTAAGCTTCGGGCAGGAGGGGCTCGTTAGCCTTGGTTGGCTACCCCTCTAGGAGAAGGAAAACTCTAAATCCAAACCTTCGCTGCCCTGCGGCAATACCCAAACACGGGAAAGGCTTCGGGAGACAACCCTGAGGAAAAATCAGGAGCTGGTGACCCTTAGGCAGACTGTGGCACACCGCTCTACAGCCTGGCAGATCCTGCGGCGCTACTGATCCCAAACTGTATTGGATACTCCGTTCCTTTGGTCACATCAGCTGCGCGGAGAGGGGGGAACTGCTGTGTGGGCGACATCGTTCCGACCATAAACAATGCCCAGGCTTTCATCTCACTTATTCAAAGCCCTAACCCCAAAAAACTGGAGAGGACACTTTGGCGTTGGCCAAACACTGGAAGTGGCAGTCACCGGTTATAAGCTCAAATGCTCAATTGACGTAGAGCAGGGCGACAGGGGCCACTTTCGTCGGTGCGAGGGATCCTAGGATTCCAATGGACAGCTACCGCCCGCCTCAAGCTGAGCAGCCACTAGCCAATAAGGTGCTGTCCCGTCATGTCTGTCTTCCTCGTTTGGGTACACGAGGATAGGACAAAATCTGAAAAGCAGGCACAAAGCCATTGTACCAGTCGACATAAAGAAAAAGAAGATGAGCTCCACTCTTAAACTGGGCACATGGAACGTGCGTACTCTACAAACTGGACTTAATGAAAACCTACCAGACATAGAAGATGTCAGAAAATCTGCAATAATAAAAGATGAACTGTCCAGGCTCAAAGTAGACATTGCCGCCCTTCAGGAAACTCGTTTAGCTGACTATGGTTCAATCAAAGAAAAAGACTACTCCTTCTTCTGGCAAGGCAAAGCCGAAAGTGAAGTAAGGGAACATGGCGTTGGTTTTGCAGTTAAGAACACACTGCTGAACACAGTAGAGCTGAAGTGCAACGGTTCAGAAAGACTCCTATCACTACGCCTTAACACATCTATTGGACATGTGACTTTGATATGTGCCTACGCTCCTACTCTGAGTTCCACACCAGAGGCCAAAGATATGTTTTATGACAACCTTTCGTCTGCTCTTAGCGAGATCCCAACTACGGAACAGGTTATTATCCTAGGCGACCTCAATGCACGCGTTGGATCTGTCAACTCTGCATGGGACAGCTGTATTGGGCGTTTTGGTGTCGGAAAAGTAAATGAAAATGGACAAAGGCTCATTACACTCCCTCTGTGTCATTAATACCTATTTCAAGACTAAACCGCAGCACAGAGTATCTTGGCGGCACCCTCGCTCCAAACACTGGCACCAACTAGACCTAATCATGGTAAGACAAAAGTGCTTAAAATTTGTCAAGCTTACCAGGTCCTACCACAGTGCAGACTGCGACACAGATCACTCCTTGGTATGTTGTAAGATCAATCTTTTCCCAAAAAAAATTCACCATACCAAGCAGATTGATAGACCCCAATCGGATGTAAGCAAGATGTGTCACCCTGATCTCCAGATACAGTTTGCGGAATCTTTTGAACGCGATTATAAAAATATCTCTGAAAATACAGCAACTGAAAAATGGGAACACCTCAAGTCCACCATACAAAAGACTTCCCTGGAAATCTTTGGAAGAAAAATTACAAAACAAAATGATTGGTTCGACTCTAAAGCAGTTATTTTAGCACCTGTCATCAGAGCAAAGAGAGATGCACTCGCTACTTACAAGGCAAAACCTACCCAACGCAACCTGCTAAACCTGAAAGAAGCTAGAGCCAATGCACAGAGGACAGCAAGGATCTGTGCCAATGAATACTGGGTAGAGTTCAGTGAGAGTATTCAGCTCGCAGCCCAAGTGGGCAACATAAGAGGGATGTACGAAGGAATCAAAAAGACTCTCGGACCCTCCCAAAACAACACAGCACCTCTGAAATCAACCACTGGGGAAATTATCACAGACAAGTGCCAACAAATGCACAGATGGGTTGAACATTACTCTGAGCTCTACGCTACAACAAGCTCAGTCTCTGACTCAGCCCTTAAGGCCATCATACAATTACCCACAATGAACGAGCTAGATGAAACACCCACCCTTTCAGAGCTCAACAAAGCCACAGACAACATTGCTGCCCGCAAATCACCCGGATGCGATGGTATCCCCCCAGGATCTTCTAAAACAATGCAAAACTACTCTAATCCAACCTCAACACGAACTGCTTTGCAAATGTTGGCAAGAAGGTGCTGTGCCACAAGACCTGCCGGATGCTAAAATCATTACACTATATAAGAACAAAGGTGACAGAAGCGACTGCAGCAATAACAGGGGAATCTCGCTCTTAAGTATTGTAGGCAAAGTCTTTGCTCGAGTGATACTTCCCAGGCTACAAAAACTCGCTGATCGGGTCTATCCAGAATCACAATGCGGCTTTCGCTCAGGGAGATCCACGATTGACATGATTTTCTCCATCCGCCAACTCCATGAAAAGTGCAGAGAACAAAGGATGCCTTTATACATTGCGTTTATTGACCTGACAAAGACCTTCGGTCTAGTTAGCAGAGATGGCCTCTTTAAAAATTTTTAGTTAATTGGCTGTCTACCCAAGCTACTAAATGTAATCATATCTTTCCACCAAAATATGATGGGTACAGTGCAATTCAACGGTGCCAGCTCTGAAAGTTTCAGTATAATTAGCGGAGTTAAAGAAGAATGTGTCCTGGCCCCAACCCTCTTTGCAATACTATTTTCACTGCTAATCCACAACGCGTTTGACAAATCCACTGAAGGCATCTATCTCCATTCCAGATTTGATGGCAAACTCCTAAATATTGCCATACTGAGGGCCAAAACTAAAATCAGAGCCACCCTCGTAAGAGATATGCTATTCGAGGATGACGCAGCGGTCGTGGCACACACACAAGAGGAACTAGTCACTAATGTCCCGCTTCTCTCAGGCCTGTAAAGAATATGGCTTGACTATTAGCACGAAGAAAACAAATGTTATGGGACCACCTGCTACAGCACCACACTCCATCCTCATAGACGATAACAAGCTGGACGCCATAAACGAATTCTGCTATCTGGAATTCTTAATTACAGATGACCTGTCTCTAGAAGAGGAGATGAAAAATGCATAGGGAAGGCTGCCTCGACATTCGCTAGACTCAGACCAAGAGTTTGGGAAAACCATAAGCTAACTACGGTGACCGAAATGGAAGTCTACAAGGCATGCATTATGAGTACACTGCTGTATGGCAGTGAATCATGGATCACCTACGCAAAGCAAGAGAGAAAACTGAACTCATTCCATTTTAGATGTATCCGTAGGATCTTGAATGTCACATGGAAAGAAAAAGTGTGCAATACTGAGATCCTTGCGCGATCAGGTATTCCCAGCATCTTTACAGCCCTCAGACAACACCGTTTGCGCTGGCTTGGACATGTTCGCCGGATGGAGGACAAGCGCATCCCGAAAGTCATCCTCTATGGTCAATTCGCGACTGGCATAAGAAAAACTGCTCGCCCCCACCTCCGTTACATAGATGTAATAAAACGTGACCTCAAATCAGTGAACATCAATACTGACAATTGGGAAGACATTGCTCTAGACCGCAACAGGTGGAGAGAGACAGTGACCAAGAAAGCTATGGACAGTGAAAGTACATGGGTCTCAGCCCAGGAAGAAAAACGCACAATCCGAAAAACGGCCAGCTCCTCTACCACCGAAGCAAAAGCCACCTTAACCTGCGCTATCTGTGGAAGTGTGCTCTGAAATGAACCATAGTCGTCCTACGACTGAAGGAGGCCAATGATGATATATATGTATATATATATATTGTTATAAACCTGGTGGTGGCACAGAGAGGGGTAGTGGTGCGAGTGTAGTCAGCGGTCAACCGTGACGAGTTACGACGGTCGGCCCAGACGAGTGTCAACATGATGGTTCGGGAAGGATCGACGTCGTGAACAGAGCTCAGGAGCGTCACGAGAGTTGTAGTCATCTGACCACCTAGAAACGTCGAGCGGCGTTCTGTCCGGTTCGAGAAGGCCAGTAGGGACCTATATAAGAGCGGAGGTGTCGCAGTCAAGACGGTTCAGAAAAGGGGTTCACGACAGGGGCTCAGAACACGGTCAACTAAAGCAAAGTTCAACGGTGTGGTTCTGTACGGAGCATTACGACGGTTCAGTGTGGAGTACTGTCAAGTACAGTTGAGACGACTGGCGTCTTGATCTTGGTCTGCGATCGAGTCTGACACAACGAGCCTTGTGTGTGAAGTCAGTCCTGAACTGTTGAACCTAGTGCAAGCCCGGAACGAGACGGAGAGGCAAGTGCAAGAGTTGATACGGCGGTACGGTGTTATCGGAGAGATATTTGTACAGTATTGGCTGTTATTTATTCAACTATTTAAGTGTTACGTTACTTTGGAGCCCCGAGTTGTCAAGTTCTTTAAGTTGGTGGTGTTTGGTGCAGTTTGCAGAGAGCCTGGATAGTGAGATTCATAACAATATATATATATAATGTAATGAAACAACAGATACTAGTATACCAATAACGTGGCTATATTCAACAAAATCAGACTACAGTAAACAGTGAATGAAACCAGCACGTCTTACATAACACTGATGAAGTACTACAAACACACACACTGTACATGAAACACACACACTGGACATGACCTTCTGACACGCTGGACGCACGCAGAAAATCAACTCAGTTACACTACAATCACCCCGCCTATACGTTACAGGAACATAAACATGTAAATAATAGTGAAGGACAACGATATAGGAGGCCTTAATATCCCTACAGAATACTTACAGAGTGACTCTATTGAAAAGCATTGTAGAACTATAAACAACAATTTGTGTGTAGATTTCACCTAACACTCGCCGGGAGTAGATTTCACCTAACACTGCAGATCGTGCAATTAAAATAAATTAGTTTTTAAGATCTAAAGGTCTCTTCAAAACTACAACAAGGGTCAAATGTTTCTCCACGAATTGCAAGATCCTTTCGTTACGTAACACTTTTAAAATGGGCTGTCTTATTACATCAGTCGTGTTCTTAATGTTTCTTCAAGTCTATAACAAGGGTCAAATGTTTCTCCACGAATTGCAAGATCCTTTCGTTACGTAACACTTTTAAAATAGGCTGTCTTATTACATCAGTCGTGTTCTTAATGTTTCTTCAAGTCTATAAGACATCTTCCATTCTGATAAAACAATAACATTGTCTTCAGGAACTGAGATGAAGAGTTCTGACGGTAGTTTGTTAAGGTAATTCTTTTCGACAAGGATGACCACGCGAGATGGATTAGATGGACTGATCGAGAAGACTGCTGATCGCACTGTAAACAGGAACCAATCGTTTTGATCAATGAAGCTTTCATTGATTACAAGAAGTATTCTCCAACTACAGTCCATTGCCTCCATAATTCCATGAGCTATAGAGATAGATGGTAAAAGGTCCCTGTCCCGGACAAAAGTAGTTAATTTGAGATCCCTCTCAATAAATGCTCTCAGTTCCGAACAAGCGAATTCATAATCTGAGTCAGCATAGCCAAGAAACACTCCGTAGCGATAGTCCGACAAAGTTTTCAGTTTCAAGTTTGTAAACATTTGAAGAACCTTTGAGACTATCAGCGTCTTATTGTTCATCCATAGAAAAGTGACTAGAAATCCAATAAATAAAACACACATAAGGACAACAGAAACAATGAAGAAAAACTGACCCCAGCATTGACGCCAAAGTCCATCAAGGTCTCCATAGACCAGAGTGAATGTCAACACTCCATCCTTGTTAATACATGTGTAGTTTCTGTTGTCATCTAACTGTATAGTAGTCAAACGAATCCACTGTAGAAACAGAAGATTATCACAGCCACATGAAAAGATATTTCCCGACAGCAATATCTCAAAATATCCTAATCTTTCTTTATTTCTTTCCAAGACGTCTCTGTCCGTCGTCGATATAGTAGTGATGACATTCAGTCTTAGATCAAGAGAATTTAGTTTCGGTGTCAGATTCAGATCGAATGGTATGTCACGGAATCGGTTCGAGGCTAAGTTCAGAGTTGTCAATTCGGGATTTCCAGAGAACGTATGGAGGGCTAAAACATCCAGAGAATTGGACGATAGGTCTAAAAGTTGAAGTCTGGAAAGATTTTGGAAAAGATGAGAACTGAACTGAGACATGAAGGAACTGACCAGTCTACAGTTATCTAGAACAAGAATTTCCAGACTAGGATAAGCGTTAAAAAAATGGATAGATAATGTAGACAAATTATTGTTAGAAAACTGCATTGTTCGTATACTTGATAAGCCATCAACTGGGACGGTCACCATTTTGATGCCGTCATCAAGCATGAGAAGCGTGTGCACATTCTGTGCTCCGTAAACTATGACCTTGACATCCAGACTGACAATGCCAAACAATGAAGATAGCTCGATAGTCTCAATAGAAGGGGAAATAAATATTGTAATACCATATTGAGATTCCCTGTAATCTTCCTTAGTGTTCAAAGAACTGAGGGAGCCAGCATACAAGAGATGTGCGTTATTGGAAGTAGCATTCGTTAGTATCTGAACATCGCTAGAGAAAAGTTGTATTGCTTCAGACTCGGTCCATGGATAATATCTTACTAATCTTTTTCTGGAATCATCATCACAAGAAGGGGATCCTTCAATTGACAGTTCCTTGAGATTATTCAATTTTAAAACATCAGCAAGTGCCCATGAAGTGCCGAATAAGTCTCTTTCAGATATGGACAGTTTTCTCAAACATCTATCTAAAATTGGACTCGTTAATGCTCCACGAAAAATGACTAAAATACCGTTATTAATCAAATTGAGTTCTCGTAGACATATCTGCTTTAAGAACTGGGTGCTGCTGTCTTTTAGAAGACCATCTTTTGTGCTTAATGATGAGTAGATCTGTCTCGCCACTCTAACGCGTTCAAATCGTAGATACGTAACTTCGGTTCCAACTAAAGGACGAAGTGTGTTGAATGCACCATGTAGACTGAACTCATTTTTCTCGTAAATAACACTTTTTAAGTTTAAAAAAGCACTTAGAGCCAAGTCGCTGACATTGTTTAACCCAGTGCAAAGGTACAGAGTTAATTTCTGCACAACTCTGACATGTTGAAAACTATCCTCAGGAATGTTGTTCACTTGACCGGAAATGGTCAAGTTTGTTAAATTTTGACAATGATTAAATTCTTCATTAAAGTACAGAATATGACTGATGACGCTAATAGATAACGTGGTCAAATTGTGTAAGTGACCAAACATTTGATCAGGGAAACTTCCATTGTGGAAATGGTTTTTCAAAGTCAACGTTTGGTCGTTGCTAGAATACAAATCTTCTGATTGCAACAGGAGTAGTTCTGTAAGACTTGTTAAATTACAAAATGTATCCACCGGCAAGCGAAACAAATCCAAATAATTATGTTCTAGATTAAGATACTGTAAACTCTTGAGGCCCAGGAAAGCTTTGTGTTGTATAAACGTCAATAAATTATCCTGAAGACTCAATCTTTCTAGTTTACACAAATGATTTAGTGTGTTATTGGGTACAATTGTCAAGAGATTACTTTGTAACATTAGCTCAGTTGTGTTCTCTGGGAACCATTCCCTGTCTATGTATTTTAAAGAACGACCCGAACAGTCGATCAATGTTTGGCTCTCTATGACATTGACATTACATAAGCCGACACCTTCCATGAAGTGTCCAGTGGGGTTCAATGGCTTTGATTGTGGCGATGTAAAGAACTTGGCTTCACCAATGTTGGTCTGTAGTTTTTGAAGAAACAGAAAGTAAATAATCAACTTTTCAATCCCGCAGCGAATCATACTGTATAGTTCTGTAGGAAGAAGAATAAAAGAGATATTGTTAATAGACACATTAAGTAACTAAATAATTTGGTCTATCAATGTAAACAAAAAAACAAGATTACACAAGGGCGGCCCCGTCAAATTCACCAATAGACGAAAAATATATTCAAGCCATATTCTTGTTTTGATCGTTTAAAGAAATTTTAAAAATGTGGCGTTATTTTTCACATACATTGCAACACGTCGTCATCTAACTCTTCTAGGATAAGCAGAGTAGTGTTATCACCTTAGATCAGCATGGAAACCTACCGATACAGAGTCGGTGGCTTAGGGTGTCACCCCTCCCCATAAACTTTCTTGAAATATGTTCTAATGAACACTTTTGCTAGTTGTTTTTTTTTTTTGAACAAATACGGCTAGCTGATTACGTACTTTTATTGATTTTTACTCAAATGTAAAATCCCAATGTTCATTAAGTTTATTCAAATGTTATCGCAAATTTTACAATAATATTTAATTAAAATTATAAACAGACTTAACATCATATGAACAGGTTTCTTTTGTTATATTTTAAATGGTATAACGTGCTGTATCATTTACACTTAAACTACGATCTAGATGTGTCAAGGCATATTTGGGCATATATCTAGAGAATTGATTATTATTATTATTATCTTTTCCTATGTGTCTGCTTTTATCAAGTTATAATTTGTCCAACTTGGTTGTCATCCCCCCAAAATGGTGTCGACCGCTTCGGACCGCACCCCTCCCATTAGTGACGCGACTCTGCTGTAACGGTCTCCTAGCAAGCTTTCTGGCCCGTCAATTTTTGTATCTGTTACATTTGATTGGAAGGCCGGCTCTCTTTCTTTTTCGTTCTTTCTCTCTCTCTCTCTCTCTGGAACCCCCTATATGTTGTTTTTTTACCCTCCAATCGTACTGTTAAATGACATAAGATTTTCCCCTTGTATTGAAATAACCATCTTTATAACTTAAATGAGCTTTATATTATTCATCTTGTATCACCTGTTACTCTTCTCCTCCCTTCCATCATCCCACACACAACAAAAGTTTGTCCTATGTACAATGTCCTCTCAGTTGCTTTTAGATAGGAACAAAAGTTTGTCCTATGTACAATGTCCTCTCAGTTGCTTTTAGACCGGAAAATTTTTTTTGTCCTATGTACAATGTCCTCTCAGTTGCTTTTAGATAGGAACAAAAGTTTGTCGTATGTACAATGTCCTCTCAGTTGCTTTTAGACCGGAAAAATTTTTTTGTCCTATGTACAATGTCCTCTCAGTTGCTTTTAGATAGGAACAAAAGTTTTGTCCTATGTACAATGTCCTCTCAGTTGCTTTTAGACCGGAACAAAAGTTTTGTCCTATGTACAACGTCCTCTCAGTTGCTTTTAGGCCGGAACAAAAGCTTGTCTTATGTACAATGTCCTCTCAGTTGCTTTAAGACCGGAACAAAAGTTTGTCCTATGTACAATGTCCTCTCAGTTACTTTTAGACCGGAACAAAAGTTTGTCCTATGTAAAATGTCCTCTCAGTTGCTTTTAGACCGGAACAAAAGTTTGTCCTATGTACAATGTCCTCTCAGTTACTTTTAGACCGGAACAAAAGTTTGTCCTATGTACAATGTCCTCTCAGTTACTTTTAGACCGGAACAAAAGTTTGTCCTATGTACAATGTCCTCTCAGTTACTTTTAGACCGGAACAAAAGTTTGTCCTATGTACAATGTCCTCTCAGTTACTTTTAGACCGGAACAAAAGTTTGTCCTATGTACAATGTCCTCTCAGTTACTTTTAGACCGGAACAAAAGTTTGTCCTATGTACAATGTCCTCTCAGTTACTTTTAGACCGGAACAAAAGTTTGTCCTATGTACAATGTCCTCTCAGTTACTTTTAGACCGGAACAAAAGTTTGTCCTATGTACAATGTCCTCTCAGTTACTTTTAGACCGGAACAAAAGTTTGTCCTATGTACAATGTCCTCTCAGTTACTTTTAGACCGGAACAAAAGTTTGTCCTATGTACAATGTCCTCTCAGTTGCTTTTAGACCAGAACTCCCTATTCATCCCCCACTTTCACACTTTTCGACCCCTTTATTATTTCAATGACAACGCTTACATTTTTTAAAGCATCCTTCAATGAATCGACTTCTTACCAAAGGCCTCAATGAAGACCTCAATTAAAGGGTCCTTCCCCCCCCCACCCCTTTTTTAACTATTAATCTCTTTTTATTAAACGTTTTCGTTCATCTCGCCACTTTGGAATGTTCCCCCCCTCCCCCTTGCTTCCACGCTACATTCATTACAGCTTGTGGATTACAGAACACACAATGTCGACCTTGTAAACACACAGTGGATACTCCAACAGGTCTGTGAATAATCTCTTACAATATCTGTCAGTTCTAAAGTCTATGTCTAGAGGAAAAGACAATGCTAGTATTATCTACACACGCACACGGGCGAAATCATGACCTCTGCTGTCTAAAAGAAAAAAATCTCTATATTTGATATTATAGTTGATATTGTTTAGACTAATTTCTAAAAACAAGCGTCATGAACAATTAAATAAAACGTGACGAAAATTATAACTTAAGGGTAAAAAAATATGGAAGTCTTGATTTTTGTATTCTTTGTTTTGAAGCTTTATATACAAAATGTCTTTATATAATATAATTATACTAGACACTTTTTACCCGCGACCCGCGGGTCTTTATTTGCGTATTACTGTCGATATAGTCACTGAGAGTGTTTTTAAAACATTTAAACGAAATAATAATGTAATAAATAAAGCGAATGTGTAAATGTAAAAATAGTATGAATGAAGCCATCAAATCAAAATAGCTAATCTACTTAAATCCATTTTTTCATATTAAAACATTTGCTTGTATGCCTACATATATTTGATTAAAATTTGAAATAAATAAACACTTAATTTTGTATGTTCATGTGTTGAAGTATAAAGTAGATCTTGAGGTAGACATAGATCTAGATCTAGACTAATCTAGAGTTAAAAATTGGCTTTTATAGAGTTCATTTATGCTGCGTGAAGGCTTTGCTCTGCGCATGCGTGACCTTTTTTCATGAATGAATATATGCCTATCTCAACACGGCTACACAGCTTTAGCGAACAACGAACGAATGTATTAAAAATGCTTTAGAAAAACAAATTTGAATGTTAATTTTATTAAAAAATGAAATGAATGGGCTATAATTAGTATGTTCTTGTGTTAAAGCATAAAACTATCTTTGCGAAAAGAAGTTTTATCATCTTAGAGTTCAATAAGAGTTTTAGACCTATGAATAGACTCAGTAGAGAGATGTGTTAATGTGTAACCGTTTGGTAATGTCTAATGTAAGAATGTGCATCATGATATCTAAATTCGCAGATATAAATAACGAATTAATGTAAAAATGCTTTGGAAACACAAATTTGAAGGTTAATTTTATTAAATAATGAAATCAATAAACGATATTTTGTATTTTCATTTGTCAAACAAAAAACTATAAGTGCAAAGTTTAGTTCTTAAAATTAGATCTAAATCTAAATCCTTTTGATCTTTTCTCATGTCAACATTGTAAACATGGCCTAGATCCATAAAATACTATAGCTGTTATAGAGTTGGTCTTTTATTTTTTAGGGTCTTAAGTTTGTTTTAGGGCCACAATAAATACGCTACGGTCTAAGTTGGTACCCAAGGAACATTTCTGCCAAGTCTTATCAAGATTGGTCAAGCGATTTTGATTTCTATACGGGGACATACATACATACATACATACATACATACATACATACATACATACATACATACATACATACATACATACATACATACATATGTAGTGGGGAGGACCTGATATACGGGTCGGCTGAACTTGACCAAGCACCGGTCAGCAAAGGCTCAAGTTGACCTCTGCCCCGGTAGCTGGGATTTGAATTCCTTTTCCTGCTGGCATCCTCCATTGAAACTTGCTGCTACGCACCTACTCCAATACCACCTTGTTTGATCCTGCTGTGTTCTTCCCAAGTTCATTGTTTTTGCTAAGGCTGCAGGTTTTTTGTGTACATTAAACTTGAAATAAGCCTCCTAGGCTAAATGTCTATTAGACTCTAGCTGCTCTTTTGATGCCATTGTCAGTAGATCTTTTGTAAGACCTGAAGACATTATGGATGTATCAGTGATCCTTCAATGTCTTGACTTAAACATCCCACCTAAAACAATACCTCTCTAAAGTGCATGTCAAGTCCCGTTTTGTCCATGGTACTATTACAGCTGCTGTTTTAGAATCCTCATTGTATGACATTGTACTTGGATCAAGATTTATAAAGCTGGAAATTCCCCAAAACTCCACCATTAAGCTGCCTTCAGTGCATCAAACCGCATCCTCTCGGCAAGGAGTAAGATACACCCAAGACGTTTTTAAATCCAAGCACACTTTAAAAGATATGACGCCATCACATCTGCCTATTAATGTTAGCCCTCGATGTAGAGAGGCCCCGCAGGTTGCCAGAGAAACAGTCAAGTCTCACCCCTTCGAATTAGTTAGCAGGAGCAAACTTGCCATTTCACCACAAGTCAACCAAGTAGAACAACGGGCCAATAAACAGGCTAGGCGCATTCACACCCGTGGTGCAAGTCACCTTACCCAACCAGACTCTGCATTCAGAGACGGAAAGTTTGAGGCTCGTCAGCCATGCAAGGCCCGGATTGATAAGTTCCGCAGACCATGTTCATTCAGGAGATTTTTTGGTTCACCCCTCACTACCGCACTACCATCAGGTTCCCAAACATCTATGTAAGATTTTAGTGTCCTTGATTACCAGATGGAAAGCACACAGCACCAGCTACATTCTTCATACAAAGAGAAACCTGATAGGCCACCCTGTAGAATCTAAGGTTCAAGTACACTACAGGCCGGAAACATATATGGTGTCCAAGGAAATGGCTGTTCAGAGAAGAAACAGTTGTTTCTGTTTCCACAAACGTACTAGGCTAAACGCCCCGAGACGGGACGTTTCAAGCTAGAGGCTCTGTAGTGGGGAGGACCTGATATACGGGTCGGCTGAACTTGACCAAGCACCCAGCACAGGCTCAAGTTGACCTCTGCCCCGGTAGCTGGGATTTGAATTCCTTTTCCTGCTGGCATCCTCCATTGAAACTTGCTGCTACGCACCTACTCCAATACCAGATTGTTTGATCCTGCTGTGTTCTTCCTAAGTTCATTGTTTTGGCTAAGGCTGCAGGTTTTTTGTGTACATTAAACTTGAAATAAGCCTCCTGACTTGCCTCGTCATTTGGTTGATATATTCTGTGCCAAACCCACCACACATACATACATACATACATACATACATACATACATACATACATACATACATACATACATACATACATACATACATACATACATACATACATTAGGCCTACATACATACATGCGCCAAACATTCTACTTTACATTTGGGGAATTATATTAAAATAAAATACAAATGTTTAGAACTTAGAAGCTGAGTTGGTTTGGTCCTATTGTAAGACATGACTGACTGTCTCAAAGTCAATCTTTAAGGAACAAGGGAGAGAACTCGAAGAATGGTCGTCCAAAGAAAAGCTGGCTGGACAATGTAAAAAAATGGACCAGCCTCTCTCTTGATGTCATACTAAGAACAGATGCTGACGGAGAAAATTGGAGGGATTTGGTTACGCTAACTGTCGTCACGGCACACCAACGAACTGTCGTCACAGCACCCCTACGAAGTGTTACAGCACCATTACGAGATGTCGTCACAGCACACCTACGAACTGTCACAGCACCCCAATGAACTCTCGTCACAGCACCCCTACGAAGTGTCACAACACCTTTACTAATTGTCACAGCACCTATACGACGAAAGTTCACATGTAGGACTGGGTAGCCGCTGAAATACTGGCTCGTACTTAATTAATCTACAAACTTGAAAACAAAACATATATGTATACAGTGGTATACAGTGGTAGCAAAAAAAACATTATTTTATATTCATCTCACAGTCAATGGGGAAAAAAATCAATAGATACATGCCAACTTTAAATGTACAAGCGAAGATTTATATAACTCTGAAACGTTCGGCACAAATGGTCAAGGCATTTTAGTGTACAGCGGGAAGTTTTTGTTTTTTTCCAAAACAAAGCCACCTAATTTATTTGTTTTAAATAACAGAACCGAGGGCCAAAGAGATCAAAATAATAGATAAATAATGAAACAAAGCGTTTAGTCAGACTGATAGGTTATTTTGTATTCTGATTATTCTGATATGAATTGTATTATTTGCTGTAATTGGCCGTACTATTAGATCTCTCCTTTTGTTAGGAAGTAGTACGGAAGAGAGAATGTTCATATTTTACTTCATTTCATTTGTCAGAATAGCATTAACTCTTGGACTCCGGAATTATTTTCCACATGAAAAATGTAGAGATTAAATAGATCTTGATGGTTTCATAGTTTCCAATATCCACAAATGAAAGTTTCTTATGGCATTTTGTTAGCCCAAAGATACGCTTGGTTCTAAAAACTACTCTTGTATTAGTTCACTGGGGCAAGTTACCCTGCCTCATAGTGGCGCCAGGGTGAAAATGGTCGTAAGAGGAAAGGAGTAGGCCAATGGGTAGCAAAGTATCTCAAGTGGCGCGAGAGGAGTCCTACGATCTTGTCAAAGATTCTCAATGGACTCTTTCAATAATGTCCCTCACGGTTAGCCTGGTAATGCATAGGAGGTCGCCTGTGTGTCGAAATCATTGGAAATAGCAGTGTTGATAAATTTAGACAGTAGATTCGACCCTCGCCAAAAAGAAATCTCTGTTCAGTAAGGCTGGTAGGATGGAGCTCTTGCTGGCCTAGAGTTTTATGAGCCTTCCCGTCGGCTTAACTTTTAATACAAATCTAACTATAATATATCACTACCATGGATGCAGCAGGATTTTTTTAGGGGTGGGGGGGGGGGGGGATTGGAGAGATTTTTTTCTCCACCCCAATGAAAAAAAAATGTGTGTGTGTGTGTGTGTGCGTGCGTGCGTGCGTGTGTTTTTAGTGGTATATTTAAACTCAAAACTCTCTGTAAGTGGGTATTTAAACTCAAAACTCTCTGTAGGGAATATTTAAACTCAAAACTCTCTGTATGGTTGTATTTAAACTCAAAACCATTAGGAAGGAATTTTAACTTTTAAGAAAAGCCCTCTGGCTTGGCTGGAGGGGGTGGGGTAAAAACACAAAACTCCTCTTGGCCACGTTCATAGAATATGGTGACTGACTTATATTGAAGGGGGGGGGGGGGTTAAAATCAAAATCTTCCTTAACTATGCTCTTTGAATTAGGGAATTGTCGTTTGCATTCTTGTTTTGTTTTGTTTTGGTATATAGAAGAGGTGGATTGAACTGCAAACCCCCTTGAGTGATGTTTAGTAGGCCTATTAAAATCTCACCTAAAATAAACAGAATCAAAGCAAAAAATCAGTCACTAAATTCCAATCAACCCCCCCCCCCCCCCCATCTGTTCATTTCGGGTCACCCCCCCCCCCCGGCTATGCCCAAAATCACTTCTGACATATTTTATGTCAAAAAACAAAACAAAAAAATAAAATATTTAAAAAAAAAAGAAAGCCCAGTTATATTATATGGTTATATCATCATCTGACTGTCTAGGTGAAAGCTTGTCAATGTTATTTTTCCCACTTCCATTTCTTGAATCAAGTTGGAACTTTGCACCCAATTAGATATTGTCGAGGACAGCACTTAGATCAATCCAAAAACTAACCAATTAGTTTGTAGTAATTAAATAATTTTTGGTTTATATATAAGATGTACTGAGTAAAGGGGAGATAAGCCATGAGTAGAGAATTGGGTCATTTTAAATTAGAGACTTTTAAGATAATAAAGCCTTCTATTTTTACAAATACTTAAATAGCTCAGTGACAAATGTGTTAGTCTTACCTTGTGGAGGCTCGAGACTTCGAGTTGCAATTCAAACTCGAGCAGCTTAAAAAGGCAGCGTGGAAAACTAAGTCATAGATACTCCCGCCCCCTCAACTGGTTTACAACATTTGATGGACCATATAACACTGAGCATGATATAGGCATGAATATATATAGCAACAAAAACAATTCTTACAATATCAAAACTTTGTACTTGTTTAGTCTAAGTCTATTTGTTAAAAAAAAACGATGGTCTTAAGGAATTCCATAAATTCAACATCACAGGATTCATTCAACATCACAGGATTCATTCAACATCACAGGATTCATTCAACATCACAGGATTCATTCAACATCACAGGATTCATTCAACATCACAGGATTCATTCAACATCACAGGATTCATTCAACATCACAGGATTCATTCAACATCACAGGATTCATTCAACATCACAGGATTCATTCAACATCACAGGATTCATTCAACATCACAGGATTCATTCAACATCACAGGATTCATTCAACATCACAGGATTCATTCAACATCACAGGATTCATTCAACATCACAGGATTCATTCAACATCACAGGTTTCATTCAACATCACAGGATTCATTCAACATCACAGGATTCATTCAACATCACAGGATTCATTCAACATCACAGGATTCATTCAACATCACAGGTTTCATTCAACATCACAGGATTCATTCAACATCACAGGATTCATTCAACATCACAGGATTCATTCAACATCACAGGATTCATTCAACATCACAGGTTTTATTCAACATCACAGGATTCATTCAACATCACAGGATTCATTCAACATCACAGGATTCATTCAACATCAGCTTTTTTTAAAAACTAGTTCTTTCAATTGACTTTTACTTCCTTAGGTTCCATGTGTTAACGTATCAAAACCTTCGTCCTGCATTGTTTGACTAATCAGCTGACCCAAGTGGACGAGTCGGTGTGCAAGCACAATGTGTTGTTTTCTACACACACAAAAGAAAAAAAGAAGTGGATTCAGTTATGAGAATTATATTTTTCTGCTATTTAAAATATCACAGACATATTCATAGACACATATAAATACACTTACAAATGCACATTAAATGACACATACAAAGACATGCCAAAACATACAAAAATACATACAAAGTCCTATGCCAAGACATACAAATTTACATACAAAGTCCTATGCCAAGACATACAAAGATACACACAAAGTCTTATGCCAAGACATACAAAGATACATACAAAGTCCTATGCCAAGACATACAAAGATACATACAAAGTCCTATGCCAAGACATACAAAGATACATACAAAGAAACAAAAAAAAAAAGACTGTCGAGTCATAAGATGAAGTGTTTAGCCGACATATCTTTATAATGATGTACTAATGTATAACTATAATTTATGTATACATGATTCATGAAAAAATACACCACAAAAAAAAACTTACTTCTTCAGGTCTGCTTCACATCCCAAAGTTGATAATGTAATGTATACACTGTCGTGTGTTCTAAAAGGTTTTGTTTGATTGGTACATTTGTAATGTTAGCTAAGCAATGGGTAGTAGACTTCATTTCATATTTCTACGTTCCTTGGGTTTCTTCCTGGGTTGTTTTATATCAACATTCAACTTTTCCTCGCTTTAGAACTGGGAGTGTACTAGATAAAGCTGTTCAGGAGAGAGAGAAACTCTATTAATAGCAAGGCATTGATACTAGGCTAAGTACGAGTGTTATCTATTACGATTGCTTTCTCTCCTAAAGAGGCCGAGATTGAACAAGATTTCAGATATTCAGGATGTGAAATATTGATAATAAATAGAAGTTTGAGCCAAGACTTGGATTGTAAATTAGTTGATTGATCAAGAATTGGCAACTTTAGATCTACATAGTGACAATAGAGAAACAAAATTGTTGGTAGGGCATTTTCGTGCTGCCCTCCATGAGTTTGAACAATGAATGTGAACTACCAAGTGAATCAAGTCAGTCTTCAAGTTGCATTCCATGAGTTTGAACAATGAATGTGGACTACCAAGTGAATCAAGTCAGTATTCAAGTTGCATTCCATGAGTTTGAACAATGAATGTGGACTACCAAGTGAATCAAGTCAGTCTTCAAGTTGCATGCCTCTGAAGTATTTCAATATTTGGTTATGGCAAATAGAACACAAACATTCTGCACAGCTTGATGCCATAAAATATAGTTGAGACATGTCTCTTTGTCCCAGAGTTGAACATTAAGATCCTTCACTAAACATGTTCACAGCAGAACGATAAATCAAACAGCGAATCTCTAAGTTCTTATAGCAACTTTTTCTTCTTTTTTTTTTGACTCCAGTAACATCTGTATCACATTTCTGAACAGAAATAACAATATAGAAGTGAAGACTAGGTCACTAGGGTACTCACTGTTCCATTAGATTCGGTACATGGTCTGTTGTTGTTACATACTGACAATTCGGGTTATCTTATATTTCTAAGGCTCGTACAAATATAAGTATCAGTCCAGTGTTCTAAATGTACCTATTGAGAAACTGTACTCGTCCAGTGCCGCAGAAATGTGGATAGCATTGGTAACTACTTAACTGGTGATTTGATAAGGGAGTGAACTAAAGCTTAATGTCACGTTTTCTTTTATTATCATGATTGCTTCCCTTTCAAACGTTTTGGCTACTGGTGACTGATCAATTGTTGATAAAAGACCTTAGATTTAGATTTAGTTTACACTCTATGCTAATATTACAAAATGAATCAATTTGTTCTCTCCATTTTTTAACAAAACGGTGTACGGAGACGGGTAAGTGGCATTCAAAAAATTAATCTTATTAGTGCAGGATGTAACACTGTGTGCTGCAAGCTGCCTAAGGGTCACCGACTCCTAACTCAGGGTTGACTTCCTAAGACTTTCCTATATAAGAATATAGACCCAAGGCAGCAGAGTTTGGGATTCAGGTGGGTAGCCAACCAAAACTAACAAGCCCCTCTGCTCGAAGCATAGTGGGTATAACTAAAAGGGACAATTATCTAAGTGTGTATAATGTGCATCTCTAGATAATGGCTGGGTGTAATATCTAAATCATGCCTGAAGATGGACCAAATTGTGAATAAGAATTTCGCTTTGAAACATCCAGATGATAGCATAAAAGATTAACCCATTTCATGTCATTCACAGGCCAAAAAAAATATATTGTGGTAGGGGGTTGGGGACTATCAAATACAGGACTTCGGAAAACATTTTTACAATATCACCTACTCAAGTCAGAACTTCGTAAAACCTGGAACCTGGAATGCTGATATCAAAAACGACTCTAACGATTTTCCTAGAAAGTTAACACAGGGAAAACTAGTTTGACCGTTATAATTTTTCAAAGTAAAAAATGAATAAAAGTAAATTTGGCTTGAGCACTAGACTTAGAATAACTTACATTTAGAGTCAACATCGGTTTTGAGAGGACTATCGCGTTCTTGAAAAGACTATCGCATTCGAGAAATTCCGAATGTAAGGCATTATTGATATATGAACTTTAAAAAATTAATGTTCAAGACAAGGCCGATATTATACGATAACTGAGTCAATTTATAGTTGCTTCAAGTTTATTGAAAGATTTTCTAATCCTTATTTATATTTTTACGTAAATCTAATATAGATTGACTAGTTTACTGTTACCAGAGATGAGTTAAAATTTTCGTTTTGTTGTATTAAAATCAAACCAAATTCCTTAAAAAAGCTATTCAACTAATAAACTAATATCTTTAAATTATATATTTAACTTAATTCAGCATTTTTTTCCACTAATTAATTCAAATTAACAACATCATGGCACTGTGTACCTTTTGGGTTACCACAGTTTACATCAGGACTGTTTGATTCCTTTGATGCAGACACTTCTAACCCATACAATATCCTAAACACCATCCCAAACCAAACTTACCAACCACTAGCCAGATCCACTCCTGTTAAACCTAAATCTACTAAAATTAATACAACAGCCTCACTAAACAAACCTACTAAAGAAGTAATACCAAAATACCTTAAAACCTTAGTAATAAATTTTCAAAGCATTAGGAACAAAACAGCAGACTTAGAAATTTTATTAGAATGTGAGAAACCAGACATAATTGCAGGAACAGAAACTTGGCTACATCCTGAAATTTTCAATAGTAATTATGAAATTTTTAGAAAAGATAGGGCTGATTATAATGGAGGAGTTCTTCTAGCAATAAAAAACACTCTTATAGCAGAAGAAATTACCTTACCTAACTCAAAAAATATAGAATCAACATTTTGTAAAATTAATACCACCTCAACATCCCTAATAATAGGCAGCATTTACAGACCACCAAATTCTAGTTTAGAATACATGCAGGAACTATGTAGTTAGATTACTACACTTAAAGAGACAAATAAAAATGCAGTTTTTTGGATTATGGGTGATTTCAACCTACCTGATATAAATTGAAAAAACACTAACCATACACAACTTTACACAACCTAAGTTTACATCAAATCATTAAAAAGCCAACTAGATTAAACAACACATTAGATCTCTTCTTAACCAACAGACCTGGATTAGTAGTTGATTATGATATTATCCCTGGTCTATCAGACCATGAGATCATAAAAATACACAGTCAGATAAAAGCAGTAGCCAATACAAAACCCAAAAGAAAAATCTTACTCTGGAACAAATGTAACCTAACACAACTACACCAAGCTGCATTAAACTTTCAACAAACATTCTTATTAGAAAAAGACATTAACCAACCAGTCGATGACCTCTGGAATTTCATTAAAAACCATCTTAAAAGCATTATAGAAAATCATATACCAACTAAATACACATCAAACAAAATAAATAAATGCTGGTTTAATAATAGATTAAAGAAGCTTTGTAAACAGAAGGAAAACCTATATAGAAAATTTAAAGAAACCAAAGCAAAAAGAATTTACAAAAAGTATATAAAAATTAAACACTTAATCAAAAAAGTAAGCAGACAGCTGCAGAGTGAATACATAAACAATGTAATATCTAAAGATAACAACAAAAACCTATGGTCATACATTAAGTCTAAGAAAATGGAAACAACAGGCATAGCGCCATTAAAAGATGAACATAACATAATACATAATGATAATGAAACTAAAGCAAAAATCCTAAACAAATACTTTGCATCAGCATTCTCAGCCCCAGGAGACAAAGACATATTACTGAATTTGAACCAAGTAGACAACATAGAAGATATAGTAGTACAAGAAAATGGAATTAAAAAACTATTAGCCAACACCAAACCAAATAAAGCGTCTGGACCTGATAGTATTCCAGCTAGATTACTCAAAGAACTAAGCAATGAGCTAGCCCCAGTGTTCAAAATACTTTTTCAGGCTTCACTTAACCAGGGCAGAGTACCCAAGGACTGGAAAGAAGCTAATGTCACCCCCCTATTTAAAAAAGGAGAAAAATCTGACCCAGGAAACAACAGACCAGTATCACTTACCAGCATCACATGTAAAATCCTATAACACATAATATGTAGCAACATCATAAACCACTTAGACAAACATAATATCCTCACCCCATACCAACATGGCTTTAGGAAATATAGATCATGTGAATAGGACTAATTGATGATTTTTCTAAAGGTTTAGATAATAGTGAACAAATAGATGCTATCTTACTAGATTTTTCTAAGGCTTTTGACAAAGTTCACCACCATAGTTTGCTTAAAAAATTAAAATATTTTGGCATTAATGGTCCACTGCATCAGTGGATTAAAGATTTTCTGATAGGGAGAGAACAAACTGTAATAATAAATGGCTATAAATCAACACCGATAACAGTAAACGCAGGTGTACCTCAAGGAACAGTCTTGGGTCCACTACTATTTTTAATTTACTTAAATGATTTACCAAATTGCATTACTTTAGGAACAAAAGTCAGATTATTTGCAGACGATTGCATAATATATAGAACAATAAAAACAACACAAGACACAGATATTACAAAGAGAATTAGATGAATTACAGAAATAGGAATAAAATTGGAGCATGTCTTTCCACCCAGAAAAATGTCAGTTGTTAAGAGTAACAAAAAAACTAAAACAAATTAAATCCACTTATCTTATTCATGGCAAACCAGTAACACAGACTAAAAACGCAAAATACCTAGGTGTTATAATAAATGAAAAACTGTCATGGAATCCACATATTGATGAAACTATAAAAAAAATCAAACAAAGCATTAGGATTTATTAAAAGAAATTTCTATAAATCAAATAAGAACATAAAACAAAAATTTTATTTAACCTTGGTTAGGCCAATAATAGAATATGCATCCTCCATTTGGGACCCCTTAACTCAAGAAAACATTAAGAAACTGGAACAGACACAAAATAGAGCAGTGAGATTCATAACAAACGAATATTCACATTTGACTAGGGTAACACCATTAGTAAAATCACTAAATTTAGAAAGCCTTCAGGACAGAAGACTCAAAAGTAAAGTAGCAATTATACATAAAACACTGAACCATAATCTTCAAATACAAAAACAAAATTTAATAAAATACTCTGAAAGACACAAAAATAAAGGCACATTCCTCGTCCCATATGCTAGGACAAATTTGTACAAATACTCCTTCTTCCCTAGTGCTATTAGAGCATGGAATGGGTTGCCTGAGCTAGCCAGGAAAACCAGTGACTTGGCAGAATTTAAGTCATTGGTTAATATGCATGACTAAATGCATGACGCGTAGGACGTAATCATCTTCTTTTTTGAAGTATTATATAAGATAAGATAAGTTCTAAATCAGAAGTCTAAGTCTAGTGTTAGATCTAAATGTCCATATAATGATAATATCAATAAATAATGGCAAAAGTCTTGCTTTGACCGCTGCCCGAATTGTTAACGATGTACGTTCACGTAGATGAAGATGTCAAAATCGATACCCGTTTTGAATCAAATATTTTTGTTTATTAATTTTATTGAAAATATTTTATTACACAAAGACATATTATCAGATATATAATGAAAGTATTGTCTTTTTTAAAAATATATTTTTAATGTTTTTCTTCTTAAATGTAACTGTAATAAAAACAAATCGTTGAAACCACTAATTTTAAGAAACTTTTTGTTTGTTTTCAGAACACCGTTTGATTGTCAAAAGAGCTGAGCCGAAGGCTCTTCGAGCTTTACTCAAGTAAGCTTGTCTGGAAGAGATCCATGTCAATGCCTATGTAAAGCATTGCTATTTCCGATATATCTGGCACTCCGGGTGCATGGACTAGAATGCATGGCCGAAGGCCGAGTACACCGGGAACCTCCCCATTTTCCAATGTTGTACCAAGCTAACCGTGCAGGACTCGCCATTAGTGTAACGGTCCCTTGAGGAACGGCGCATGGATTATCGACAGGGACGTGGAAGCTCTCTTTCAACTCCGCACCGTGCAATGGGAAAGTTCTCGCATTCCCTTGGACACTCCCACAGGAGTTTTGTTTTGCTATTCATTTAGACTAATCACTTCCTCAAATGATTGTTTCCACCCGAGTGCCACGTTGAGGCAGAATAGCGTACCCGGGTTTCAGAACACCAGAAGTAGCTGTCGTACCAAGCTTTAGCACTTGACAAATATTGTGAAAGCTTATTTTCATTAGCGCTTATAATTTTTTAGATGTACACGTGCCATAAGGCTTGTCAGTCAGACAGGCAGATAGACTACATGAAACTAATAACAGTAGTTTGTGCCTTTTCGGAGCCGCTTAAAATAAATTATTTATGATTGCACTTACATTTTACATTGAACTGAAAATATAATGAATCGTTGTATAGCATTGAAGAGGACTCAGAAATATTCATTAGAACCTAAAGAAAATACAATGACCGCTTGTATAACCAGTATTTAATGAAAATGAAGGTTTGTTATACTCGTTTGTATTAGAAAGTAGGATAATTGTATCAATGTGAAGTAGTCTAACAATGTTTGACTATAAAGCAAGCAATGTATATTTATCTTCCAATATCAATAGACTTAGCTTCCATGCAATATTTACTTGCTGAAATGTAAGTCTTGGGGATCTCTAAATATTGACAGCAATTATTTAAACTTTGACCCGGAGAAATCACTGGGAATGTTGATATTGACAGTGAACTGCAGCGTTTTCTCTGCATGCAGGAGTTCTGTCTACAATCTAATTAAATCAAACACAGAGCTAGATAATTGCTCAATCAGTAAATTCCTGGCGGAACAAAATTCAACAACCAAACTACGCTTGCAGGCATTGGCTATTGATAGAGTCTAAGCCTTCTCCTTATTTCTAGTATCTGTAAGGCTTTAGTTTTTATATTGCAGTCCCGTAAAGTACTCAAGTTTTTTTTTAATTTGGTGTTTAAATACTTACATTCATAATCGTCATTGCCCCACCCCCTGTAGAGGCGCACAAGACGAATCTGGTCCTACGAGCGCTTTGTTACAAGTGCTTTAAGCAAATTTATGTTAGACACTTTAATTGGATTGCTGATTACTCTTCATTTCTTGAGCAATTAAGTACAATGTGGAAAATCCAAAAGGTAGAAAATGTGAGACTACACTAGATTCAAATAACTAGATCTAAGTGACATTTGTATACACCAGAGGCAAGAAGATAATGTTAAAATTTAAATCGACATGCTTATTGCTGAAGAAAAATTAACTGAAATATTTTCTTGTCTTAGAAGTTCTGATGCTACTAGTCTTAAACTGAAGAGTTGATTGAATGTGTGACAATTAAAATGTCACCGATTTTTAATGAATGATCTATACTTGTTTTGTGGCAGATACAAAATGATGGCAGATATAATGTAATAATAATTGAATGTATAGAGCGCTGTTAACAGACGAAATGTAGGCTCGAGGCGCTGTGATAACGTCACACACACAATCAGGGGCGGACTGGCTATATGGGCAAACGGGCAAATGCCCGGTGGGCCGGTACCAGATGGCTTGGTCTTGTCGCGACCAGAGAAAAAAAATGTTCAGTGCAGACAACTTTTTAAAAAATGACAGCAGCAAGGGACACAAAGGCCCGAACACGTTTTCTTGTTTGTTTTTAAAAAAATATAATTACAATTAATTTTGTTTGAAATTCCACAAGAATATCAAGAAAAATACACTATACACTGTACATATTATCATTTGCAAAACGTTAGACTGTACTTTCTGCTAAGCACGAGCAGCATAGACTGCATTGATGTCTTCAATGCTGTGTTTGGCCTAATCATTTTGCATGGACCTTTGATGGCGCTCCCAATTATTTTTTTTTTGCTCTTTCCCTCCTCCGTCTTTTGATGGTTTTATTGTCAGTTATCGAAAAAGAGGGATGAGAGAGGTTAAGTTAGAAAACATTGATATAACGCAGCAAAAACAAAAAATAGGCGCAACAATTAGCTCTTTAACAATACTTAAGATACTAACTTGAACACATACTCACAGCCGCGAAATTGCAAACCGACCAACTTATTCACAGCTCAATACGGGTATAAAGCTCTACTTTCTGCGATTTGAAAAGAAATAGTAAGTTTCTTTTGTTTATTTTTAAAAACATAGATCTAAAAATACTACACCTAAGGCTTACAAAAAAATATTATTTAATTAAAAAAAAAATCTAGATCTAAATAAATTTTTATACTATTATAATTAATGGCAAACGTAAGCTTAGTATGAAGTCATTAATGATGAAATTATTACAATAATTACAATAATTTATATAGCGCTGTCACATCTGATATTTAATGAAAGGAGATTTAATTTATATTTTAAATAATGGGTCGTGGTATATTCATACACAAATCGCGTTTCTGAGAATGTACTAGGAGGAAGCAAGAGCTTTTCACATTAAGTAAGTACCTCTTTAACCGTTCTGCTTTCTCTTATCTTTTATTGGAAGGGTTGCCTGAGTCAGCCAGGAAACAACTGATTTAGCATATTTAAAGTCACAGATCAACCTGCATGACTAGATTGATACATGAAATACGTCGGACGTAACTATCTTAATTATTTTTTTAAGAAACGTCTGTAATCTATAAGTAATACCAAAAGGCTTCTAACTCATTAGTCTGCTATTGTATTGTTTATAGTTTCCAGACTACATACATGTATAAATAGAATACATTATATAATCCTACGAATGCATCCATCCAGTTTTCGATGCGTTATCAAACTTTATATATTTTGTAGAGAATTAGGCTTACATCTATAATATAATACATGGGCGTAGTCGGGAGGGGAGGGGTTCAAACCATCACTTGCCTCAGACCTCATTGTCTTAAAGGGAAACTTTACTTACTGCCCCAGTGCAGCTAACTTAAGCAAACTACAGACACCAAATTTCATGAGCGTAGCCAAAAGGCGTTTTGTGGTTGCCCTCCCCCCTCCAATACAAAAACTAAAGTATTTTACCATTTTCTACCAGTCACTGGACTCCAGTGAATAGCAAATTTAGTTTTTGAATTTATTTTAGCGGAAGAGTAGCAGGCTAATTGCACTGTATATACCTCAGAATATGCATTTTTTAAAGCTTAAAATAACGGAAATGATGCTTGATTCTGGGGCTTCGCCCCGAACCCCACTGGCGGAGCTCTCAGCGCTCCCCCGCACTCCCTACCTATCCCTTGGCGGTGTGTACTGTCTTTCCACTAATTATAGGAAGAGAGTATTCTAGGCTAGAAAAAACGGTTGAAAGAATGAAAGATCAGAATGTAATGAAGATTAATTACATATACACACACACTAATATATATGTATATATAAATTGCGGAGTGGGGTGAAAATCCCCCCCCCCCACCGAAAATATATGACCTGGCATTTGTGGGCCGGTTTATATGGTAATGCCGATTTTGATACCCAGTCCGCTCCTGCACACAATCACGACAGATACATTGACAAACTAATCTAACAAACGTTTTAAACAAATAGGTCGTAATGTTCTTCTTGAACGTAGTATAGTCTGACTGAGATCAATGGGGAATGAGTTCCAAACCTTTGGTCCGTGCACTGAAAAAGCCCGAAGGCCATAGCTTTTGAGGGAGAAACGTGGCACCACTAGAAGCGTTAAGTAGAATGAGCGTAGGGCTCTCTGAGGGACATATAGAGTGATAAGTTTGCTAAGATACAAAGGCATTTCTTTATTATAGATACACTGATGACAAAGTGCGACCACCTTGTAGTTGAATCTCGCTTTCACAGGAAGCCAATGAAGCGTACGCAAGAGAGTAGTAGCAGAATCTCGTCTTGTTTTTCTTAGAACTACTAGTTGTTCTGAATAAGTTGCAGCTTGGCGATTCTGTCATCTTGTATACCTGCTAGCACGGCGTTGCAGTAGTGAAGGCGTGAGATATTAATGCCACAGCTAGTTTTTTTGTTGACTCCGGAGTCAAATATGGTCGGATCTGGCCTACTCTGCGCAGCTGCAGATAAAGACACTTGCAGAGCTGACGTATGCGTGGGTCGAAAGATTGTGTTGAGTCAAAGAAATCTCCAACATTGCGAACTGAGTGAACAAAATGAACCTGGCAGTTCCTGATAAAAAAGGAATCTGTGCTCTCGACTTTTAAGACGTTGTTCCGAGTGCCGATCTTAATTATTTCTGTCTTGTCTTCGTTCATCTTGAGCTTACTCTCAACCATCCAAATGCTCACCCTTGCAACGGTACCCACTGATTTCCTCTGCCAGATGCGACACCTAAAGAATCGTATAACTGTGAGTCATTGGCAAGGAAGTGGTATATAACTCATACAATTTATTGACATTTATAGACAATAACTAAAAAAAAAAAAACTAGTGTTTTTACAAAGCTTCTATCAACTCTGCATGTCTGTCTGATACAATGTTTGTCCATGTTTATTTCTCCACTTCCCATCCTCAGAACAAGTTGAAACTTTGATCATAATTATAATAATTATAGCTTTTATATAGCGCTACTTTCATGTTAATAGCATGCTCAAAGCGCTTTGGTCCAATCTGCTGCTTTTAGGCACTCAGTAATCACAATTCTGCTCGAGTCGGGCGTCGACCCTCGAGCCCCCATAATAGGTAGCCAAGCCAAGCCAAGCCAATCCAAGTTAAAGCGTACTTAACCTCTTGACCACGCTTCTCACTTTGCATATGATTCATTATTCAAAAAAAAAAGTATAAATAAATAAAAAAAAAAAAAAACCAATTAATAATTTAATTATTGTTAATTAATTAATTTAGGTTAATATTCATTAAGGGATTGAATCTTTCTGTACTGATAGATATGGCTATAAAAATTCAGTTTTTCCTCTTCGACATTTTTCATATTATTCTAGTTTTTTTATTTTACAAAGCTATTATCAACTCAAAACTTTCTACACGTTATTTCTCCGCCACCCAAACTCGGATTAAGTTGAAATACTGAACAATTAGTTTTAGTACCTACCAACACAAGAATCAATAAACAACAATTAGTTAATTAACTTTTGGTAATAAATTATTTTGTTTGGTATCTCTAACAAGGGAATGAAACTGAACTTGACTTAAGTAGTGGTATACGCTAAATTAGTTCCCTTTATATGTCTTTGCTGTAAAGTAAGTTTCCAACAAAGAATACATCATTACACAATCTTCTATACTCACTAACAGCGTGGCTAGTATTTGGCTTGAGGAAGTGTGAGCCATGATTTCGAATTCAGGTCATTCTAAATGCTTTTTAAAAACCGATGACTGCAAAATTCGCCGAGATAACCCTTTCTTACCCCCCCCCCCCCCCATTTTCCCAACTGGTCCAGATAAGTGATTGGATCATAGCGTAGTGAGGCAAGTGATAGGATCCTAGCGTAGTGAGGCAAGTGATAGGATCCTAGCGCAGTGAAAAAGCTAAAAGCATGAAATAGCGCTGAACAAAAACAATTGTTCAAAATATTTCTAATCGTGTAGATGTATTTGTTGTTGGTCTAAATCTATTGCACATTTAATTACTTGACTGATTTAAACTAATTGGTACATTTACACTTCGCATACGCTTTGTAGTTTGTTTGTTTTTTTTTAAGTATTTTTGGGGGGGTTTTCTTGTTGTATTTAGTTATTTTATCAAATTTTATCTTTAACAATATTTACTGAGTGATTATTTTTTACAGGACATTGTCTATCACCACCATGGGAAATGTGTCTTTAGATCACGGTATTGCTAGTGACTCTGACCTTCACATCTACGGTGTCACACTGTCTATTCTGACGGGTTTGATCTGTTCGTTTGGTGCACTGACCAACATCCTCAACGTAGTGGTCTTTTTCAGGCAAGGGCTCACGGACACAGTCACTGTTACCTTCTTTGCCTTGTCCATCGTGGACGTTGGTGTGACCATCACCATGTTTGGCGTCGGCCTCTGCTTCAGCCCCTTGATCACCGAGGCGGGCTACCCGGTCAACACGTTTGACCTGTCCTACATCATCGGCTGGACGCATATTGCGTTTTCCCGCGTTTCCAGTGGGATGACGACCTTTGTGTCCTTTGAGAGGTGTCTGTGTATAGCCACGCCTTTGAAGGTGAAGAGAATCATTACTTTAAGGAGGACGTATGTCTTGCTGGTGGTAATCACACTCATCATGACCATGAGTACCGTCCCAGTCTTCTACACGAGCAGGATGGCCTGGGTTCCAGATCCAGTCTCACACCGAATCGTTCTTCAAATGGTCTACACAGATGACCGCTCACTTGTCGATAGCATATCATTTGGCATCAACACGGTCTTCCTCGTTCCGGGAATCTTCGTCGCCTTGATTATTTTTACGGTCATACTCATCATCAACTTGATCAGAAAGGCGAAATGGCGCAGATCCATATCAGGTGATTCCGTGGCACGAAATGAAGAGATGAAAGAGAGAGAAACGCTTAGCGTTAAAGACAGAAAAGCGATCAAGATGGTGGCCATCGTCTCTGTTGTCTTCATCGTGTGCTACGCCCCTGGTATCACCACAACGATGACAGCCATCGTGGTGCCGGACTTTAATGTGGGACGCCGAGAACAAAATATTCTCTTTATCACTGGAACTCTGACCCTCTTCTTGGAGTCTATCAACTCTTGTGTCAGTATATTTATTTATTTTAACATGAGTTCAAAGTTCAAGAAAACATTCTACGATATGGTATATCTATGCAGATGTAGACAGATCATAGACTAGTCAGTATGTCACATTTTGTGTGCTGCGACCCTTAAGACTTTGTCTATAATATTAGTTACTTTTTTTTCTAATAGCGCATTGAAAGATTGTTAAGATTTTTTAAAATTAATTCAATGGAAAAGTTGTACGAATTTTAAAAGAAAAGAAACAAATGATTTAAGCAATAAAAGTACTTTTTGTCTACTAGTACTTATGTTGTTAATTTTTCATCCACATTTTAAAGTGAATCAGTTTTTTGTTTAGTTTCCCTTTCAGACCTTTCGATCTATAGGTCAGATGATATTGAGGTCAGATTTCTGTTTAATGTTATGATTTATTAGTGTTTTTTTATTTTATTAAGTTAATGATTTATTTGTGTTTTTTTTATTTTATTAAGTTAATGATTTATTTGTGTTTTTTTTTTTAAGTTAATGATTTATTTGTGTTGTTTTTTTTTACTTTGATTTTTAATACATTTATTCACCATAAAGGAAGCACTAAAATAACACACACATGTTGATATTTTCATGGTCAGTTCTGATGAATCAGTATAGCTCTACATATCAATTGCACTGATGTTTTTTTGAACTTTTCCCGTCAGCCCAAGCGCTTGATGTCACTCTGACTAGACTTTGTCGTGTCCCAGTACAGACATACGTACTCTGACTAGACTTTGTTTAGAAAGTTCTAGAATAAAAAAACATTTTTTTTTCCATTGAAATACGCATACAATTTAGTTTGCACACATTCACACTAGCCCGTACACGCAACAACATTTCTGTTAAAGAAGAAATCTCACGTGTTTCTAAACAAATGAGTAATAAAATTATTTTATATATGTCCAGGTGGCAGTGAGAATAAATTTCATTGGGCAGAGTTGCGACAAAAAAGCTATTCGTCATCGAGCGTGAAAAGAAATGAAACCAAGTCAGAGGCGTAGCTAGCCACTTGCGGGTGGTGCGGGCGCAGGGGGGCATCAAGTGATAAAGAGCATCAAACTGAGTACTAATAACTTTGCTTCCGGTGCATACTTTTCTTCCTACTGCTGCCTAGAAACAGTTCGTTAGGTCTTTAGTTATAGAGTTTAACTTTATAAATGCTCTGGTTAATACATTTTATTTTTTCATTTAAGTGTATGTGTGTGTCTGAAAAGTGTATCGGAAAATGACGGTTAAAATAACCTAGTCCAAAAAAATACACAGATCTTGAGTAAAAGACTCGTCAAAGAGAGTACTGAAAATGTGTTGTTTCACATGCCTTGTTTCAGGTCTTTTCTTTATACAGCCTGTTTCGGTTTTCATTTTTTTTTTTTCAGAATTTCTTTCTCTATCATTTACACTTAAACTCACAGCCAAATAATAATAGTTTCATTTAAAATGAGAACTGGAAAATATAAAAATAACTTCAGGCCCATTTTAGTTTTGATCAAAGAAACGAAACGTGTCTAACAATATCGGCCATTGACTGACTAATTGGTTAATTATTTGATTGAATCGTGTATTGTTATCGACTATGAATAATTTTATTCAAAATTTCAATTTTTTTCCGAGAATGGGAAGGAGAAGAAAAAAGGGACAAAATGATATAAAGGGAATAAATCCGTATATACGTCCACATCTCTCATTATTACCAATAATTAATTAATTTGTTAATTTTTTTTATTCATTCATGTTTTGTCAAACAAAATTAATAATTGTGCAAATTTCAACTTGTTCCGAGAATGGGAGAAAAAAATTCAAACTTTTTTACCAGACAGACAGAGTGAGATAATATACGCTTTGTAAATAGCATTATGTATTGTTTAAAAAAAAATAGTTAAAAAGCGATAACGTTACTTAATTGAACAAATAATAAACAATGCCTGTTTACACATATCTCTCGCCTCATCTCTGCCTGTGGTTCCATCTGGGGCAAAGGCCGCCAACCAGCTTGCTCCAGGCGTGTCAGTTCTGGGGCAAGTCTCGCAAACTGCCCCACTTCTTGCCCATCTTCTTGGCCTCTGCTTCCAAATTGCGGTGCCATATATTCTTGGGTTGTCCTTTCTTTCTCTTTCATTGGGGATTCCAGGCTAGGGCTTGCCTTGTTATGTTGGATGCAGGCTTGCGAATGCTGTGACCTATCCATCTCCAGCGTCAATGGGCTGCTGTTTTGTTCTTTGTCACAGTTCCTCATTCGAGATCTTGTCTGGGCAGCGGATCATAAGTATCTTCCTCAGACAGGTATTGATGAATGTGACAAGTCAAAAGCTTATCGTCAGAGTCACTTAATGTTATCACAGCATTAATTATTATTATTTATATTTATTTACTTAATTTTAATCATTTCTCATTTTAGTCCCTTTTTTCCCTACCAACCCCACCCTTTTCTTCTTCTCGCTAGACTTAGTCCACCACCTTGGAGATAACTAGGCCATGGCTTTCACTTATCTCCCCTTGATCGGGAAAAGATAAACACCGCCGGATGTCTGACGGTCGCAGTTGACTCCACCTTGGGTGGGATACAAATCACTCTACCCCCCCCCTTTCTCACATGTCTCTCTTTGATCAAAGAGATCACTCGGATCAACGCACCCCTCGACACTCCAAGGTGCGACTCCCATCTCGAGTCAAATTCACCCACGTGAGAGATAGTCTTTAGCCTAGGACATTTCCTGTTTCCGTCAACCTCTCCCGGACCTTTATAAGGTTGACTAAGTCAAACCAGACCCGCTCATTTCTATCTCGCTGGCAATCAAGTCTGGACTATTTCATTTATTCTTACTCTTAGAGGAATATCTGGTGCCTCCCTCAGGTGTCTGCCTATGTACTTAGTGCTATTCAGCACTGCACTCCTGCCTATTTGTTTGGATCATCTGCCTATTTATTCGGCATTGTTTGACAGCCACTCGTCAACCTACTCAATGGTCCATTTGGCTCTACTACTTGACGCTATCGGCTCTACTCGCCTGCCTATTCGACAGCCCACCTTGTGGAGTCTCAATCCAAAGTTCTGATATCTGTAATGGGCACAGTAGGGCGGGTGGCCGGCTACCGTGGGTACAAGGGTACTGCGAACAGAGCTGATCTGCCGTGGGCAGCGTAGTTAACAGGATAAGTCCAGTGGGTTGCGGAGGGTTTGGCGTAGCTATGACGTCTCGCACAGACTCTGGGTCTATAGGGACGTCGTACCTAATAAGTTGACAGGTGGGCTGTCGAATAGGCAGGCAAGTAGAGCCGACCATGACGGCTTGTTTACAAACAACTGACGGCCGAGAACAATGGAGTGCGCTTGAAAGGAGTGTCCGTTCAAGGGGGGCAACTCTCGTCAAAGTAGAATGACTAAAGGGGGGATAATTCATATCTCTTTTCTAAACGCAGTATTAGTGCGCTAGTAAAATTATCAAGGCGGTCAGCCGAGATAAAGGAAATAAAATAAAATGTACAAACATATACATGGTTGCATCAACGATCAATTGAGCAACGTAGCATTAATACATTAATGCAATACATAAATAAATACATATGCCATGTTTATGTTTTCAACTTACGACAGTGAGAAATCCACAATGCACTAATTAAATATAAATGAAATCATAAAATACACACGATAATATCCAGTGAGAAATATATACAAAGTAACTAAGATGGAACTTGTGATTAAGCTCGGCTTACCATAGGGTATTCCTCTAGGAGTAAGAGTGAATGAAATAGTCCAGACTCGATTGACAGCGATAGAGAAATAAGCGGGTCTGGTTGAGTTAATTTGCTTTATAAAGGCCGGGAGATATGGGCGGAAACAGGAAATGATATTGAGCAAAGATTATCTCTCAAGTGGGTGAATCCGACAAAAGTCGCACCTTGGAGTGTCACGAGGCGTGTTGACCCGAGTAATCTCTTTGATCAAAGAGAGACGTGGGAGAGAGGGGGGGAGGGAAGAAAGATTGGTTTGCATTCCACCCAAGGTGGTGTCAACTGCGGCCGTCAGACATCCGGCAGGTAAGATCAAAGAGACTGTGTGTTTATCTTTACCCAGTCAAGGGAAGATAAGTGCAAATTGTTTTTACAGATTTCTCCAACTCTACCTCTTCTTGCAATATCTCTGCCTGTTCCTGTGGTAGGATGAAAGCTTAGAGCTTGAACATTTTCAGAAGATTTAATATTTTATTGCTCAGAAATCTTTCCCCATTATGTAAGTCACTACTGGCAACGACTTCTTGTCACATTTCTCTTCATGAATAGGAAAATCAAATCTTTTTTTTTTACTTGCTATTTAATGTTTTAAAACTTTTAAAGATAATGCATCTTGCTTCAAATGATTGAAAGAAGGCAACTTTTTAAAAATCATATTTGTTTTTCTCAGAAAACTGTAAGTTTGTCCACCATTGACTTGTGACGTGGCAATGAGCTATTGGTCTTATTTGTCCACATGCTACGATTTCGCAGTTCATTTTGAGGCCTTCTGTATCGTATACCTACAAATAATGTATAAGTTATTTCCCGTATTAGATATTAAAATAATTAATTACTAAAAATTAATTCACTAATTTGGTATTTTTCTTTTATTGATTCATGTCTTGTTAGGTAAAATAAATAATTGTTTAAAATATCAACTTTATCGGAGAATGCGTGAGGGAGAAATAGCGTAAACAATTATTTAAGGGGACTAAACCCAACAAATGTAGCCATACATGTGAATACTGAAGGATTAGTATCCCTTATTGGTATAAAACAAAATAATTAGTTACCAACAATTAATTGACTAATTGGTTGCTTTTCTTAAATTGAATAATTGTGCGAAGTTTTCAACTTGATCCGAGAATGGGTGTGGGAGAAATAACGTGTACACATTTTGTACCATACAGACAGACGAAATGAGTTGATATAAGCTTTTGTAGTGAGAGTATATTGTGATAGATCTGGGAATAAATCAAAGGGTTTAACGGTGGGTAAAGTTATGGTAAGAATTATTGAAATCTAAATTAGATCTAGACGTCGATTAGTTATTTCATTCTCCAAGTGACCCCCCCCCCTCCCAACGCATGTCCACAAAAACTATTGGTGAAGAACGCACTAAGCATGTCATAGGAGCGTGACGCGTTAGACGCAGCAATAAGAGTACAAAGAAAATAATAATAATATCTTTATTTAATCAAGGGAACTCAATCTTATAATTTTATAAAACGGAGACCAAGGAACTTTCAACGTTACAAGGGTGATTTTTCAACTATGCCTTCTCTGTTTGGGACCCTGCAGCGCAAGAAAGCATTAAGAAACTGGAACAGACAAAAATTAGAGCAGTGAGATTCATAACAAACGAATACGGTTGGAATACATTTGACGAGAGCAGCGGTTCTCAACCTTTTTGTTGCCGCGACCCCCTAAAACGATTTCCCACTAGACAGCGACCTCAACAGTATTTTTTCGTTTTCGTTCAAGGGCCTCGTTCAATGAAAATTTGCTCATGTTATAAAACCGTTCTCGTTATGTCTATATCTGATTTGTTTGATGTAGTTTCATTGGTAGAAATTGAACACGGAAAAAGCTTTATGTCATTGTCATGGGTGTAAAATAAATGTCTTTTAGAATTAAATTGCTAACAAAAAGTTTATTTTATGACTTGCATTTATTAACTTTTCTATTGCGTATTCACCATATTTATGTGCATACTTGTGTAACAATTTGAAAAGTATGGCGAAATATGGGGGATGATATTAAATAAGGTAAATTACATTGTCGCATATTTGTAAATACGCTAACGTTGGTTGGATTCTTGTGAGAGTCTTTGTAAGAGCACAATGAATGTCATCTTCAGCATCAAGTCAACTTCTTTATTTAGACTTGATAACTAACAGGCTGGAAAACCCTGCTTCTCAAAAATATATGCCCTATTGTTAGAAATGGATAAAGAAGGCGCAAGACAATGTCAAAATTGGGAAATGACAGCAAAAAACGTGTTCCAGAATTGTGTAACTGACAATCATTTTTAGCTGCATCGCTTTTGATGAGCTCAATAAACTCTTTCTGTCTCCGGAACATCTTCAACTTTGACTTCTAGAAAGTGTAAACATGATGTCTTCTAGATATGGAAGTTTGGTGAAATTTCACTCGCACGCTAGTGCTAATGTTATATGACAGAAATTACCGTCTGTCAGATTCAATGCCCATTTTTCCTAACAGAAAGCAGATAAAGTTTTCAAGATCTAAGTTTTATTTTCATCCAGTTTTCTATGCCAAAGTTGAAGTTTCACTTGGACGAACTGATCTTTTCTGACAACCCATAATGCATCTGATCCTTGCGTTGAAAAATTTAATTATTCAAGGTGACAAAGATGTCTACCATGTCGACTATTTTCTGTGTTTTCTTTCTAAAAAAAATCTTCTTCAAGAATAAAAAAAAAACACATTTAAAACCTTGCCTTTCGACAACCACGTCACATCAGTGGGAACTAGCAGGACACGTGGAAGCCATCAGGCTCTGTGTAGTGAAGTAGCTATCAATGACAAAAGACATGTCTACCCTCAAACAGTGATGTTACACTCACTAACTTTAATTGCCATCTTTATCCTCTAGCAAAATATCCTTCTTAAAAATGTCACCCTATTGTTTTATTAAATTTTTGTTTGACGATGGTTTTATTTGTGAAGATATAAGCTATCCGGGTAATGTCCTTTTGTTTTGTTATATCAAATGAAAATGTATACCACCAATGGAACCAACTAAGCAAGTTACAAAATAAAAATTAAATTTAAAAAAAAATTCAGATGATAAATAGATGAAAAGGTTTCAAAACCCACATTTCCGATGGTTTAGGCGACCCCTGACAAAAGGTCATTCAACCCCTAAGGGGTCGCGACCCACAGGTTGAGAATCCCTGGACTAGAGTAACACCCTTAGTAAAATCTTTAAAATTAGAAAGCCTTCAGGATAGCAATTATATATAAAACACTGAGCAATAAGCTTCAAATACAAAAACAAAACCTTATAAAAATACTCAGAAAGACACAAAGATTAAGGTACATTCCTCATTCCTTATCTTATCTTATCTTATATAATACAGACGTTACTTCAAAAAAGAAGTTGATTACGTCCTACGCGTCATGCATTTAGTCATGCATATTAACCAATGACTTAAATTCTGCCAAGTCACTGGTTTTTCTGGCTAGCTCAGGCAACCCATTCCATGCTCTAATAGCACTAGGGAAGAAGGAGTATTCGTACAAATGCTTGGACAAATTTTTCAAATACTCCTTCTTCCCTAGTGCTATTAGAGCATGGAATGGGTTGCCTGAGCTAGCCATGAAAACCAATGACTTGGCAGAATTTAAGTCATTGGTTAATATGCATGACTAGATGCATGACGCGTAGGACGTAATCACCTTCTTTTTTTTTTTGAAGTAACGTCTGTAATATATGATACGATAAGATACATTTAAATTTGTAAGGAATATAGTTAAATATACTGCCTAGTATTTGTTCAGCCTTTAGTTGTAAGGAATATAGTTAAATATACTGCCTAGTACTTGTTCAGCCTTTAGTTGTAAGGAATATAGTTAAATATACTGCCTAGTACTTGTTCAGCCTTTAGTTGTAAGGAATATAGTTAAATATACTGCCTAGTACTTGTTTAGCCTTTAGTTCTACGAATTTCGCTAACGTTCTAATTTGGGACAGACTCAAGTGAGACTTTAAAATCTCATCTCATCGATCCGTGAATGTATTTATGACTATGATGTGTGAGCCCATGCTCCAGTGTGTGAGTTGATATTGACCAGGTCAGAACACCGATGTGTTTCAGTGTGACTCATTATTTCTCCAAAGAAAAGGTAAGACTTTAAATTATGAGGAAGACTGTGAGAGAACTCATTTCGAACTGTAAGTGTGTCTTTAGATAACAGTGACATAGTTTGTTGTTTTTTTTTTAGTTTTTCCTTAAGAAACATTTAAAGTTGTAGACTTCAAACTAAAACTTTCATACAAATTTGAAAAAAAAAATTGTAAGTTTTGTTCTTTTTACTTTTATATAATACGCACCTAAAGTTCATGTCATTCATTTTTTTGTTTTTAGATTAAATTCTTTTGTGTGTGTTATATTATACGACATTATTTACGGTGAAGTTTTAAGTATTTTCACTTCAGTTTGAGCTTTAAACAACATGAAAATGTTTTACTGTTATAACCCATTCGATGCATTTATTTTGAATTGTCAAAATTTCCGATTGATCTAACACAATTTTTTACGCTTGTCTAATCATTGCTGGCCGCTCTCAGTTGTAAAACGACTATAGTTCATCACATAGCAACTCGAGTTAGGACACAGCATTTCCCTCCCCACCACGCGCTTGGGTCCAAAGGAACGTCAACTTAAGTTTGGGTTTAGCTGCGTCTGTCGGAATGTTGCAACAAGCTGCCCGAAGAATCTTCGGCTCCTCGTTTTCTCAAGATGTATATGTGATGTTAAGACTTAGCTTTTTCCTTTTCCAAGTTGGGTAGTCTAACATTTTCCTTTTCCACGTTGGGTAGTCTAACATTTTCCTTTTCCAAATTAGGTAGTCTAACATTTTCCTTTTCCAAATTGGGTAGTCTAACATTTTCCTTTTCCAAGTTGGGTAGTCTAACATTTTCCTTTTCCACGTTGGGTAGTCTAACATTTTCCTTTTCCAAATTGGGTAGTCTAGCATTTTCCTTTTCCACGTTGGGTAGTCTAACATTTTCCTTTTCCACGTTGGGTAGTCTAACATTTTCCTTTTCCACGTTGGGTAGTCTAACATTTTCCTTTTCCACGTTGGGTAGTCTAACATTTTCCTTTTCCAAATTGGGTAGTCTAACATTTTCCTTTTCCACGTTGGGTAGTCTAACATTTTCCTTTTCCACGTTGGGTAGTCTAACATTTTCCTTTTCCAAATTGGGTAGTCTAACATTTTCCTTTTCCAAATTGGGTAGTCTAACATTTTCCTTTTCCAAATTGGGTAGTCTAACATTTTCCTTTTCCACGTTGGGTAGTCTAACATTTTCCTTTTCCACGTTGGGTAGTCTAACATTTTCCTTTTCCACGTTGGGTAGTCTAACATTTTCCTTTTCCACGTTGGGTAGTCTAACATTTTCCTTTTCCACGTTGGGTAGTCTAACATTTTCCTTTTCCACGTTGGGTAGTCTAACATTTTCCTTTTCCAAGTTGGGTAGTCTAACATTTTCCTTTTCTACGTTGGGTAGTCTAACATTTTCCTTTTCCAAGTTGCGTAGTCTAATCAGCAACAAATCAATGAGACTGCTGTGTTTTATAAATGTTATCAATGACTATGAAATCCAAGAAATGAAATGTATACAACAGATAACAATGCAAGAGGCTTATTTCAAACGTCGAATTGGTATGGAAAAAAACTAGTTCAATACAATTTGTTAAAATAGATCTCTAATTATGTCAATAAGATTTATGCGTTGTTTTTCCTCAAACACGACGCGAATAGAGGTTATTCATCTCTTTGTATTTCTCACGTCCTCTCTGTCTCTCTCTCTCTCTCTCTCTCACTGAATATATAGATCTATATGTTGATGGTTGATGCGACTGTAGGTCCATGTGTGTGCGTATGCTACAAACTCAGACGCGAGTTCGTGAATAACAACCAACAGAACAATTAATAAAATAAATCATGATGTGAACTTGAATAACGATTTATTAAATAAATAAGGGCACAGTCTACGTTGTCTCTAGATCTATCTCTATCAAAAGTCGGTATTTCTTCATTGACCTGTCTGTTGATTCTCTATTTCCGTTCTAACTTTTTAATTGATACTAGTCGACCGGCGGCGTGGCATACGCCGCTATTTTGCAGGGCCGGCCTTAGGCCACTGATACCTATGTGACCGAAGGATCCGCACTTTCATGGAACCCGCACTTTCATATGACCCGCTCTAATTCAAGGAGTATACATTATTCAATTAAATCATTTTATAACAAAACAGATTTCCCGCGCCCTCTTGTCAATTTACCAGGAGCTTCTGGAAATCTCTCAAAATCGCAAAATATACGAAAAAGTCCTTAAAATATACGGAAATATATACACAAAAATTGTCATTCAATATGGAAAAGGACAATCTTTTGCGCGGCATTATGCATCAGCCGTAATTGTGTAATCTGGTGAAAGAAGCTTTTCGCGCCTCAAACTAATGAAGAATTACTTAAGACAACAATTCTCGTATATAGATTGAAACATTTGGTAATTTTTGCTATTGAGCGTGATCTATGTTGGAAATAGATGTACTGTACGACTTCGCTACATGCAAGGCTCGTAAAGTAATTCTGTACGTAGTAAAGGATGAATAAAATGCAAAGACGAATTTATTTTCTTATACAAACTCTTAAATTTCACTTATTATCCGTATCCGTACCCAAACTTGGCCCCGCGAAATCCGTTTCGCATAGGGTTCTACAATGGTTAAGTCCGGTTTTGCTATTTAGGGACGGATGAATATTACTTGCTCCTCACCCCTCTTTTTTCTTTTTCGACTCTTTAATTACCTAGTATAACTCTCTCCGTCCGAGTTGCAAAAATAAAAGAGTGATCTTTCCATGGTGTCCAAACTCTTGAGCGTGCTCTGTCGCCTCGATAGTTACTACAGAGTAGATTACCCTCCCCCCCCCCTTTTTTTTTTTAACGTGAGGTAGAAATAAAAAAAAAAGAGTGATATTTCATGGTTACAACGGTCCGGCCCTGCTTTTTTTGTGACTACTTTTAAACTGTTGAGGGATACGCCGCTATTTTGCATGGCCGGTCTTAGGCCACTGCAACCTATGCGAACGCAGTGGGCCCCCACTTTCAAAGGATCCGCACTATCATAGGAACTGCTCTAATTTATGGTGTATACATTTTTTATTAAACCATTTTATTGTATAACTTAAAACACGTTTCCCGCGCCATCCTGTCGATTTACCAGTAACTCCTGGAATTCTCCCGAAATCGCAAAATATACGAAAAATTCATTAAAATATACGGAAATATATACAAAAAAATTGTCATTTTGGGGTCTCATTCAATATGGAAAACACTTCTCAAAGATAGATTGAAACATTTGGTAATTCTTGCTATTGAGTGGGATCTATGTAGGAAACAGAATTATTATGAAATATACTGTATGACTTTGCTACACGCAGTAGGCTTCACTTTCAAAGGATTCGCACTTTCATAAAACCCGCACTAATTCAAGGTGTATACATTATTAAATTAAACTATTTTATAACTTAAAACAGATTTCCCGCGCCCTCCTGTCGATTTACCAGTAACTCCTGGAATTCTCCCGAAATTGCAAAATATACAAAAAATTCCTTAAAATATACGGAAATACTTAGAAAAAAATTGTCATTTTGGGATGTCATTCAATAAGGAAAACGTCAATCCTACGCGCTATTAATAAAAACGGCATTATGCATTAGCCGTAATTGTGTAATCAGGTGTAAGAAGCTTCTCGCACCTCAAACTAATGAAGAATTACTTGATGTCAACAATTCTCAAAGATAGATTGAAACATTTGGTAATTCTTGCTATTGAGCGGGATCTATGTGGGAAACAGAATTATTATGATATACTCTAGTACTTTGCTACACGCAAGGCTCGTAAAGTAATTCTGTACGTAGTAAAGAATGAATAAAAAGCATAGACGAATTTTTTTTCTTATACAAACTCTTAAATTTGACTTATTGTCCTCTTCCCTACCCAAACTTGGCACTGCGAAATCCGTTTCGAATAGGGACCCACAATGTTTAAGTCCGGCCCTGCTATTTTGTGTTTGTAAAATGTTTTCCATGTTTCGGATGTTCCTTCAGAGTTGACGATAGTTTACTTCCTAGTCCAAACCTCCCGCATGGGATGGGAGCGGGCAGGGTTTGACAGTCCAGCGCGCAGCCATACGTAGCGAGCTGTGAAAACTTGTTCTCCCCCCCCCCCCCCTCTTGTTTTTTTTTCGTGGGGTGACTATCCGCAGAAATAAGAGAGTGATCTTCTCGTCTGACCTGATTAGGGAAGAAGAGAATTATATGTCACGTCACTCCGGAAAAACCCAATTAAATCCTAACTTCTACGCGTCTTTCTATTGTGTAATTACATATATAAATATATATTGTATGTGTGTGTGAATGCGTAATGATAGATAGACAGGCAGAGAGGGAGATAGAGTTTATACTTTATACACACACAGAGAAGAACTCACACACCTGTCAAACAATGGTCTCATTAAGTACTACGTGTCAGTGTTACCTGTCCACATTGACAAAGACAGTGTAGGTGTGGGAACCCAGGAAATCCTGGACCATGATCATAAAGGTGCGTCAGTGAGACAACTTGTTGTTGTTTTAGTTTGGACCTTATCCGTAGATGTGTCTGTTCTTTAAGGATTACTTCAAACAGATTTATATGGGAATTGTTTCTTTTGATTCATTGCTAAGCTTAGACTTAGGACTCTAGAGAAGCTTAGACTTAGGACTCTGGAGAAGGTTAGACTTAGGACTCTAGAGAAGGTTAGACTTAGGACTCTAGAGAAGGTTAGACTTAGGACTCTAGAGAAGGTTAGACTTAGGACTCTGGAGAAGACTTTAATACCAAGGACGCGTAGGAAATATTAATAATTTGCCTTTGTGTTTATCCTTGATGAATGGAATTCTGAATGGCACTTGAGCCCAAGACATTATTGGGGGCAAAGTTTTAAAAAAAGGGCCTTGGAGTTTTCAAATAAATGTCTCTCCCCTTTAGTTTTTGTTTCAGGAAGCGTTCTCTTCCACCCCTGCCTCTTTTTAGAAAACAAAATTGATGGTTAAAAAAATAGTGATCTTAAAGTCGGAAAAGTTCGCAGACTCCAAAGAAAAACGCCTTTCTCCTAGCTACGCCGCTGTGTTATCAACACTTAAGCGCAGTTTTTAACATGACATCGTCTTTTTTTTTTAAACTAACTTCTCTAACTTATAATGTATTTAATCGTATTCTTACAAGCTACTTAAAGTATTGTAGTGAGGTGCATCGAGTGTAGGTCGTAATAGGCATTGTTGAGTCATTCTAGAGTTGTGTTTACAGCTTTGTGGTGTTGTGTTGAAACAAACGACTGTGACGGATATATCCTGTGTAAGTCGACGAACCAGATGTTCAGATTATGACGCTTGGACACACTTAAACACAGAGCTCTGTTAGACGCACCGCACACGACAAAGCGACACGTGCTGCACACGACATAGCGACACGATGCGCTACAGGGACACCAACAAGGTGCAGCTGCTCAACTTTGTGGTACTGGTCACGGGGAGTATCATGTGCCTGTTGGGCGCCGTAGCACCTTTCTGGCAGGAAGGGGAGGTGAGTATATACATAAAAAAGTAAATGGCCAGTTTAGTGACACATCTGGCTGTGAAAGAAAGAAGTAAGCCTTGGTTGGCTGGTGTGTGTGTGTGTGTGCTAATCCCTCCTTTACTCACCCATCTTTCCATGCACGATTTCTCTCCTTTTAGCCAGCACTGATTTGTTTTTTTCTAATGCCTTGTTCAAAATACGATATCAAAGTGAGCTATACACATAATCAAAGGCAGCCTTCCACTGTACTCTCACTTTATTCAAACAAACTTGCACCTAATAAACAATTACAAAAGTAACTATGAAATCAAGGGCTCTATTTAAGTTGCAAACTGTACATTTATCATAACATAAACATATGATGATGGCCTGATAGAATTTACATCTTTCTGCTATCCAGCTATACAAACCCATCATTCTGTAGGTCTCTGTGTGTGCGTATGCTACAAACTCATCATTCTGTAGGTCTAAGTGTGTGCGTATGCTACAAACTCATCATTCTGTAGGCCTATGTGTGTGCGTATGCTACAAACTCATCATTCTGTAGGCCCATGTGTGTGCGTATGCTACAAACTCATCATTATGTGATCGTGTACTTACTTAATACAAACAAATGAGACGATTTCGTAGGATTAAAATTACTCCTTGCATCATGTTTGAGATGACGACTAAAAGTGTGAAATCTTTAATGGCACTTTTCGTTTATAAATTAGAATATTACAGACCATAGTACATTATTTCGGTTACATCTACTCTACAGGAATAGGATAGGCCGGTAAAAAAAAATGCGCATAAACAATAAAGATCCATGTTGCACAGTTAACCAATAAAAACGGTAATGTCTTCGATTTCGATGATTAAGGATGAGTGCAGTTTTACATTACTACTTAAAATATGATGCAGACAAAGCCGTTGTCCACTGGTGGTCTATTCAAGCTTTCTTTACTTCTTCTGCGCCTGTCTTCTAGGAGTGCTTTCCTTTGGGCTTCAAATATGTGTCCCGCGGGCGTCATGAGAGCTCTCCAGTTGATTCTTTCAGAGACAATCTGCTACAAGCGAGTGAGGGCAAAATGACGGCTGAGTTGATTTTTAGGTATAGCGCTTACGAAGGGCACCTCTTAAAAGCTGCTGTCAAATATTAAGTTGTGCTTCTATACTGTCCAAACCAGCCTCCAGCAGAACATAGTTATTTGTAAAGTAGTCCTTCCAGCGAATGCTCATTAAGGAACGAAATCACTTTTGGTGGAAGCGTTTTATAAGCCTTAGATGCCTTCTACAGAGCACCCAGGTCTCAGAGCCTTATAAAAGTGTGTTAAGAACCACTTCGAGCTACAATATACAGCCTCATCGTGGTGGAAACGGCCGTAGGAGGAAACAATTAGGGTAACAAAACAAGACTCTCATATGGGGTGCGAGAGCACTTTCATTGCACAGGTTGCAAAGTGAGCCCTTACACGTCAACAGCCCACACCTCGCTCCTCAATGTATCTTTTAACAAATGGAGAATCCAGCTGGTTACCGTTAGTCATAAGAATGAAAATGACGGGAATCCCAGGTGTGTTCAAACCCCTCTTGCTCCCATTGATCCCCCGTCGTCCTGCGGGAGGTTTGGACTAGGAAGTAAATTATCTTCAACTCTGAAGGAGCATCCGAAACGTAAAAGATGGAAACATTTGGACTCTCAATGGGAGGCGACCCAAAGCTCTCTATTGTCCTTAACGAGACGGTTGTCTATTTCTCTAGAAAGTGACGCATCGTTGGACACTGTGCTTCCCAGGTACAAAAAGGGGTCAACAACAAATCAGTGGTTTATCTGACCTTGACCTAAGATATGCCTCACGTGCTCGATCGATCTCACAAAAATCAATACATTTTCTTAGTCTGATGATTGAAAAAGCTTAGGGGAGAATATATTCGTTTATTTGACGTCTAATTCGATAGCTCATTATTTCATTTCTCTTCTAACACAAAAACGATCGTTTCATGAAAAAATGGTTAAGTACTTGGTTTGGTTTGAATCATGTATGTCAGTTATACAGATTTGTCAACTCTTGATATACGCCTGGAGGCGAAGCAAGTGTGCGTGAATGGTGCAGTGTGGGAGGTGAAAAAATTGAGCGTTGAAGTATGGAAGGTGAACTATGTGTGTGTGTGTGTGTGTGACGCCCCCCCCCCTTTATAAGCAGAACGTGAACAAATGTAACTCTATGTGCAACTGTGACCTAACTCCATTTTGTTTCTAGCTATATTCAAGTAAAAACCGTTATTAGGCTACACGTTATTCTCCGACACCTAATCTCGGATCAAGCTAAAATTGTGCACAATTATTTATTTTCCATGACAACACGTGAATCAATAAAATAAGATAACCAATTAGTAAAGTAACTATTGATAATTGATTACTTTGTTTGGTACAACATGGGAAAGAAATTGCAAATTTCTGAATAAATAGGCTGAATTAGTCCCCTTTATAGGTCTCTGCTTTGAAGTAAGTTTGAAATAAACAATAAATAACTATATAATCTTCTGTTTTCATACACACCTCACTAGTAGAGTGGTTAAAATGACGGCTTGAGGAGGCTTTGGGTCAAGAGTTCGAATTCAGGTCGTTCCCCTTATATATATAATATTGTAATAATATAATATATAGATATTGTTGTAACCCTGCCTTGCACCAGTGCTTGAGGTGCGCACTAGCGCACTAGTGAACGTAAACAGGAAGACGCTAGAATGGAGAGAAGAACGGTGCATCGGGAACTGTGAAGAGTCTAAATGTTTGGGAAACTAAGAGGCCACCTTTTGTGCTGCCTGAAGGTTGTAGTAGGGACCTGGAGCGAAGCGGGGAAGGCTGTCGTTGGTCCACATTCGGGTTAAGTAGCAAAGGACTGGTATACTTAGTAGTAAGACTCTGGGGAAGCTGAAGGATGTTATGTGTTTACCCTAGTGAATAAACCCAACTATTATTTCCTATTAAACTGTGTTGAGTTGCATGCCTTTTCGTTGAGTGCCTACCCTAGAGTTACAACAATTGGTGTCAGAAGTGGGATTTTAGGCAACTCAACGAGAGGAGGTAGGCTTTGATAACAATGACATATTTGAAGCTATTACATCAGCTCCCAATTAAAGAGCAACGACAAGAGCTTCGGGACCGAGGTTTAAAATCCCTCGGTAGCAGGGATACGCTCACTGCGGCAAGCCTTGATCGATGAAGAAGAAGATCCGGAGACCTACACGTTTGAATATGAACTTGGGATTGTTGAGTTCTTTGTCAGGATACAGGAAAAAATTGATGCAATGCGTAAACAAATTAATAGGATGGGGAGTAAAGTAGATGAAAGTGTATTGCAAGTAGAAGGTCAAATAGACCAAAGTGATAAAATTGTGTCGCAAGCAAAAGGAGGAATAAACTCGTTAGGGAAGGAGCAGTTGCCTGGTCAGGACTGTGGCTGCACAAACAATGGTGATGGAGGAGCTGGGGATTGGAGCGCTGTCTGTGACTGTGTTGTGGACAAGTCTGGCGGGGATGACTTTCATGCGAGAAACGTGACAACGATTGCTGCGACGATCGCAATGGGATATGCAGAATTGAAAGAAAAGCAACAAATGAAGAAACTAGAGAAGTCTGTTATGAGCCTGAAACTTTTATTCCTGGTATACCTGCAACGAGCCGGACAGATCAAGACAACGTTGGGTCTGCGTCCAAGCTGGCTGCTGTGGATCTTAAAGACCTCTGTTTATCTGTCAGTACCTTTGATGAGAACTCAAACCATGAAAGCCTCAAGACCGTTTCTGATTCCTTGCCTTGGATGTCGTCGGGTGAAATTGCGAATACGGGCCCCAACAATGGCCGAGGCAGAAACAACGAATTTGACTTTGGCAGCGGCATAAGAGAGAACTCCATACTTGGCAACTGCATCCAGGCGATTGACATGAACTGTATATGCGGCGTCAGGCATAGTGACAGTGCCCATCCCAAGAAACCCAGCTACAAGACCTGAACTTGACAGAAATGTGTACTTCTGCACACATCAGTGAGAGTGACTTGAACGGCGGTGAATTAATCCCATCGAAACCTGATGTAGTGGTGGATGAACATTACAAGGATGTTTCATGGGCATACCTTACAGATGAAGCTGAGAAAGACTATGTGCTTGAAACCAAGGCTAGCTGTGGGCCTACAACTGTGTCACGACACGTCCATGGAAAAGGTCCGCTGACTCAGCGCCTTAGAACAACAAGCCTGGAATCTACGGTGATCGCCACAACATCCATTTGTGTTACGTGGCTGGCAACCCTGACCTCCACTAACTCTCCATGTATCAGCTTGCTGGCATCAGCGACTATCGTCAAAAGGTCTAATCAGCGACCACAATATCACCTCAAGCGTAGACTGGCCAACTGGAAGAAGAGGAAGCGACATCCACGGGAAACTCTGCCGATGCTTTGTGGGCAACAGGTACCCTAACGTCTGTGGTTCCCACCGATCGACCTCCACATGAACTGTCAAAGTTCCACTGCAATGTTTCTTTTGGGGACGAAAAGCTCTAAGAAGGGGGCAATGTTATAACTCCGCCTTGCGCACCGACATCTAAGCTAGAAGGTGCGCACTGTGATAAACTAGAATAAAAAGGATGTCAACATTAGGAAGAGAGGAGAACGATTTCCGCCCAAGTTGAGAGCCGAAGTGAAAAGACTGTGCCTAAGAAAGATGATGTTTTATGAACTTGTGATGTCGTGTAAATAAAGATATATGTGCCTCGTTGAGTTTGCCTCCCTTAAGTTATTACAATTGGTATCAGAAATGGGATTTAGGCAGCTCAACAAAAGGATAAGAATGACAACGCTTAGGAAGCTAGATGAACATAGCTGTAAAAATTTAGAAGAGGAGCTCCGAGCCAGGGAGCTAAGGATCTTCTGTGACAAAGAGAAGATGAGAGCCAGTCTTAGACGGAACCTGGTTGATGAAGGGGAGGATCCCGAGACCTACCTGTTTGAGGTAGAACCAGATATCAGAGAGGTCATGAGTGCCGTGCTGAAAGAGGTCAAGGAACAGATCTGTACCATGATTAAACAGATAGGTACCATTACCTCACTGAACAAGACCGATGAATCGTTTGATACCGTGATGAACAAGACCAATGTCCAGATAGCTACCATGTCGACAGGTATAAACAATCCGCTACTCAACGGAGACGCCGTTGATGGTATTGTTGTCTATGACTGTAATAGCGAGCCGTGCACGCTTGGCTCCTACGACGAGAATCCTGACATTTGTTGTGACAGCGCTGAGCACAGAACTGATCATGCCACCGTGATTCCTGCCTGCACCCAGACGTTCAATAAGAACTGTGCTGACGGGGCCGCCTCGAGGGGAGAGTGTGATCACCGGAAGAGCTTCCAACAAAGTCTTGACCAAACCGACGTTTGTCCTGATACCAGTAGTAGCAGCAACAGAGGCGCTAATGGTGGTGCTGCAGATGGACTTGTGCACATAGGACGTTGCCCACGTGCCCCACAGACATGTCTTTCGGACACGCTTGAAAATTATGCCAAGTTTGACAACCTGGCCTCCTGGGGGTATACGGTGCATCGAGAAAGCGTGCTGGAGCAATGTGTAAGACCAATGGTCTTGATGACCACGGCCATGACATCCACTGCCTCTCTTCCTGCCATGAAGCTGCCGTCGGCGCTGACTGAGAGAAAGGCCAGACAACGAAAACGACGCCCCCTTAACCAAATGCAGATCAACTGGAGAAGGAGAAAGCGGCACCTGCAGAGAGCAGTGTGGATGGCTTTGTGGGGAGCACGCTTCATTCAATCTGTGACTCCCACTGACCGACCTCCACCTGCACTGACCAACCGTGAACATGTTTCTTTTCGGGACGAAAAGACTAAGGTGGGTGTAGTGTTGCAACCCTGCCTTGCACCAGTGCTTGAGGTGCGCACTAGCGCACTAGTGAACGTAAACAGGAAGACACTAGAATGGAGAGAAGAACAGTGCACCAGGAACTGTGAAGAATCTGAATGTTTGGGAAACTAAGAGGCCAGCTTTTGTGCTGCCTGAAGGTTGTAGTAGGGACCTGGAGCGAAGCGGGGAAGGCTGTCGTTGGTCCACATTCGGGTTAAGTAGCAAAGGACTGGTATACTTAGTAATAAGACTCTGAGGAAGCTGAAGGATGTTATGTGTTTACCCTAGTGAATAAACACAACTATTTTTTCCTGTTAAACTGTCTTGAGTTGCATGCCTTTTCGTTGAGTGCCTACTCTAGAGTTACAACATATATATATATATATATATATATATATATATATATTTAAATATATATATATATATATATATATATATAAGGGCCCTAGGCGAAGTTAATAGGGTGGCTCCAAATGGAATAGAAAAATATAAAATAAATACTCAATTCATTGAAAACCTTCCTGTATCTAGATCTAAGTTAACAAATGAGTTAAATTCAAGTAATGCCGAAAGTACGCACGTGCTTCAAGGACTAGTCATGATCACCAGACTAGAAATAACATTTCGACATATCTCCAAAAGGAAGAGACAATGGTCTTCTAACATATGGAGTTTCACAAATAGATCTGCCTAGTTTGTCTAAGGCGGCCATGCCTGAAAGGTGCTAATAGTTTATTTATTGTAAAATTTTGACACATTTTAAAAACTACTCTACTTGACTTAATCCTTTAGACTTCCAGAAGAGCAGATTCTCTTTTGTTCTTTGCAGTGAATATCAAATCCAGCCCTCATTTGCTTCTTTGAATATTTTGTTTTCTGTCAATACACAATGCTAGAGCTCCTTCTTCACGTACTCTTAGGGGTTAATTAAGAAAGTGCAGTAGTATTGTATATCTCTTACAGATTAACGTGAATTATCTGAAAGTCCACTCCAACAGCAGCGGCACAAGTGATGTCCACGTGATAGGTGGGTTATGGTGGTACTGCTACGCAGACCCTATCACTGGTAACACCTGTGACATTTACCCACTTGGTGGTGAGGAAGGTAGGTTCAGCTGTGGTTTTGAAGTGTTGACTTATAGGTGTACTCACAGACATTGTCTAATGGAAACATAAGCAAGACTTGACTTTTTAGAACTTTCTTGAAAGTCTTTAACCAATTGTCAACCCTTCCTAAACACATTTAACTGACGTTTTGAAGATAATGTCTCAGTGTTGTCGAATCCTTTAAATTTAATCCATCAAAGTAATAAGAGCTCTTTAGTTGACAATCATTAATTGTACAATGTGAGCGCTGCTCTACTACACACTTCTTGAACTTTAAAACCAGGAGAGTTTAATAGATAATAACAGCCATGTTTATGACAGCAACACAATGAGAGAAGTAGTGTCCCTTGTATGGACGCTTCTTCAATTCCTTTTTCAATTCCTAAAATATTTATTAATGATTAACTCACACTTTCATCTTAGTCCGCAAGGGGAGGGGAATTTAGTGACTTATTTTTTGCTTTGATTTTGTTTATTTTATGTGAGATTTAAATACTAAACCATCACTTGCCCCAGCGCAGCCAAGGGGGTTTTGATTTTTAAAACCCCTACCAGGGGTTTTTGCAGTTATATCCCCCCCCCCCAAAAAAAAAAATCTATATAATATATTAGAAAATTAATAATAATTTGTTTAAAACTGTTTATTTCAGGAGCTATTTGGGCTGTCAGATTGTTTGTCTTCCTTAATGTGCTACTGTCAGTGTTCTGTTGTCTGACAGTATTCTTCCGCATCTGTTTCCAGGGTGTTGGTAGAACCATCTGCCAGGGTATTACAGCATTTGTTACAGGTCAGTGCTTGTTGAAATAGATGATATTAGTTTTTCTAGACTTGAGAGAAAGCTTACAATTCCATCACGACTTTGTCTAGGCTATTCTGCCCAATGGTCTTTTTGAGTTTGAAAATATGTAAACATCAGCGCAATGCCTCTGTGACCTCGTGTTTTCAGAGGTCATAGCAACTTTAAAGTTGTCTTAACCATATCTTAAGTTAGCTAAATGAGAACAGAGGATGACCTAACAGGTTGGCGTAAGATTGTGAAAGAGTCACTAGTGTGTCCTCGGGTTAGAAAAATAATTTTCTCCCGTTTTTTTCCTTTACATATATAAATGCATTAGATTACATAATAAACTACATAATAAATGTTCATTACAGTTGTTTCAGTTCAGTTTCTCGTAGATAATTTGGTGAAGTTCTATTTGAAACTAGGACTGTATGGTGGTATAGCTCTACTTTGCCCAGCGCATTTCATGAATAATATCCGACTATAGGCGTTTTCTCTGTATTCCCTTTTATAAAAACAATTATTGATGTAATTTTGATGTTCACAAGATCTGAATTTATGGGCGGATGTCTTAAATATACAATGTTCTATAAGTGACAGTCAAGATAAAAAGAGTAACTCAATGAAAGATAAACATTTACACTAGAAGACTTAACTCAAGTTAACTCCAAGTTGTAATATGTTACATACATTTAGTAAAGAATATTTGTAATTATTTCTTAATATTTTCTTTTCAGGTTGCTGTGGATTTGTTGTTGTGGGACTCTTTGTTTACTTATTCGACAATGGCTACTCACTACCCCTCAAAGGAGTTGTCTTTTCTTGGGTTTTCTATATTTACATCATTGGCTGCGCACTAGTGACGGTTGCAGCTGGTTTCTTGTGTTTGGTCGTTCCATGAGAGCAGACCTTGTCATTGTGTACAATAATGTCTTCATTATCAAGTATAGAATGGTAAATTTAATTTGCCGATGCTGCTTTCGATCTATGATAGCATGTTATTTGCATTCGAAGGATAGATCTAAACCTTAGAACATAAAGTCTATGATCTATACATTCTAGATCTGCCTCCAATCTATAAATCGTTGCGAAAAAAAATGCTGCCAGTATATTCTAAAGTGAGAAAATCTTGATACACCTAGATCTAATTGTAACCTTTAACCTTGCTCAGAAAACTGGCGACCAAAGATAAAAAAGAAAACAAATCTCGGTCTGGAAGTGCCAATGAACAACTAGTAGAACCAAAGTTCATCCCAAATAAAAATGCGAGGTTTCGTAGTTAATGAACTGAATTGAAATACAAATCAATGTATTTCTTTGCCAATTTAAACCATGTCTTTCTTTCAAGAAACAAGAGTAGACAACTTTTTCTCTTAAGAAAGAAACAGTAGAGTAATGATTATCTCCTTGCTAGTTTACTCGACCTTAGGGGCCAAATAAATTTCGACGCGTGTGTCTCAGGAACTATCACTGAAAAAAAAAAAAAATTAGTCCTTAGGAGCCAATCATTAGCGGCTTTATTATAGACTGTGACAGAAGTTTCGATGGTCGGATAGCATTGCTGTCTCCGGCGGAATACGGTGTACAGGTCGTAGTTTGATTAGTTTGTGCAACAGTTAGTTTACAAACTGTTCTAATTAAACCATTATTTAATATTCAATTTTTTTGTGGTTAATGTGGCGGTATTTATTCTTTAACTTTAGAGTAGTCCACCTTGAGATTTTTTTTTTTGTCTTTTCTTCTGCCATCTGTTAATGTATCTCTACACTCAACACAATGCCATTCTTTCTGAACCCTGAACTAACTCAATGCCAGTCAATGGTTAATGTTTTTTTTTTTAGATAATCAGGCAAGTGTAAATTATCTAGGTCTAGTTAGAAAGTGTCAAAAAGAGGAATTCAATTTCGGAAGACTAAAAGTAACCTTTAAAACTTTTGTTTTGTTTTGTTTTAACGACAATTAGGAAATGTTAAAATTTGTTCCAGCAAAGCTGATATTCAATATTACAACTTGCCTTTTAAATCTTTTACAAAGCTCACTCTGTTTGTCTGGTAAAAAGTTTATACACATTAGTTCTCCCACACCCATTCTCAAATAAGTTCAAACTTTGCACAATTATTCATAGCCATAGTTAAGACATGAATCAATGAAAAAATTAAATAATTACTGTAATTAATTTTTTCTGATACCATCATGGGACATTAATCCTTCAGTATTCAAAGATACGGCTAAATATGTATAGTTTCTGCCCCGTCTCAAGACTAAACCAAAACCAGTGACACATCTGGAAATATCCTTTGCCTTTCGAGACAAATAGAGCCATACATATACGTTCCCCTGAGATAACTGAACACGTTAATTCTCCCTCAACCACATACGGATCAAGTGGAAACTTTAAATAATTATTTATTGTACCTAAAAAAGTTGATACAATTAAAAATGAACAATTAGTCAATTAATTATAGGTCATTAATTATTTTGTTTGGTATTGAATAAGGGAAATAATTTCTATATTATTGATAGATATTTTTAAGTGCGGAGTTTTTTCCCTTAGATAAGCATTGTTTTAAAAAAGATGTTTTTAAAATATATTTTCGTGATGTGTTTTATGTATAAAATGTATATATTGTGTGTTATAGGTATAAAAACAGTATATTTATTTTTAAGAAATAACCCCTATAAATGTGATAATGAGGTAGAATGTTCAATAGGGCTTCTAGTTTTGAAATTAAATATGTCACTGTGACAGCTAACAATAATGACTTTCTTTACAGGACCCCTAAAATAATTAATATAGATACATGTTCAATTGTACAGCATCAATGATTGATAACTTGAACTCTATTCTGGTGATTAAATGATGTTACATTTACTTTGTACATATAATGCAGTTTTCTCATTTTGCGGTATTGTATTAAAGAATGCCTTCCACTTTTTTTTCCAAAGATATTTTGCAAAATATTTGTTAACATGCTTTACATTTCTGATGTCGATAGTTTCATTAACATTTATTATCTTTTCATTTAATGTGTTGGTTTTTGCTAAATAATGTCAGAAAATGAGATCTTCCTATTTTGTTAAGAATGGGATCTACCTCTTCTGTCAAGAAATGAGATCCTTTCAAACTTATTTTATAAGGAACTACCTAGTTTGTTCAATAAAAAATAAGGTACAATCAATAGATGGTTCTCATATTTGTTTGGTTATTATATAATCTTCTAGGCTTTTTGATATCTACCAATCTGATGGCAATTCTCAACAAATAAAGGAAATGGTGCTCATGTGTAAAAGAACAATTTGATTTGATATCTGCCATTTTCTTTGTTAGAACCTATTACTTTAATTAAATCTGAAAACAGTTTGACTTGAATGTGTTAATTAAAAAAAAAACAATAACCTCAAACAAACCCTTAACACAGTATTAGATAGGACCAACATAAGTTAAAAAAAATAAAAAAAATTTTAAAGTCTTCAGTGTTTTGTGGAAATGGTATTTTATTGTCAATCTAAATGAAGCAAAATACATTGACTGTGACACAGAATAAATCTAAACACTGTTCAAAAATATCAACTGAAAACCAAGGGACACAAAATTAAGTGTAGACACAATTTCAAACGGAAAACTTTCTAAATTACCAGGAAAACAAGGTTGCAGAAGTCAAAGTTCTCATCCAAATACTAAAAGTGACAAGTTTTTTGCAGCTACATCTCGATGGTAAATTAAAAAGAAGCTAGTTGTAAATAGACAAAAAAAAGAGACATGGAACAACCCATTTCCAGCTCTAGGTCAATGGATGATGATGTAATAAATATAGAGTAAATACAGTAGTTAGTCTGTTACAAACAAATATAGTGGATGGGTAGGAGGAACAACCAAAATATTACAGCCTTAAGTCAAGAGGGGAGCCCTCCCCAAGATGTGATTGTTATAGGCTTAATTAGTAATCAGATCCAATATGAGGATGTCACTTAAATGTTGTATACAATCATGCTTAGCCAAAGGCAGACAAATCATCTGTCTGAGTCTCTGTAGGGGCTAAGAACAGATCTAAATAAATATGCACATTTTCTTTAAATAATGACAACTGACAAAACAAAATGTACCAAGACCATACAGATCACCATGGTGGCCAACTTGGAATGCATTGATTGTATCACCTCCTTCAAAGTTTATGTCTAATTCAAATCACTGTCCAAACAAGCAAGTAGAACAGGTTTGGAATATAAAATTTAAAAATATGAAATGTATTCACTCCTGTCACAGCCTTCTTCCAGCCCTCTCCCCTCTTGACATCATTTGGAATGTTAAGACTCTCTAATCTAGCTGGTTTCAACTTGTTTTTGTTTTTTTCAATGCAAAAAAAAATAAATTCACAATATGTTTTGTTTGTGTTTCTTTGTGTCTAGCACATAGTTGTAAACCAAACAGAAAACAAACTTTGCAACCAAAGAGAATGGCAGAACAATATCTATGTGAAAGAACAATGAAGTCTAAATTAAGATTTAACAGCATCATCACATCTACAGGTTGAATAATGAAAACAAAAGTCAGTTGGACAAATTGTGAAGCTTAAATAACAGACAATTAACCAATGATTTTCTCTGCCTGGTTGGACGACATTAATTGAAATGTTTCCTAGTGACATTTCAGAAACTGTAGAAAGTTGTATATGTAAGAGTGTATTTTACACACAAGAAAAAAAAACGACATATGAAAGTAAAAAAAAAAAAAAGTTCTATTTATATATATTTACAAAAAAAAAAAAACTGGTGGTCTCTTTTTTTAATTGTGATCATAAACAACAATTTTCATATCAATAAATATTCCCAACAGTTCCCTAACTTTTGACCAATCATTAATCAATGAAGTTTTTGAAATTGTCTATTTAAAAGTGAACCTGAAAGTCTTGCCCTTAATGAGCCTACAGAACACTAGAATCAAAAACTTTTTGTTAGACCAAAAGCAAATATCTAGTCGAAAAAAAAAAGCTAGACATTGAATACAATGCATACTAATGATTAGAACCACTAATGCCATATATTATAACTGATGATATAGCAAAGACTGAATGATGATGATAATGATGTGCTAGAGAGATTGAAGTCAAAAGCTTGACATCTACATAAAAATAAATGTGATCTACACAAACTCAATACAATAGAAGATGTATCTGTATGAAAATATAGTCTGTAAGTATATGATTATAGTTAGTAGTACATTCATAAAATAATCTGCTGTCCGATGACTGGAAATGAGAACAAAAAAAACATGAATAAAAACATTTTAATACAAAATAACAACCACCAGTTTTAAAGACATTATTGTCTTTTTTTTAAATCAAAAACTTCTTTTGTAGCTTAGTGAGGCACATACATCAAGTTATAATTCACTTTTTTGTAACTGCTATGAAGTCTATTCTTTTGGTTGCTAAACAGAATTTTAAAAAATGTTTTGAAACTATATGAAGGTCTCAGATGAACTTAATTTTATTTCCCTAACTGCATACAATGAAACCTTTGAACTAACTTGACACAAATGTATATTTACATGAAATAGTGATGAGATGAAGGAAACAGATCAAAGGATGAAGTAAAGCATTGATACAGAAATGTCACATACAAATTGCTTCACATTTTGAATTTCCATTGAGGGAAAAAAAATAGGATGCTTCAAAGCAGCAAAAAATGTTATTTGATCCATACCAATATTTTGTATTAAAGTGTGACACACAGAAAGATTAGCATAAAATGAAATGGATCTCACTGTCATAAAAAGCAAGTTTAAAAAAAATTAAAACAAAGAATTTTCTATTTACCAATGTTATGAATTTTTAGTTTTTAAATTTTAATTTAAAAATGTATTTCACAAATAAAATATGTTAAACCACAGAGAAAAAAAATGCTACTATAAATATTTGTAAAATCTGACAATACTCAGACATATTCCAATATATACTTTAAAATTATGTTTATTAAAAAAAAAATGTTCAAAATTCAAGAAAATTAATCAGTTTTTGTCCACAGGTGATGACTGTGTAAAAACATTCTTCTTTCCCTTTCAAGTTGTCTTGACAATGATGACACAGACTGAATGAAACACATAAACAAGACAGTACAGGAAACTCACTTGGTACACATCATAGCTTCTTTACTTCACAGGCTCAAGCCTTGGGGTTGTTTTGTACCTGTTAACATAAAATTAGAAAGTTATATATATATATAAACATATATAGCTCCTCCTTTGTAGCCAAAGATTAGCCCATTTCTTATTAACTTGAAGAAGGCTATGGAGTCTATTTCTCCCTATAAAAAGCCAGCCACATACATTGCATGGGTAGGTTGGGTAACAAGGTAGTTGAGAATGTGGCTTGCATGATGAAATATGCTTACAGTGAAGAACATTTGCAATGCATTAGCCTTACTCTCTCACCCCTTACCAGTAAATTCTAGTAGCAGAACATGGTCACTATCTTCAAATAAACATTTAGAGAAGCAACAGTAAATTAAAAAAAAGATTGATTAGTGAAAACATTATCTATACAATGATGAATATTTTTTACCATAGCTCTTCAAGCTTAATAATTAATTTTTTAAAACTACATAAAACCAAAGATTATATACTCATACATCTGATTAAGACTCTTTTATTTTAATGGAAAATAAAAATCCTTCTATCTATTCCTTCTATACTGTTCTTTATGAAATTTCTATCTTGGCCACTACAGTGACATACAAGTTCACATCAAACTCTTATTGGATATAAAAGCCATTATAAGATTCCTCATTTCAATGTTAATACTATCTAAGGGTTTTTGTGCCCTTAAACCTGATGGTCACAAAGATAAAACTTTTTCAAAGATTGTGCCCCTGTTTACAAATTCAAGCAAGAGAAATAACTCCAACTGCAACAAGGGCATCTCCCTACTTAATAATGTGGGCATGGTCTTCTCACCAGAGATTTGCCAATCATGTCTGGCCAGAATTCCAATGCAGCATTCACATAATGAGATCTACAATGGATATGACATTATCTCTTTGCCATTTGAAAGATAATAATGCAGTGAACAAAGGATACATTGCTTTCATCCATCTGATCAAAGAAAAGTAAGCAGTGGGAGTTGTGACAGAAACCACCTTGTTACCTAACAGGAAGAATTTGATGTAGACCAGGAATTTTTCATTAAGAATTCCCTTGAGTTAGTAGTGTCTGCTGAGCTCCGTGATGCATGTCCATAAAAGATAAGAGCACATTGAGCATGTTTTATCATAAAAGAAATGCAATAGAAAAGCATTAGCTTTGTCCTAGAGAATACTACCTGAAGAAAGGGATGTCAAGTTTGCAGTGCAAAGTGAATCAAAGAGGATTAATGATGACAAGTGAGCCACAATGGAAAACACCCAGGCAGACACAACACTTACCTGTGATATATGACTCAGTATGCTTCTTCAAGGTCACAAGAGAACATGCACTATGACATGAGTCCTAGTTGTTTTATGACTGAATCCAACCAACAAATAAATACTTTTTTTTTTAAACAAGATTTAATAATTCATGTCAATCAGTGACTGAAATGCAACTCATAGAACATTAGAGAAAATTAATTTGTGAGTAGGACTAATATGCAGGGAACCACCCCCAAGTTTGAAAGTTATCAGTCCCTTTAGTCTCTTGGTATGCTTGACTTTTGTCAATATTCTTCAAACCAGCATTTTTGCTGCTGAGCTGAAAGCTCTTTGCAATCTGTGCCATGAAAAAATGACAGACAAGTTCAATTAGAAAAGATCTATCAATTTACCTCAAAGTATTTGTATGTGGGGTTTTCATACCCATTCATTTGCATGTTTGCTAGATGTCTATCTTCTGGTGACGCACTGGGATCCACCTTCAATTAGAGCATATAAAAAAAAAAATTTTAATGTACAATTAATTTTATTGCACAATTATACTATTTTATCATACAAGTTCTTTCTTTTAGAAAGAAAAAAGTGGGAGCACTGGGCTGGATAAACTTCACAGAGTTGGGTAGAGATAAGTGCACCAAGGTGTCACAGTCTCAGTTGACATTGCATGATTTTATGTTCACGCTATGTTAAGAGTTTAAAAGACACGTGGAATTCCTGATGTAGAAAACAGGAAGTAGAATGAATAAAGTTGACTTTGAGTTCAGTCAAGTCAGTTAAGTCAAGTGGTATACTTTGGACCGGGTGGTCAAGTAAAGTGTTATCCTCTGTAGGAGTTGGTCTAGTATATTTTAGTCCGCAACAAACAGTAGCGACTTAGAAAAGTCGAGCAGTATTTACAGTTAGAAAGTAACTTGTGGGCAGTTGTTGCCAGTGCTCCTTTTGAGAAATGTATTATTATTAAGGATTATTCTGTACAGTGTTACCCGCTGAGATGCGGACGTGATTTGTAATTAACGTATTGGATATTTTTTATACCGCTGTCATACGGATAGGATTGTTTATTATTTCTTGACTTGTAGCACTAACATGGAGTGCAGTATTACTATTATTGTAGTAAAATAAACTTTATATTTGTCTGCTGAAACGGACTTGTCAGTTTATAGTATTTGACTTGTCACGTGTCAAGAGTACTTCAGGAGGCAAGAACCCAGCATTACACGACATTCGCATTCTGCAACGTTAAACAATCAACATCATTTACACAAGGATTTATCTATATTTGCATCCTCTAACAGCATATCAGAGTACATGAATGAAAGCTGAGTTAATGCAGCTAATGGACACATCAGCATGACGCCATGTTCAGGCAACTAAGGGCCTCACGCACACCCAGTGAAAGTCAGTAAATACTCAAGACATCTACAGATTTGATCTATAAGCCAAATGTTTATTGTCTAGGCCTACTAAATTTCTACTTATAAACATTACTGGTCTTTGGGTAAATGTTACAGGGTACCAAAAATAACAGATCTGAGAAGGGGGGTGGGGGGGGGGGGGAATCAGGCACTCGAACAAATTTTTATCTTTACCTGTTGTTTTTATTGTTTTAATCTTGTAAAACCCATTCAAATTATGCATCATTTTAAAGGTTATCTATTTCTCTTTTTTTAGAAGTATGTTTTGTTATTAATAGATGTTGTTTAATGTTTTAAAAAATATATTTTGTAAAGTCAATCTATTTCTCTTTTGGAGTTACCTCCCTTTGCTTACTATTTAGAGAGATGCTGCTTAGGTATGGGCTTAAAACAGTTTTATGGATGCCAATTAATTATAAATGTGATTTAAGTATTTCTTAAGAGCTATCAACCCATAGTTGTAGAAAAATGATAGAATTTAATAATTACACAGATAGTTGACCATTATTTAAATTTCTTGGGTTTGAAACAAACATTGGCCCTAAAATGCTATAGAAGTCTAGATTACCTCCACATATCCATGTGTGACTGATGGCCCTGTCTTCTTACGTCTCAACATGATGATAGCCACAACAATGATAACAAACACACTCACACTGCCCAAGGCAATGCCAATGGTGCTGCCCACTTGACTGCTTGTAACAGCTGATTCAGTTAGTCCCTGAAGACAAAGTCAACAAAATACTGACAAATACAGCCAACAACAGAGGCTAGGCTGTAACAGAGTAATCAAACATTTCATTCATACTATTTTAATGTTAAGTTTACAAATAATATTAGTTTTAAGACATGGTAAAGTGAAACATCTTGACAAGTTACAGCTCTAGTGGATAACAATTATTTGTTCTTAAATTTATTAATTTTTATTATGAGCTCAACAGATCCTTCAAAAGCTTTCTAATATTTTTTTTCTATGTGTTGAATAATAAAATAGTCAAAAGAGAATATTTGATGATTTTAATAAGAGAAATTAATATTTTATTTAAATATCATGTTTTCTGTTTTGCAAGGAAATTTATTTCAGAGATAAAGATGTGTAAAGAAATGCATACATAAATTAAAAACATTAAATTTACAGTTTAGTCAGGTTATACTAAATCTCATCTGAACCTTGATTGGTTGTAACATAATAAACCAAGAAATTATATATATATTATTTATATATATATAGTTTTAAAATAAAACTAAATTTTTGGTGCTTCTTATTAATCAAAGATACAGATTTAAAAATAGTTGATGTGAAACAGAAAAGTGTTTCATAAAACCAGGACTACAGATATTTGAACAAGTTACAAATCTTACCTGTCGGACTAAATGATTGTCTGACTGGTGGTGGGCCACAAAAGCATTGTTCCCTGCAAAGTTGTCCTCTACCATATCTCCATCGCTGACTTCTTCAGTGTCACTCAAATCAGCATCTTTTTCATCCTCATCAATGTTGATATCTTCTGTGTTTGTGTTGGATTCAGCAGCGGGAGCTTTGGGAGCCTCAGTAACATCTGTAACAGACAAAACCATTGAAAACACATGAATGGTTGGTGTTATGGCGTAGGTGCGATCAGATTGAAGAACAGATTCGGATGTGATCAAGAGTAAGACCATTAGGTTATAAAAAGGGTGAAAGTCTAATGAAAAGTCAGTTGAAGATGGATTTAAGTTGGAGACAGAGAGATAAAAGGATGTGTGTTCATTGTAGGTTTAGAAGTGAATTGTATTTTATTTACATTTTTCAACATCCTTTTATTACTCGTGTTTTTACACGCATCTGCATTGAATTTGAAAGCTGTATTTATACTGTTAATAAAAGTTTATTGTTGTTTAAAAAGAAGTTTCTTTCAGGTACTATGCATACAACATTTTAGTTGGACTAGCCATCTAGAGCTTAACCTAATCAACATATAATCACAGTTGGTACAAACAGGTGAAAAGGTTGACATTAAAAATGAGTGGAATGCATTGTGATGTAATAGAAATTACCAGCAATTTAAAACTTTTTTAGTTTAGTATAAGAGCTCTTTATGTCACATTCATAAAGAGAACATAAAGTTGGCTTATCTTTCTTGTGAAAAGTGGATGTCAATAGCATTTTTTCCCTCTTAAAACATTTTAAAATGAAAACTGCTATTACCACAGTCTATATTCAAATCTCCCTATTTTTTTTTTTTAAATTCTTTATTCTTAATTGAACTTTATGATCTTATTTTCTTTTGGGAAAAAAATTACATTTAGTTATTAACTTTTCTGTTTTTATTTATAATATAAAAAAAATACTATCTACGTTTTAGGATTAATCCTGTATTATTTTTTTTCTTAATTTTGTAATTCTGTATTGTTGTTGACAATATAAGCTATTTAAATAGGTCTGTATGATTAACTCTCGAAACTTTCATATAAATGGGTTTAGCATAATACATTACAAAAATATATATTTTTTTATTGATGTTCTGATGATCAGAAACTTTGTTATTGTCAGATTTTAAAAAAAATCATATTTCTATACATAATAAGTGCTTCATGGAATGTAAAGTTAAATATGAACTAAACTATTTGCATACCCTCGTCATCTTCATCTGAGTCATTCTCTTCTTCATCAACTTTGATCTCAGGGAGAACAACATCCTTGATACTGTTAGCAATGGAATCAAACCTCTTCAAGAATTCATCTGAATACAAAATAATATCTATTATTCTTAGCTCTGGAAAACTTATAAAAGTCTGTCTTTGACATAAAAAAAAAATTGAATTGGATTAGCATACAATAATGCTTGAAACTATTTGATAGTGAATGTTTATATCTACACTTCCTGTGGAAAATGGATTTCTATGCAACTTTTCAAGTGACCTCTGGGTATACCCAATCATGTGAACTACTGGACTGACTCATCCTCAAGACTGAAACTCAAAGGCAAAGCCATTATTTCTTCCTATAAAAAATCATTATTACTTGTCACATAATAATAATAACTGAAGTTGTTCCCTGACATTGCAATCACATAAAAAAAAAAAACATGTACTGGAGTACATTACTATCTTGTCATATAAAACAAGCCAGTGTTACTATTTCTTCCTGTAATACTAATGTTATTATTTCATCCAATAGTAAGTGATTGCAACTCAGATGCTGACAAATCATTATTAAAAATAAAGGGGTGGAAAAAAAAGGACAATAATATTAAATCAAATCAAATAAACAAAATACCTATTTCAGGCTTAACTTTGACCTCAATGTCAGGATATCTTGTGAGCATCTCAAGAGCTTGATCTATTCTCTGCTCAGACAAGCGAAGGTGGGTAACAATTAAAGGCTTGATGCGGGCAGCTTCATGAGGAGATGAGTATTTCACATGTTCGAAATGGTTGACTGTATGCATGCGATCTTTTTCCTCTGCTTTGATGTAACCACGCAAGTATCTGATGATTCTATCCACCTATTTAAAAAATTTAAGTATATGATTATATGTGTATATCTATAATAACCAGAAATACACGTTAAGACGTATAAGTGGTTGGTTTAAATTAAAAGGTACATTTTTATTTAGTTTTGCTAATCATTCTGAGATTTATGTAATGTTCAAATAATAATGTTATAGGCTATGCTTTAATTTGTGCATGTGTGGGTGTTAAAAAATAAAAGCAAAAACCTCAGAACTACAATGCAGTGTTGGTCAATACAAATGTGACTTACATCTCCACTCTCCAGAGATTTCATGTACTTGTCCATTGCCTCTCTCTTCCTTTCATTCAAGGCAGCCTGGACATGCTGTTGGTGAAGTGAAATGAGCTGTTCTTTCTCTGCATCATTCTCCTGCTCATAGGAAGTATACAAGTTCTGGAACCTCTGAGGACACAACAATGCGTTCAATAACATTTTTTTTTTAAATCTCAATTGTTTCATGTACAAAAAAAGAACAAAGAATAAAAACTATCAAGCTACAAAACATGTTTTATTATACATGAAGTTTATACTTGTTCATTTTGTTTTATTTCACTTGTAGGAATAAAGAATTTCTTTATTCCACATAAATCTATAGAAGTGTTTTACATGTTTTAGGGAAAATAAATACAGTTGGTCAATATGCTGGCCAAGGAAACAGTTAAGCTTGACACAAAAAGCTTCACGGATAATAAAACTCAAAAGGAAAATTTCACATTCATTTTTACAAAGCTTATATCAATTTGTACACCGTATTTCTCCCACAGCCAAACTGGCATTAAGTTGAAATTTTGCATAATTATTTCTTGTACCTGTTGCACTACCTGAAAATGTTCACAAGTCAGGAGGTTCTGAACATTTCATAAAGAATCCCACCAACATCAAAACACACTTTGGCATTGGACAATAAAATCGAACAACTCACTCCAGTGATTTCCTTGGCCATTGTTTCAGCAGTCTTAGGATCTGTTTTTCTGACTTCATTCACATGGTCCCTGGCAGCTTGCCATTCTTGTAGAAGCTGTTTCAATGAAATGGTATCGCAATTGTAAATTCGTAAACAGAGAAACTTTACAATAACAGAAAATTGTCAAATAGGAAATAAATGTATACATGATAATTGTGTTTAGGTTTTTAGATATTTCAGATCTAGACCTATTTCCTTTCTCTCTCTTCTCGGAAAGTAAACCTCACTACCTCTCCTCCCCCATCAAGTAAACCTCACCTCCCCCATCAAGTAAACCTCCCTACCTCCCCTCCCCCATCAAGTAAACCTCACTACCGCCCCTCCCCCATCAAGTAAACCTCACCTCCCCCATCAAGTAAACCTCACCTCCCCCATCAAGTAAACCTCACCTCCCCCATCAAGTAAACCTCCCCTCCCCCATCAAGTAAACCTCCCCTCCCCGATCAAGTAAACCTCCCCTCCCCCATCAAGAAAACCTCACTACCTCCCTTCCCCCATCAAGTAAACCTCACCTCCCCCATCAAGTAAACCTTACCTCCCCCATCAAGTAAACCTCACTACCTCCCCTCCCCATCACGTAAACCTCACTACCTCCCCTCCCCTATCACATAAGTCTCACTACCTCCCCTCCCCCATCAAGTAAACCTCACTACTTCCTTGTGACAATTAGTTGCCTAAAATATCAATTTCTCATCAACTTTCTCCTAACAAAGTGTTTGACGTCATGATGTTTTTCTTACTATATTCTAAGTTTGGTTAAGGTATGTTCTAAATAAGCTCTAGGTATGTTCTAAATATGTTCTAAGTTTGGTTAAGGCATGTTCTAAATAAGCTCTAGGTATGTTCTTACTATGTTCTAAGTTTGGTTAAGGTATGTTCTAAATAAGCTCTAGGTATGTTCTTACTACGTTCTAAGTTTGGTTAAGGTATGTTCTAAATAAGTTCTAGGTATGTTCTAAATATGTTTAAGGTATGTTCAAAATAAGCTCTAGGTATGCTCTAAATATGTTTAAGGTATGTTCTAAATAAGCTCTAGGTATGTTCTAAATAAGTTTAGGTATGTTCTAAATAAGTTTAGGTTTGTTCTAAATATGTTCAAGATATGTTCTAAATAAGCTCTAGGTATGTTCTAAATATGTTCTAAGTTTGATTAAGGTATGTTCTAAATAAGCTCTAGGTATGTTTCTAAGTTTGTTTACTAAATAAAATGATTCCAAAATTAAAGCCTATCTTCTCTTTAGCTTAAATAAAACATGAAAGAAAAAAAGGCTACAAAAGTTTAACATCAGAAATTCTTTGTTACCTTGGTAATTTTATGTTGTTGATTTTTCTTCATTTGATCTCTGGCAGCCAAAAACTTTTTGTGTTCATTGTTATATTTAGCTGGGAATTCTTGACCTCGAAGATAAGCCTCATAAAGATCAACTGTGTTGCCTTCCTGCTGGTTATGACACAAAACAACAAAGTTTTAATTTTGTTTTATACAAGTTCATTTCAATTTTGTTTAGTTTTTGCTTCAAGACTAATTGTAATTTTGTTTTATACAAGTTCATTTCAATTTTGTTTAGTTTTGCTTCAAGACTAATTGTAATTTTGTTTTATACAAGTTCATTTCAATTTTGTTTAGTTTTTGCTTCAAGACTAATTGTAATTTTGTTTTATACAAGTTCATTTCAATTTTGTTTAGTTTTGCTTCAAGACTAATTGTAATTTTGTTTTATACAAGTTCATTTCAATTTTGTTTAGTTTTTGCTTCAAGACTAATTGTAATTTTGTTTTCAGTCCAAGTTTATTTTCATGTACCCACTCACCTATAAATAGCTCAGATTTTGCTTAGCATCTAGTTTCAGATTAATAATAGAAAAGCTGTTATGGCAATGAGAGAAAATTAAAGGTGCCTCTTTCATTCTCAATAATTCATTTACCTGGGGGGGGGGGGGGGGGGGGGGGGGGGTCACTGGATTTATTTTTTCTTTCTAGTACGTACACATTTTATCCCTAAGTTAAAATTAAATCTTTAATTCCTGGTTTTAAGTTGTAGGAGATTAGATTTAGTTTTTATCTTCATTGATAATAATACTAAGCACCCATGACAAGACTGCATTGATGTGAATACATTTAAGACAGACATAATAATTTAAGAACTGATCCAGCATTATTATAATACAATAGAGTTGAAAACCAAGTCCGCTTAGTATGGCTTTAGTACACGACACACATCTCTAACATTTCATGAACACATTCTCACAGACGAATTACAATAACATGTACATATAAACATTCAAAGACCGCATCACAAAATAAAAGATTAGAGACATGGTTACTGCATCGATTGGGCCCCATGATGACCTGCTAACTATCGTAAAAAAATAGCAAGCTTAAAATCTATGGCCATATTACAAGATCTTCAGGCGCTCGTAAAGACCTTCCTTCAGGGAACAGTACCAGAAAAAAGAAGAGGCAGACAGAGAAAGCAATGGGAGGACAACATAAAAGAATAGACGGCCTGCCATTGAAAGAGTTTCTATCTAAGGTAAAGACAGAGAGAAATGGAGAAAGACTGTTGACGAGTTTTGCATGGTGCCCCAAAGGTCTAAAAGACTAAGGAATAGGTAAAGGTAAGGTAAGGTTCATGTAAACATAAGAACGACAGCCGAATACAGTAATTTTCATAACAGCCTGCATCAGCAATGGTCTTGATTTGCTAATGACTAGATTGCATTGATTTCAATACATAAAAGACATATAATGATTTAAGAACTGACTCTGCAACAGCTATGGTATTGATGGGTCATGTATTCTTTTATTTTTTGGGGCTTACATGTCTATAATATTGAATTCTAAAGTGTAGCTAATAACATTGAAGACTTGAATTATAAGTTAAATGCTTTTCATTCTGATAATGTACATTTCTACTTTGAGACAAATACATGAAATTTTGAAAGAAAACACCACAGTTGAGATACAAATAGACAAACACTACTTGCGATGAGATTACATCAGAAAAGAGACAAAAAAGACTTCATATGAAGAACTAATGTACATATTTCCACTGAACATTTTTAGCTAGCAGATAAAGATAGCGCACACGACTATAAAGTGGGTGTAAACCTAATAGTAATTATAATTACTGCAAGTAAAGATTATCCTTAGCTAGCTCATAAGCAATTTTTTGTTAGTATCCTAGACTTAATTACCTCTTCACTGCTGCCAGCGCTAGCAGATGTTGATTCACTACTGCTATTGGCTTTTGTGCTGTTGTCATCATCATCATCATCATCCTTATCCAGCTCCTCATGAGTGTTGATCCAGTTGTCAGGCTTATCATCATTCTGAGGCTCTTGATATTTTGTCTCAGCTGAAGAATGGAAACAAAAAAGAATTTAGGCAAATTTATTAAACCACAAAGATTGTAAACAAAATCATGGACATCTTGAAGGAGCAGTAATAAACAAAGTAGTGAACATGAACACACACACAAATTACTTCATACCTGTGTGTTCATTTTTTAACTATATTAGAATAGCAGAAAGTAAGAGACCTCAAGTAAGAAATATAAAAGAGATATTCTATATGTCGAGAATTATCATTAATACAAAAATAAATTGTTAAAAATTGCATTGAAAGTCAAATCTTTATTTTAAAATTCAAACATTTGAAATATATTTTTTGCTACTAAAAGAAATGTTTCCAGAACAGTATACTTGTGGGCAAGAAAAACAACTGATCATAAGATGATAGCAATGTTGAATGAAATGTTGAACTAAGACCAACATAAGCTTCAAGTTTTCCTTTCAAACCAGCTGCTAACCAGTTGGACCAGCTATTATTAACAACTACACCTAGACACAGATTCAAATTCCACACATAGTTTTACTTGAAATGTCAGTAGAGGGGGGAAAAAAGTAAAATGGTGCTCTCCATTAATTTGTCTTGTAAATTGACAAAAAAAGGGTGGGCTACTTAACAGTCATTCTAAGACATTTATTTTAAACACACTTTTTAAGTACACACAGCTCTCATGCATGTACAAGATTTATCACACTCTAACAGACTGCAACAAAGAAACAACAATGACTAGTTAGTAAGTAAGAGTGGAGAAGAAATGGACATTAGTACAATAAAAAAAAAACAATGACAAGAAACAAGATTGGTCTTTATTGTTCTTATAATCTGAACTGTCTCAAACTTTGCAAAGCTATGGACCAGTTATTTTTAAAAAACTGCCAGCTAAACTTGCAACTAATAATAGATTCAATAGACGCTAAGCACTTTTTTTTAACCTCCAATATCTCAAAGCTGTGGCCAGTACTGTTTATAATGCTACAAAGAAATCATTTGTATGCTTCACTCTTGCTATTTCTATGATTATGAAAGCTCATCCTCTCTGCAATTTTGTCAGATAAGATATGTGGATGAATAGAATGAGTTTGTTTGTATGCATGTTTGGCCAACTTCTTCTGTATTTATATTATCATTGTAAGCTAATTGTAGCTAGAGTAGTTTAAATTTAATTTGGACATTACATGAATTCGGACATTTGCTGTTTTTAATTAATTAAAGTAATTATTTTAATATTTATTACAAAACTAGCGCACTGTATAATGTGCTTGTCCATTTTCCAATGATTCTGACCCAATTTCCTTCCATTTAGCTGTCTTTTTATGTAAGAAAAACGAATTTCAAATTTATAAGTCAGGTTGTTGTTTTTTCCTATGTTACCAGGATGACTTTACCTCTTCCTAGGATTAAGACTATATTTTTGGCTAAGGCTATACTAATGAGCCCGGCAATATTTCTTCTGTTTTTGGAGCTAATTTATATGATTCATAAGCCAAGTTGTTTGATTCCATAAAAAAAATTAATTAATAGGGTGTCCGATTTAAATTACGATTTTCTTACAAAATTTATTTCGGACAGCCAGTTTTGGACATCAATGTTAATGATCTTATATTATATTTGTTCGTTTATTGTTGTTTTTTTAGAGAATAAATGGGCAAATATTTGGAGTGAGCTTGGTACATTGAATGAAGTGAAATGCTTAGATCTAGACCTACTAGATAGATCTTGATTTATATATAGAGAATATAGAGGATTCAGTTAGGCAAGAATGGCAATCCTAACCTGTACTATACTACAAAAGATCATCTGTATTAGAAATGTATTAAATGAATAAACAAAAAAACCCTGCACAACAACAAAAATCTCTTTAATGCACTTATCAGTGAAGACTTTAGTGATAAACAGAAATGTCCATTTGAAAAATTTAATTTAAAAGCTCTAAGACAAGGCTGTCAGTAAGGAACTGTGACGTAGCGGCTGTCACTTCCGTTGGAAACCGTGTGCAAGAAGGTCATTCCAACTAGAGAGATCACTAACAAGGTGTGAGGGCTGAAATGTGCAGGTCAGAAATGGTGTTGACAATTTGCTTTTAACAAAACTGTGTTGAGAAGAGAAAGCAAATACAAGTACATGGAAAGATTATCTAAGCAACGTAATGATAGTGTGTTGTTGTAGACGGTGCATTAAGTGTACACACTCCTCAGTCTAGAGCTGAACTACAGAGGATGTCATTTATTCAATATTCAAACTACTTTGAAGGTGAGCCACATCGACTGAGTTAGGTCAGAACGCCAATTAGCGACACATACAGAGACAGCCTGTGTGTGCTGTGATAGGAAGGGTGGGTGGGGAGAGATTGGTTTGACAGGCGATTGACGTCATGCTTAAAAACAGCCAGTCTAGGCGTTACATCAGAGAATAAGAAACATCCAGTCGAAGTAAAACATTAGGCAGGGGAGGGAAGGAGTGAGATGTTGTCCCCCAAAGCTATTTCGACCTCCGTTGTGTATCTGCAGTTTTTCAATATTACATGAGCCATGTTCAAGTGACTTGAGCCATTCTGTTAGTGCCTGACAACTCTAACTAACATAGTTTGTAGGACAATGTTAGAGAGTGAACAACAAACCATTCTTCTGAAATAATCTAATTGTCCATTATAGGATTAGACCAGCGATGCCCAAACTACGGCCCGCGGGCCAGATTCGGCCCGCGACATGGTTTTATCCGGCCCGCCAAAACATTGGGGGAAAATGTAAAAAAAAATTTTGTTTTAATTAGAATGTTGAAAAAATATTCTCTTTAAATTAGGATTCTCACTCATTCTTTGATGAATTCCATCTTTAGGTTTGGTATTCTAATATTCATAGCAATTTTTTTTGAATTGTAAGAACACAAGTGTTTTTGTTTTGTTTTTTCAATGACGATAAAACTACACAGCTATTTTTAATTCTTTGAAAATTCTGTTACTGTCTTGAGCTAGCCGTGTCCTTGACACCCTGTGTGTGCAACACAGAGCATCATTAATGCATCATTTTGGATCGAGTTCTATGGATATCAAAGCCATGGTACCGTAGTGTTTAATGTTAGTGAAAAGTGGAGTGTAGAAACTTTCTGGAAAAGTGGACAGATCTTTACCTTTTTTGTGGAATATGATAGTAAGCCAATATGTTTGATTTGTAAAGAAAGTGTGGCTGTTTTTAAAGAAAATAACATTAAAAGGCATTATGAAGCCAAACACATAAACACACATGGTGGCATTCTTGGTTTGAGCCGCGAAGACAAGATTGTCAAGTTACGACTAGAGATTGGGGGATCGACAAGAATATTTAACAAAAAGAGACAAGAGAATGAGTCTGTGATAAGGGCCAGCTACAGAGTTGCTCACATCTTAAGTAGAGCAATAAAGCCTTTTTCCGAAGGCGAATGTGTAAAAAAAAGTGCTTGCTACCAGTGATGGAAGAAATATGTCCTGAAAAGAAGAATGAAGTAGAAGCTGTGAGCCTTTCTCGCATGACAATTACAAGGCGAGTGGAAGATTTGGGTGAAAATCTCCATTCACAATTAAAAGACACAGCAGCAGAATTTGAAATGTTTTCTATTGCCGCTTACGAGTCCACTGACGTAACTGATAACGGGGCGCAACTCTTGCTATTTATTTATCGCGGTACAAACAGTAATTTTTATATAACAGAAGAGTTAGCAGCTATGAGGAGCATGCACGGGACTAAACCTGTGAAGACCTGTTCAAAGAAGTGTCAACCATCATAGAGGACCTTGCTCTTCCTTGGAATAAATTAGTTGGAGTGACTACTGATATCGCTAGAAATATGGTTGGATGTCACACCGGACTGACAGCAAGAGTTATTAAAAAAGTGGTTGAGTCAAATGGAACTGAACCCCTGAGGCTTCACTGCATCATTCACCAGCAAAATCTCCGTGGAAAGGTTTTGAATCTGGACCATGTGATGATGTTTGTGCTCAACACTTCTATACATTTAAACCAATACATGAACGTTGAATCCCAGAACTTTCAAAGATTTTCTGACAGAAATAGAGTCTGAATATGAAGATGATCTATTTCCCAGTTAAGTGCCGGGGGGGGGGGGGGTTGTTAAGCCAAGGAAAGGTATTAAAACACGTTTTTGATTTGAGACACGAAATTGAAATATTTATGACGGAAAAATCAAAAGAAGTGAACTGAAAGACCCCTCATGGTTGTGGGATTTGGCTATTTTATGCGACATTACATCACATCTAAATGAACTCAACACATGTGCATGCAGACATAGGTGCTTTCCAAACAAAATTGCAACTCTCCATTCAACAGGCGGAAAAGGTGCATCTTGTCCACTTTCCAACCTGTACCACTCTACAAAATGATAAGCAGCTAAATATGTCTTTCCCAAAAGAAAGAATAATCCATCTTCTGAGGCTCTTGATGAATAATTCCAGTGAAAGATTTGTGGATTTTCAGAATTAAAAAAAATGAAATCCGTCTTTTTGAAAATCCGTTTGCTGCCGATTGTCAAGTGCTCCAACAGATCTGCAACTGGAACTGATTGACTTACAAAGCCAGACATCCCTGCTTGACAAATTTCAAGTGATGCAGACCATTGACTTCTACACGCGTGTTACCTGCAGAAACTTTTCAAAATTTTCGAAAACAAGCGCTAAGGACGATCACAATGTTTTCAAGCACTTATTTGTGTGAACAAACTTTCTCAATGTTGAAACAGGCCAAAACCAAGTTACGTAATCGCCTCACGGATAAACATATAGATACAGTGCTCCGACTTGGTGTTTCATCTATGCAGCCAGATATTCAGAAGATGGTTTTAGATAAACTTCATGCATCACATTAATTTATGTAAGTAGGTCCACAAATAAAACTATTAAAAATAGCTTATTGTGTTGTTTTTTTCTTTTTGGTGATATGGCCCGCGACACGAAAGCCGAAAATTAAAATGGCCCGCAGACCAAATAAGGTTGGGCATCACTGGATTAGACAAATAAAATAAAGAGATCCATAGCCTTTATCGATCTCCAATGGGTTTTTTTTTTGTTACCCATATTTCCTGACTCATGCGATCATGATTGATTTTTAAAATGTCATTTTATTGTTAAAAGATAAGGTGGGAAAACAGCTTGTATTTCAACAGTTTTAAAATTACTTGGACAAATAAAGTTGTTTTTTTTTAAATGGGACATGACATAAACACAATCTTTCCTGTTGAAAATGTGAAACTTAAGAAACAAGGGATATCATTTGGTGCATTCTACAAAAAGTGTTCGATCAGAACATTGAAACAAGAGGATAGGAAAGGCAGATCCAGATGATCCCAGAGCGTGTGTTGAATTGGGTTGAGTTGTATACTGTGAGAACGAATAACACGTGACCTGAGCCTACTAGCCAATTACGATAGATTAGTTGCAAAAAATAATTCAACTTAAAGTTCTACTCGAGAATTGAAGATATAGAGGAAAAAAAACGCAGTTATACTTTGTCTACTAATGTAGAGCAGCTCAACATGACATTAGTTGACTGCAAAGAAGCTTATCATCGGAGAGGTGTGCTTAATTAGTACAAGGCACATTATTTCCTGTGTGCCATCGCCCCAGACAATACACCTTAGTGGGAGAACTCGACTGTAGGCTCGGCCAGGGTGCGCAGTAGAAATCAATAAGCTTCCGAGTGAGCTGGCCACGCAGCCCCCCCCCCCATCCATCCAAAAGGAAGGGATCGCGAGCCGCTTGGATTGGCTCGTATTGATTACAGCCGTTTTTGTTTTTTTTGTTGGTTTTTTTTCTGCACAAGTTGCTTGGTGCTTTGTTCTTGAGTTGTATAGTATTTCTTATGAGCAAGTGTCATCACACAAAAAGTGTTTGAAGATGTAATTTAAAAAACATGGACTAAATCCCAACATTATGCCGCAGGTTAAGCAAAAGGTAACTTGAAGCAATCATGGATTACAAAATCATGACGCCGCTATGATATACAGAAAAACATGATTACGAAGAGGGGGAGGGGGGAATGGTAAAGACAATGTATGTGATTGGCCTGGAGACAATATCCTGCCAAGGCGACAAAAGCAGCAGACTATCTAATGTACATGGCGGAGCCAAGCTCTCACCTAGCACACAGGTGTTCCTGGGATCTACTCATAAGAACAATTTACGGGTGGAGTGTTGCATTAGATACAAGGAGGTATAGCTGGGATAGCAATGGGGCTCCTTGAGACATGACTTGTAGCGGGGGGAGGGCAAGAAATTGTTACTTGAGACGTCTGTAGTTTTTTTGGGTTAGTTCAAAAACGTTGGCAGGTTAGTGAACTCGCAGACGTGAAGAGAGAGAGAGAGAGAGTGGAAGAAAGATGTCTTTTCAAGCAAACAATGTCTCTGACCTTGGCCAGAACCAGTGCATGAACGACTGTAATAAGTAATAGGTCTGTTACTATCTTGTGTTTCACGATGCGTATGAAATTATGCTACGATTGCCACACTATAAAAAGTATTTAAGATGCAATTAAAATAAAATTTGCTTGTTTTTATGACGCTTCATCTGATTCTCTGGATAAGTTCGTTCTAAACGTGGAATGTAGTAAAAGGGGATCTGGTCTAACTTCTCAAGCAAGAGAAACATTACGGGGAAAAAAGACCTCTGCATTAGACAAATGAAGTTGATAGTCAAGTCCCCGAATCATTATCCCTCTATGACTCTTTAGAGACATTTGGGGGGGGGGGGGGGATTTAACTTGAGAAACAAAAAAATAGACTTGGTATATATATATATATATATATATATATATATATATATATATATATATATATATATATATATATATATATATATATATATATATATATATATATATATATATATATATATATATAAGTGATGCCCAAAATCCGGCCCAGACGTGGTTCCATCCGGCCCGCCCAAAAAAATGGTACAAAGTGTAGAAATTCCCCATCCAAGAAGAAAATGTTTGAAAGTGATTCTTTACCATCATTAGGGCCCTCACTTTTTGTCTGATGGAATGGTACCATGACCTTTCACATTTGTTTAAGAAATATTACTCTGAATGTAGAATTTAGCTCGAAAAGCGAACGGATGTTTACTTTTTTGTGGGACATGATAATAAACCAATATATTTGTTTTATAAAGAAAGTGTGTCTGTTTAAGAAAAACAACAACATATAAACGGCATTGTAGGGCCTATAAGCAAATATGACGTCAATCTTGGTTTGAGCCGGGAATAAAAAGATTGTGAAACTTTGCCTAGAGATTGTAGGATCGTTGAGAATATTTACCAAATAGAGACATGAAAACGAGTCTGCAAGCTACAACGTTACTCACATTTTAAGTAGAGAAATGAAGCCATTTTTCGACGCGTAAAAAATACTTCAAATATTCCATTAATTAATTTAATTTTAGATCCACTAGTTTCTAACCAAATGATTTTAGGTCAATTTCAATTCGTTTTCGGATCTTTTCGTTGATGTGGCCCGCGAAACGAAGGTTGGAAATTAAATTGACCCGCAGGTCGAATTAGGTTGGGCATCACTGATATATATCATACTATAAATCCTATATAATAATACAAGTACATTCAATGTCAACATAAATAAATAAAGAGTGTAAATTGTATGTTTATAGCGTTATATTTTATGCAAGTTCAATTGGTAAAATACAGTTGTCTATTATTTCAACTACTTGCCTATGAGAAACTCTTTTCGGTCTACACACGCTAGAACATATCTTTTCCTATTATTTAACTATCTGTTCGTCAATATGAGGGTTTAAACTATCAGTACCAATGAGTAAATTAACTGTACATCAGTATGAGGCTTTCAATGCTTGTTATTTCGAGTTCTCACCAACTAGACAAGACAAAAAAAAATTATTTTTACTAAGTCTCCGTGTAGAGATCAAGGCTGCTGGTTTCCTGTCCTTAAGAACGGTATGAGGTACTGGCCAAACATCTGCAAGTCCATTGAAACAAAGATCTCGCCACGTCCTGCAGGAGATGGGGCAAGGAGAGGGGAGACAACGGTCGATTGAGTGTGTGTGTGCTTGTGTGTTGAATGAGTGAGTGTTGTATCTAGGTGAGTGTACATATACACAAGGGGGGTGGGAGTGAGGTTTAAGCTCGGTAGGAATGTGTGAATCACTCCAACTTGACTATACAATGAAAGGGTTTAGATCTAAGTTATTCAACAGAATAAGTCCATTTGACTTTGTCCATGATAGAAAGACATTTATGACCCAATAGAATTGTTCGTAAAAATTTCAAAGATATCACAGACACACACACACACGCCACCACCAATTTTACATTTACTCGACACGTTTAGTGTTAGTCATTCTTATCAATTCCCCATTTAATTAAATGATCCCATAGCGTTACGAACAAACAAAAAACTCTGCCTAAGCTGAGATAGCTTTCAAAATTTAAAAAAAATATATTGGACAAGAAATTTTCTTAATTGATATCTCAGCCATTATGAAGTCATAGATCAACAGAGAAATCAGCAAAACAAGACAAGGGTTATTTGAAATAAATAAACCGTGAACTTTATTTGAAAAAACAAAACAGTATTAAAGCCAAAAGAAAAAGGTCTATTTCATCTATACAGTGATGTATGATCAGGTTGATGGCGACAGACATTCATCAGGATTAAAGAAAATTGTATAGTGACTCTTTAAGTAGCTTATTTCAAAATGATTCCACACGAAATCTTGGAACTTTTAACATTTGATGCTTGATAATAAAACGTTTTTTTTTCTTAACGTAGACATTTTTTTTTACATTTGAACACTAGTGTTTTAAGGCATAGACACTATTTAAAAAAACAACAACTTGAAGACATGTACACTGTTCTAAATACAAGTACAATATCCGACACTAATTCTACATGACTTCAAAGGAAATAGAACACGTAAAGAGTAGTACTAGCTAATGCTATCAGTGATGCGGCGAGATATAGCGTGAGTGTAGATGTAATGAGTGTACAAGCTATTGGGTAGCCTTTAATTATTAACACAATTTTAAAAAAAAAGTCTAAATAAGCTCTTAACTAAATCAGATGTGTCTTCATGCTGAATCAAGAACATACTGTATCGTAGAAACAGAACTAACAAAGCCAAAAGTACAGACTGGTGTGAGTCAGACCCCTCCCCCCCCCCCAATATGTCCACTTGACTAATTCCGACACAGCGCGAGACAGTGACGTGCCGCCTATGAATCATTTGTATTGATTGTTCCTAGGGGCCGCCACCAGTGGGCGTCTTGAAATAATGAAATAATAAGCAACAAGTGAGAGCGTCACAGAAGATAAAAAGAGCTAGCTAGTGAGCTTCCAATGACGTCTCAATTATGGCGTTTAGTTACCAGAGAGGAGACAGTCATGTCTAGTGTTGAAAAAAACTTAATTGCACATAGTGCTGGAGTTCTTCCAATACTTCTATCAAAGCAACCAAACCAGAAGGAGTGAGAGTGTGTGTGTAAAGCCGGGACGGTCAGGCTCATAGTGCGAAATTAGATCGACAAGAAAAAAAAGGGGGGGTGGGAGCAAACAAGATGTGAGAAGCACGCACACACACACATATATAAAAGGAGAGGGTTAAAATGACATTTTTACAAGGGTGTAATATTTCGTCCCGAAATGACATTTTAAAACTTATAGTTTCGTCCCGAAATGACATTTTAAAACTTATAGTTTCGTCCCGAAATGACATTTTAAAACTTATAGTTTCGTCCCGAAATGGCATTTTAAAACTTATAGTTTCGTCCCGAAATGACATTTTAAAACTTATAGTTTCGTCCCGAAATGACATTTTAAAACTTATAGTTTCGTCCCGAAATGACATTTTAAAACTTATAGTTTCGTCCCGAAATGACATTTTAAAACTTATAGTTTCGTCCCGAAATGACATTTTAAAACTTATAGTTTCGTCCCGAAATGACATTTTAAAACTTACAGAAGTGTTTTAGTGTCATGGCAAAGCAACAACAGCAACAACAACAATTTTTTTTATAACAGCTTGTTATGTGCTTTGTTATATGAACAACCACACAGTAATAACATAGACGCAAACAAACACAACATACACACAACCACACAGTAATAACATAGACGCAAACAAACACAACATACACACAACCACACAGTAATAACATAGACGCAAACAAACACAACATACACACAACCACACAGTAATAACATAGACGCAAACAAACACAACATACACACAACCACACAGTAATAACATAGACGCAAACAAACACAACATACACACAACCACACAGTAATAACAGACGCAAACAAACACAACATACACACAACCACACAGTAATAACATAGACGCAAACAAACACAACATACACACAACCACACAGTAATATCCAACGATGATGAAGAAAACAAAAGAATTTTACAGGTGCCACACATCAAACATAATAAACTTCCTAATCGTATCATGTGATACACATCAAACATAATAAGTCTTCCAATCGTGTCATGTGATACAAATAATCTGACATAGTGACTGTGATGCTATTCTTTATATCAGACATAACAAGCTGAATTGTACTATCTGGTGTGGGGTCAAGTCTGTTTCTAGACTTTAACTTTGTTGTATCATAATAGTACATATTCCTACATCGCACAAATAATTTGAAGGAAAACAGCATCATGATCAAACTCGGGTTGAGAGGTTCGAACCTTCCCTTGCTAGAGCGCTGAAACAGTGGCGCATGTCTTGTACGAGTGTCCCCAGCTCCGCGAGCTAAGGGGGGACCTGTCTGTGCAGTCACTCGACTTGTATGGTAGCTATGAGGCACTATGCCGGACGGCTAAGTTTCTTGCCAGAGCACTACGGGAGGACTAGTCCTTCGTGCTCTGATTTTTCAATAGGAGTTCATCTCAGGTTGTTATGCGACAGCATAACTGCCCTCTGGTAACTGGGGTCATTTCCTCCTCTTGCTCTGTGATGTTGCTGGAACCTCCGACTTTTCCTGGCCAACTCTAACGCTCGAATGGTGCAGAGCTCTGATGGTTAGGGGTTAGGGTGAAACGCTGAGCTCTGGCTGATATGGTTTGTGCACGCTCGTTTGGTGTAGGGACTGTCCCTGCAGAGCCTAGAGCTAATGCTGAAATTGATCAGCCGTCGCCCTGAAGACCGGTTAAGGGTCAAGCCCTTTAAAATCTTCTTAAAATCTTCAGGCTCTAAACTGGCGGTTTAAAAAAAAAGGTCTCCTGCCTCACTCCACTTTGGTGAATTAAATCCTGCCCATACGAGTAAAATAAAGATATCTTGTTTTTGAAATACTCTAGACAAACTCGACCAGAAATCATTGAAAGGTTGATCTTGGAGTCAGAATACAGTGTGTGAGTGTGTGGTGGTGTCCTCGTTACCGAGAAGAGCTAATATATATTTTTTCCGTGTCTAATTACTCCAATAGTTTGTGGAACACCTATCCAGGAAGCACTGACAAACGGGGCAGAGGCAGCCTTTGGGGTTTGCGAATGGGGTAACAGGCCTCGATATAAAGATATTCTTTGGTCACCGTCAGACCAGATATGACCTTCGCCCAGGGCCCAGCGACCCGCCTCTGGACGGGGAAAAAGACTGATTGTGGCCTTCACTTGATACGCTAGTGCAGTTGGTATCTAAGCAGAAAGAGCAGAGAGCCGTACTCTATTGGAGAAAATGGACGTCTTCAGACGGAAAAGGGGTGGGGGAGTCATCGATAATTGCTTTCCTGTGGTGTCTGGTATTTTAAATTGGTAAAACCATAGGAATTACGCAGCTCTGTTATAACGTTGGCAACTCCCTTATGCCGTTGTGTTAGGACTATATCAATATCTCAGTGACTGAAAACCATCAGGCTAGTATAAGACCCAATCAGATCACATGGCTTTATTTCTAGCTTCATATGTGCCTTTAACAATAAGAAACTAATAGTCATAGAAAAAAACTCCTAACTGCTTCGTATATATGTATTCCCCTTCCCATATTCAAACACATAGATAGACACAAGTGGTCATTTCCTGGCTCTTCGAGCAATCCACTTGAAGTGCAGTGGCGACCAACAGTACGACATCTTAGGACCAAGCAGTCAATTACCGTAAGTCCCTCGCACCCCCGACAGAGAGAACAGGACTTTCTACTGGATGATTCACAGACCCTGGAGTGGCCAAGGTTTATTGGCGAACCCGCAATTGGACATCTTTTTAAATTGGAAATCATAATACCATTCCTTTCGTCTCTATTCATTTCGCATTGAACTTTCCCCCCTAAATATAATGCTGTCTACATATTCAATATATATAGCTTTAAAAAATTAGGGGATAGGTCTCACTTTCTAGTCTTGGCAGGCAGCCATTTCAGTATTTGGTTTGACACTTATGCCAAGGCGGCAACAGTGTTACTGTGTAACGGCTCTTCCAGTGAGATATTAAAGTGTGTGTGTGGTATACATTAGACCAGTCTTCTAGCAATATGAGCCTGCGTGTGCAGTCTGGAATCTTCCAATGTATTCTCGAGTCACAATGACCTTAACTTGACCAGGTCTCCGAAGACTAGGTGATAGTATTAATCAATGGCTGTGACATATTGCTAGCTTGTCACCTGTCCGATGTATTGCTGGACAGGACGTAGTCTGTGTCACTTTTGAGTGCAAGCCAAACTTTCATTTCTTTCAGTCCATGAGAACTGAGCGGATCCGTTAATGGAATATTGGTTGATGACTCTAAAGCACACCCTGTAGATTCTAAGGTCTATGTGTCACATAGGAGCACTTAATGGCTAGTGTCTTATTCCCATTTCTACCCCCCCCTCTCTTTTATTTCTCCAATGACTCTTTGCTCTTTGATTCCTTTCTTTGCTAAACTAGAATCAGGTTTCAATAATTACACCAGGACGTGTAGACAATAACTACAAACTCTTGATTGGGCGACAGAATGTGTGCAATAAGTTGTAAGTCAACTATTTTAAAACACATAGATCTACTTCAAACACAAGTACTTATGATTGTATATGGTGTAGATATCAGTAGATTCGATTGGCCATCTCGTGTAATTCATCGTTATCCCAAAGTTGTTGTTTTCAAAGCTACTATCAACTCTGTCTGTCTGTCTGTCTGGTACACATTTTGTTCACGTCATTTCCCCCACTTCCCCATCCTCGGATCAAGATGACACAATGCACAATTAGTCATTGACCAATTATTATATCAATTAGACGTAATTAATTCATTTTATTTTATATAAAATCTTTTTAAAAGAAAAAAACTCACCAAGCTTGAGATAAAAGATTTCTTAGATAAAGGGAGATAAGATAAGGGTAGAGAATTAGACGTTATTAACAATTTTAAGATAGCTACAGTAAAATAATACTCAAATGTTAGTGCATGTTTATGTAAAGATTATAACTAAGACTATAATTATATTACTCAATTATTAAGAAAACTTTGTGTAGGATTTGTTAATGAAAGCTGTCTCAATCACTATCTTCACAAATAAATTCCTTTCTACAAAAAATATATTGACTTGCATCCTCCATAGCACTCCAATGGAATGCTCTCACAATTTAAAAAAAACAACTAAATAAATTGGGGTTTGTGTAGAAGTCTTCTTTAACAATATAAGAACTGTTTTGAACTCTAGTATTGAAATATGTTGCTTGTATTTGTACAGACTGAAGACAGACAGGCAACAGCGATACCGTGACAGCCGTGACTTCAATACGACCTACTTTAATACAACCAACTCGTACAACTGGGCAAGTATGGAACTTCTAATGATGTCATATCAAAAGAATAGAATAGTTGATTGTGTTTGGGAGAGAGACAGAGAGAGAGAGAGAACAATCATAGGACGAACAAAGAGGCGATTTTAAAAAAATATATAGATTCATTGAAGTAGAAGACAGAGGTGTCTATGTCAAAGTGCCAAGTCACGAAACTGAGAATAGATTCTTCCTCAGAGTACGATAGTAATTCAATTTTTCCTTCCAATGGGAGACTCGAGGTAGGAGAGAGGAGGGAAAAAAAACCTCCCAGCCTCCTGACTGGCGGATATAAGAGCTGGCTGGAAATCGATGGATGTCAAGGCGATGTTACAAATATAATCGTTGTGTTTCCTCCACAGTACACGCACACACACACACACTTCAAGTAGAATGAACAGAAACTGTCTAATTACAAAGTACAGGTTTTATACGTTATTAATTCTCAAACTCAGAAGAAGTATTTCGGCAAATACAATTTTATTCTTACGGTCAATGTACTCAATAGAGATAAGGTTTAGTTGTTTTATTTTATTCATTGTGTGTTCTGACATGAACTATGCAGAACTACGCAGGCACACACAGGGGCACACACAGGCACACACAGGCACACACACACACACACAGGCACACACACACACAGGCACACACACACAGGCACACACACACAGGCACACACACAGGCACACACACACACAGGCACACACACAGGCACACACACACACGGGCACACACGTTACTGAACATTTCCTTGCACAGTCGTCTTGCTGGAACTGGGAACAAATAATGGATTATGGCTTATCTCCCTTTCCTGTCCATCGTGTCATGTCAAATCTCTGTTCATGCATACAATAATTGCTTGATTTTTTCTCTCTTAAAATTAAGTATGCATAATATATATATAACAACAAATATGTTATATCTAATCTTATATATTACAGACGTTACTTCAAAAAAAAAAAGAGATGATATTATTTAAAGGGCAATATCTGGTTATTGATATCTTAATTCTCCTATCAGCCACCTGGGGAGGCGCTCGATGGGACATCAAAAACTCTCAAAGTTCTGCTAATGAGAATACAATTTCATGTGTTTTTAAAAAGCTTGTTATCAACTCTGTCTGGTAAAACGTTAGAACTCGTTATTTTTTCACACACCCATTCTCAGTTTATGTTAAAACTTTAAACATTTATTGTACCTAACAAAACATGAATCACTAAAAAAATTTACTAATTAGTTAATTAATTATTGTTCATTATTTTGTTTGAACATAGAAAATTGTCTCCAGTTAGCTTAGTACTCTCTCCATATAGAACAAAATACAATAATAAATTGACGTCTAAATGATTATGTAATTGGTTAATATTTTTTAAATTCGTGTGTTGTCATCGACAAAAAAAATAATTGTGTAAAGTTACCACTTGATCCACCAATGGGAAGTGAGAGAAACAAACGTGTCAACTATTTGGACCAGACAGTTCAAGAGGGAATCAGAATAAGGCTATGCAGTAGTCTCCTGTGTAAACAAGTCAATAAGGAATTGTTTGTTTTTATCTGACTTTATAGCGAGGGGACATAACAAACAACTCATCCCACAGTTCAATCCTTCACCTGCCCAGACCAAGCCTAGTATTTCTATGAAATCAGAAACATTCCACAGTCCGGCTGTTTGGGATCACGTCTTTTCAACAACGCAAGCAACTGAAATGGCATTTTACCATTGAACTTTTGAAAGACATAATAGTGTGCGTCGCTGTTGAATGTGTAATACAAGCCATGATGAGACGTCCATGTATAAATGACATTTGGATGGCTAATTGAACAACAGGAAGCTTGGAAATACTTGCAGTCAATGTGTGTTGGTGTGTGTGTGTGTGAGGACAGAGAATGAATGCGACCACAGCACAGACAGTAGCCAACATAACCTTTTTTTTTCCTATATATGCCCACATGAATGTAAGAAAGATGAATAGCTCGCAGTTCATAAGACAATTCGGTAATATTTAGAGTTGGCATTCAGAAATCATTTCCACGAGATAGCACCATTGCGTTGCTCATAGATCGACAAGTGTAACCTTAACATTCTCTTCAACCAACTAGTGGAAGGGGGTACAATGAAACGTGTTGGTCACTTTGTATTTTATATACAGATAGTTTTATAACATGCTATTAAAACTCGCGCTTAATTGAAGAGCTGACGAGGAAAAAAGCTTTTCTCATTTAATGGCTTTGCGAATAAGCGGCACGTAGGCATTATTTTTTTTTTCCATTAAGTGAATCGTGCAATTAAGCGGTATGCAATTAAGATGGTTCAACTGTATTTTAAAAAGGATACTTTTTAATTATTTATCGAAGTGTATCACTCTTAACAGTTGGCTGGTGACAGAATCGATAGTAGAAAAAAAATAAAAGTGTGCCTCAAATGACAGGATGATTACTGCTGCTTGACAGAGAGAAGACGGAGAAACTGTAATGACAAACTACGTCGCTACTCCAACCATTAAGTGTGGCTCAATACCAAGACTTAGTTTTTAGATGTTCAGGAATAGCACTAGAACTGGAGGATGTAAGAATAGAAGTGCAACAACTAAAGGTCAAGAGAAAACAACAAAACAAAAAGACATAAACTCGTTACGAAAAAGTGTTTGTAATGAAAGTGTTATACTATCGTTACGAGAAAGTGTTTGTAATGAAAGTGTTTTACTATCGTTATGAAAAAGTGTTTGTAATGAAAGGGTTATGCTATCGTTACGAAAAGGTGTTTGTAATGAAAGTGTTATACTATCGTTACGAAAAAGTGTTTGTAATGACAGTGTTATGCTATCGTTACGAAGCAGTGTTTGTAATGACAGTGCTATGCTAAACAAACGCTCGTTGTGAAGAGAACCTATTAAACTTCATATTTCTTGAAGAACTCCATGTGAGAGCTGTACATTTTTGTTTCAACAGTGGGCTCATACACATTGATTTGTATTTATTCAAGGGCCCCAACTTATTACAATTCGACTTCAGGCCTTTCGACATAGATCAAAGTGTATGCGATAGAAACGAACGAATCTATTGAAACTTGAGGAAAGATATTTGATTTGCAGATGGGATGGATATGTTGAGGGAACGAGTATGGAAGCATCAGCCTGTTGTCAATATGATATAGTAGATCTAAACCAACGTATTGTTATTTTAACATTTGAAAACCAGGCTGTTATTTCATCCATTTATTTAGAATCTTGATGTTAACATGTTGTATTCAAACCTGAGTTGAGTTCAACAACTTTGGACTCTGGTGTAATGTCACATACTGTAACGTAAACGCATACGACTCGACTTCTAAGTCCAGAGAAACTGCTGTACTTTTACTCACGGAAAATGTACTAAGTACTTTAAAACTTAGATTCGTGTATCTTGATAGCGTAAATTAATACTACTTTATGGAGCAGAGACCTGGATAACCACCATCACCACCAGGCAAAAAAATCCAGGTATTCATTAATACCTGCTTAAGAAGAATCTTATGATCCAAAGGTCGGACAAGATATCGAATGAGGAACTGTGGCAAAGAACAAAACAGCAGCCCATTAAAGTAGATATCCTTCAAAGACGCTGGAGATGGATAGGTCACACCCTTGGCAAGCCTGCATCCAACATAACAAAGCAAAACCTGACATGGAACCCCCAAGGAAAGAGGAAGAGGGTACGGCCCAGGAATACATGGCGCCGCGATTTGGAAGCAGATGGGCAAGACATGGGGACAGTTGGAGAGACTCGCCCAGAACCGAGATGCCTCGAGGAAGCTGGCTGGTGGCCAGAAGGGACCACAGGCAGAGATGAGATGAGAGATCACGGAAAACGTACTAAGTACTTTAAAACTTAGATTTGTGTATCTTGATAGCGTAAATATTAAGGCACGAAGGTCATTTCAAACAATGCTTATTACGATGCTTGATTACTGATGAAATGTGCTCCCATCAAAAGTGCCTAAGAGATGATTTCCTGTGGAAAGACAAAGGACGTTATACCCTATGGCTGACACATAACTAAAACGAGTAAGTGGACACGATATTCGAACGCAAGAACAGAGCAGCCCATTAGTTGTTTTCAATTAGAACCACCACCCAACATACACACACACACAGAAAAGAGGAACAGCTATTGATCTGTAGGGCTACACGTATGACATGCTATCTGTCTATTTGCGTGGACTGGAACGATGCTGAGAGAATTGCGCCAAACAAAATGATGGACAGTGTGACGCACTGCGAGTCAAAGACAAGAGATAACTAAAGAGAGAAAAGACAGGAGATGAACGACAAAATGCCCTGGAGATATTGGCTTGTTAGTAGCAAGAGGCGGTTACAGCAATCGTCTTCGAGAAAACTGTTACGTTTGGAATTGTGTGCGTAGAAATGTCCATGATTTACTGTATACTAGACAGTAGAATGATAAAACATTGTCCATGATTTACCGTTTACTTGACAGTAGAATGATAAAACATTGTCCATGATTTACCGTATACTAGACAGTAGAATGATAAAACATTGTCCATGATTTACTGTTTACTTGACAGTAGAATGATAAAACATTGTCCATGATTTACGTATACTAGACAGTAGAATGATAAAACATTGTCCATGATTTACTGTTTACTTGACAGTAGAATGATAAAACATTGTCTATGATTTACTGTTTACTTGACAGTAGAATTATAAAAAGAAAATTAAAAAAATACTTTTCCACACCCCCCAGCGTGAGTTGATAAAAGCTTAGTAAATACAATGTGAATGATGATACTTTGACCTAATTGAATCTTATATCCAAGACAAGTAAAGAAAATGCAAGAGTTATGTAAACGACTTCAGTGAAAACAATTGCCACTGAATATGTGTATGCGTGTAATGTTGAAGTATAAAAAAAAATGTGTGTGTTCGTGTGTTAATTATGTTTATTTTTTAAAAGGATACATTGCGTACGAAAGTCAACAAATATTTATGCTACTTCATTTGTGTTCCAGCTATAATAACCGATGTAATATAATATTCTTGACACTCTGGAAATACTTCACACCGTTTACACAGAGTTATACATAGTATTGTACATATCGGATTTCGTCTGAAACCAACCAATGTCCTCAAAGTTCTACTTAAAAATAAACAGAGCAGAACAAGGTCTCGTATCGGTTACAGTAACACCAGAGGAATGAATTCTGTTACGTGACATCTAAGCTTTAAGTTCTGTTATCAGCCCAAACGGTAAGCTGTACATTCGTCTCCCTTTGGAGGCATCCTTTTCAGTCTGAAGTAAGATCCCAGAACACATTCAATTCCAAATACGTACTAGGCCTCACCTGGGAAAGTGGAGGAAGTGGGCCCAGTAACAGGTCAACAGCAATGGGTTAGGATGTAACAATATCAAATGTAAACAATTGACGAAGATTTAACAAAGCAACATTTAGCATAACGAGCATTTAAAAAAAACGCTTTTAGTAAAAAAAAAAAAAATATGTTAGTCCTTTAGAATATAGAACGCAAAGAACTTTGACTTGTATGTTTATTGAGCTGCAGACATGTACAGGATGCCGCCATAGTCACGTGGAGATGTTGCAATGAAATAAAAACATGCCAGAAACAATTAATTGTATTTGAAATAATTGAAGAGCTAAGCATCCTCTTGACTGACACTTAACTACCGGCTGTGATTACACTTCACAACACAACGATTGTAGTCGACCTCTTGAAATTCAATGTTTCGACACGAATGCAGGGAATATGACCAAAATAAAAACTGAGTGCAGCATCATGGATTAATTGCTTTTACTAGAGATGAAAGTTCTAAACATTACCGTTCTTCAAGACTACACAAGATAAAACATGTCTAAAACTTGCAATAACAAAAATAACATTGAGAGCTTTGATTTTTTTTAAATTAAAGTAGAGATGTTGGTTTGGGAAAAGATACCATACTTATCTACAGTGAAAGACTTAAAGTATATTAGTATATTGGGTCCACTACTATTTTTAATTTACATAAATGATTTACCAAATTGCATTAGTTCAGGAACAAAAGTCAGATTATTTGCAGACGATTGCATAATATATAGAACAATAAAACAATACAGACACAGATATTTTACAAAGAGAATTAGATGAATTACAGAAATGGGAATCAAATTGGAGCATGTCTTTCCACCCAGAAAAATGTCAGTTGTTAAGAGTAACAAAAAAACTAAAAAAAATTAATTCCACTTATCTTATTCATGGCAAACCAGTAACACAGACTAAAAACGCAAAATACCTAGGTGTTATAATAAATGAAAAACTGTCATGAAATCCACATATTGATGAAACTATAAAAAAAATCAAACAAAGCATTAGGGTTTATTAAAAGAAATTTCTATAAATCAAATAAGAACATAAAACTAAAATGTTATTTAACCTTGGTTAGGCCAATAATAGAATATGCATCCACCGTTTGGGACCACTCAACTCAAGAAAACATTAAGAAACTGGAACAGACACAAAATAGAGCAGTGAGATTCATAACAAACGAATATTCACATTTGACTAGAGTAACACCATTAGTAAAATAACTAAATTTAGGAAGCCTTCAGGACAGAAGACTCAAAAGTAAAGTAGCAATTATACATAAAACACTGAACCATAATCTTCAAATACAAAAACAAAATTTAATAAAATACTCTGAAAGACACAAAGATAAAGGCACATTACTCGTCCCATATGCTAGGACAAATTTGTACAAATACTCCTTCTTCCCTAGTGCTATTAGAGCATGGAATGGGTTGCCTGAGCTATCCAGAAAAACCAGTGACTTGGCAGAATTTAAGTCATTGGTTAATATGCATGACTAAATGCATGACGCGTAGGACGTAATCATCTTCTTTTTTGAAGTAACGTCTGTATTATATAAGATAAGATAAGATACAATGTACACATTGTCATCAACAAACAAAATATCTATAAGACATTTATAAGCGAGACTTGAAAAGGGGGGGGGGTGCTAAACAAAGGACAAGGCAGGTGTTCACGGGTCATTCTTAAATTGACCAACGAAACCTTTTAACAAAGAGCCCATCTGAGTGATCTGAACACACCTGTCGCGTGACAAGAGCTTGTGGCCAACACAGTTTCCAACCCTTCGAAAGTCGAGACTTGCTAACTTGTGGCTTCCAGCAGCTGGGAAATGGTGAAATGGGCGCTCTGAAACTATCGATCCACAATTATCAGATATAACATCTTCAGACTGATGAAAAATGTCTTCCGTCTTGTCAATATTGACTCATTTAAAACTGCGAGCCCACAGACTGTGAGAGGAAGATCGTGTCTGGTGGCTGTTCATATTTTTATGTATCAGCGGCTTGAGAGAGCATGTCAACATAACTCAAGTTTCGTTTCCTTCCGGAAGCTTGTAGTAGATTCTGTTCTCACTGAGACCCATAATAAGTCAGTCTCTCTTTCAATTCTAGAGTGAGACGTGAACCCACAGAAACAGTTTCGATACTGTAATAATGTACTGTTTCGCTTTGTTGTCTAAAAGGTAGGGTAGGAAGTGTGTGTACAATGATTAAAAAAAACAAAAAACAAAACTAGTTTACTGTAAAGACGACATGCTACTCATAACTATCATTACTCACACAGCATTTACAATCAAACAAATGGCATTCCCGCTAAATTCTATTGATTTCTTCATTTGGCAACCAAAACCTTGAACGAATTTTCTTCTCAGAGTATTTCCCCGATAAACTTTCCTGGTCCTTCTTAACAATGAAACAGTCACCGGCCACCGAATAGAATCTATTTTCAATCGACCAAATCTATATTTAGATCAGAATGAAGCACTCATTTCATACGCCAATATCAGACGTGTATGAAAAAAGAATTCCCATAGCCAGTTTCTTGTTAAATGTTTAAATGAAAAGAAAAGATTCGCTTTAAACGTAGACAGACGATCAAAGGAATGATTTGCTAGACAAACTTTAACATCATAAGCTCTGAAATCTTAGAAACAATGAGTTAACTAGGAAATAATTTGAAGAAAAAAAAAGTAAAATAGTTCATGCTAAAATGATCAGAACAAAAGTTCAGACAGTAACCATACAGCGAATTTCTTCTAGTACATGAGTTTTATTAAGCTAGGTTGTTACTGAATCGCTTGTACCACCTCGTTATTTGAAAGCACATATTCGCCAATGAAAACTATCCCTCCCTCAAACTGTCACCATAGTTCTTAGGTCATTAGCAGCCAATATGGCCCAGACAGCAAGTACCGAAACCTGTTGCCAACTATTAGCTCATGTATCATAATGAAACTAAATGGTTCTGTGCTTTCTGGTGTATTAGGAGTGCAGTTTTCCCTGTGAGCTGATTAACCAAAGAATCAAATGTCACTGTCCTTATTCAGAAAAACTTAAAGCACTGAAACAAGTAATTGTCTACGATGCACAAACATTTTCTTTATCCAATACATTTTTTTTTATTCTAAATGGGGTAAGAATGAACATAACAGGGAGTCAAGCATTTCAATAAGTGTTGAGAAGTCGAGACTCGAGCTCAAACCAATGATTTCAGTGGCTATCTTAATTAAAAAATAGAATAGGGGACTAAATCAGAGTCATTTCTAGACATCTTTCTTTATTGATACTCCAACATATCGACTTACATAAATGATTTGTAGAAAGTGATTCTTATTGTACAAGTCTTTGCTTTTAAATCAAACTCTGAACATGAACCAAAAACCAAAGGTTTTGAGAAAAAAAAAGATAGGCAGATCACAAAATATGGAAATAGAACGTTGTTGTTGTTTTTTCTTCTTTACAAAATCTAAAACTCATAGAAAGTGAATGAAACAAATGTGACAAAATCTGAGTAAAACAAACTCCCACACAGATACAGAGATGGGGGAAAGACAGGGGTTGGAGTGAGAGTGAGACAGAGAAGGGGGAAAGACAGGGGTTGAAGTGAGAGTGAGACAGAGAAGGGGGAAAGACGGGTTGAAGTGAGAGTGAGACAGAGAAGGGGGGAAGACAGGGGTTGAAGTAAGAGTGAGACAGAGAGGGGGGGGGAAGACAGGGGATGAAGTGAGAGTGATACAGAGGGGGGGGGACACAAGGGATGGAGTGAGAGTGAGACAGAGAGAGGGAAAGACAGGGGATGGAGTGAGAGTGAGACAGAGAGGGGGGAAAGACAGGGGATGGAGTGAGAGTGAGACAGAGAGGGGGAAAGACAGGGGATGGAGTGAGAGTGAGACAGAGAGGGGGAAAGACAGGGGATGGAGTGAGAGTGAGACAGAGAGGGGGAAAGACAGGGGATGGAGTGAGAGTGAGACAGAGAGGGGGAAAGACAGGGGATGGAGTGAGAGTGAGACAGAGAGGTGGGAAAGACGGGATGAAGTGAGAGTGAGACAGAGAGGGGGGAAAGACAGGGGATGAAGTGAGAGTGAGACAGAGAGGCGGAAAGACAGGGGATGGAGTGAGAGTGAGACAGAGGGGGGAAGACAGGGATGGAGTGAGAGTGAGACAGAGGGGAGTGGGGAAGACAATGGATGGAGTGAGAGTGAGACAGAGAGGGGGGAAAGACAGGGGATGAAGTGAGAGTGAGACAGAGAGGGGGAAAGACAGGGGATGAAGTGAGAGTGAGACAGAGGGGGAAAGACAGGGAATGGAGTGAGACAGAGGGGGAAAGACAGGGGATGGAGTGAGAATGAGACAGAGAGGGGGAAAGACAGGGAATGGAGTGAGAGGGAGACAGAGAGGGGAAAGACAGGGGATGGAGTGAGAGTGAAACAGAGAGGGGGGAAATACAAGGGATGGAGTGAGAGTGAGACAGAGAGGGGGGAAAGACTCGGGATGAAGTGAGAGTGAGGCAGAGAGAAGGGAAATACAAGGGATGGAGTGAGAGTGAGACAGAGAGAAGGGAAATACAAGAGATGGAGTGAGAGTGAGACAGAGAGAGCATTCAAGTCTCGGTCCTAGCCTATAAAAAGAGAGGTGGCTGCGACCACAAAAAAAAACCTGTCGTTAGGGTAGTCTACAATAGAATGTAAAGTGTGCTAAGTAATCCAAACTTAGCCATGCCTCAGTTCTGACGAAACCAAATGTCAGACCATCATTATACACATTGGCAAGCAAATGTTGAGTGTTTGACAAGAACAACAGTTACACCCCTTGGGCAATTTTTTAATTATTTTTTTTCTCTGGATGGGTCTCAAATCTGTATAAATGTAGATCTATAAAGCGCCTTACGGGATTACTACTGGCATACCATATCACGGGGTAATTGTTGTCCGATTATTTAGGAAAACTCACTTTGTTCTCTCCCTGACTGACAAAGTTATAGGCAGACCCCTGTGTGTGCTCTAAAGTCCAATATAAGATTAGCACCCTTTTAGTCTAAACGAAAACTTTGATACGAAACTATTGATAACTTGAAGTGCATTAGAATTCTTTAAAAAAAAATAGACATATCTTTCTAAACCACATATACTTGTGGAGAGGGTGAACATTCTCTAAGATTTTATTCACAAATAATTCCCATTTCTCCTTCGAATTTATTTCACGTGGAATTTGACAATGTTACACTGAACACGTTCAAGCTAGTGTCTTGTATTTCTTTGAATTGTTTACTTGCTTTGACTTCCCAGTATCCCCAAAGTAAACTTTTGGCACCCCCTCTAGTTCCTATCTCAGTGAGTCAATAGAATTAAGTTAACAAAGAAGAGTGTCAACAAATAGGTATCCAGTATGTTACTCCGGCTGTTGTCCTGGTCAATGTGGAGCTCCGTGGGGACTACGAGCAGCACCTTCTCTTCTCAGAAAGTGATGTCAGGCCATCAAATACTAACGGAATCACCAACAACAATGGCGGTAAGAGATCTCAATGAGGACTCAATCTAACTGTTTACACGGCCAAATAATACACAGAAAGGTCTTATCTTGAATGGAAACATTTCAGTCTAGTAATGTTCCCATCATTCTTGCGTTACAGACATGGGATGGTAAATGTGAGAACGGAATATCTGATGCTGTTGGGAGAGGGGGAGGGAGAGGGGGAGGGAGACGGTCTGCCAATAGCAAGCGTTAAGATCGATAGGCAAGATTTTAACCGTGCATAAATGTGTATCTCCAGCTTGCATTTACACAAATACCATGCTGTGGTCCCCAATAGCAAGGGGAATAAACAAAGAACTTTCAAGCTGTGGTATAGTTTTAGATAAAGCTTTTGAAAACTATTATGAACAAGATAATTACTAAATAATCAACCGATAAGGCTTTTAAAAAAATAATAAAGAGTTAACATATTAAGATGGGTTTTTAATTCTTTTAGATTAAAAGCCTTTAAAAAAATATTTTGAAACCTACAAGTCCATTGTAAAGTTATCCGTGGTTTACTTGCAGTTGCAGGTCAAGAAGCCCCTTGTAGTATTTCTAACGTTGCTGACTCCAGCTCTTTTTAGTATTTCCATCATCTAACCATCCTATAACAGGGAGTTATATGCAGTGAATTTAAAAAACCCTTTAAGGTGCCCAGTAGACCACCCTCTTAAACACTCAGCCGTTCATGTAGCGCTTTCCTTCCTTATTTGCTACGAGATAGACAATCCGACAATCCAATAAAATCTAAATTTGTAAAAATAATAATTATAATAATAATAAAATGTAAAAAAATAAGGAAACTAGCTAGTAACATCCCTTGGGCGTGTGTTCACAAATACCATCGGGTGTTGAGGAATTAACCCTATCATCAAGTGTACACACAAAAAAATGTATATGCAGAAAGAAAGCTATGTGCAGAATAATTGCCCACGACATAATCAGCTATGTTGGCAGGAAATAATACGGAGGAGAAAATTATTTCTGACCTTTAAGTGCAGACAGAAAGTAGCTGGAAGCAAGCGTTACAGCAAATAAATCTATACACATGATACATGGAAGTGTGTGTGTGTGTGGGGGGGGGGGGTTACAACTGCAAGATGTGCCTGTAAGGAAAGAGGTGACATGAATGTAGGCCACAACTTGAACAGAACAAAGTAAACGAGTCTGTAACAGTAAGACTTTCTCCTTACATTTAACAAGAATTTAGTGGGAAACTTTTGAAAACATTATGGCGAAAGAGTGTGTGTGTTGAAAAATTAAAGGGGGGGGGGGGGGGATAACAAGTAATGGAAGGTTGTATATAATGTACTTAAACAATGGCAGACAGTTTGTGGCATACTTAAACATATAACATAATTTTATTGTTGAATTTATTTCCGTAAAACCCTTATAGAAGCTTCTTTTTAAAATACGAGCAACCCGCGTGTTGAATCAAATATTGGAGCCATGCATAAAATGTGACTGTGCTAAATGAGGACTACATTAAGGAGGCTGGCAGAGAGAGCTTCCTCCCAGCACATGAGAGGTCAGACATGGCAGGATCAATATTCTTCTAAACATCTCATTGTTTGGCTCAGGGCTAACCAGAAGGGAAAAAAATCAACTCCTAACAACATTATGCTTCAGCAAAGGAAGTCTAACTAAACACTTGTATGAAAAACAGTGAAGTTTTGAATGGTATTCTAGAAATTAATATTTCTTTTTATAATGACATGATAAATGGATGTTACCTTTTTCTAGGTGTTTTTCCATTAAAAACAAACTTATATTAAATGATCTCAAGGGAAAGGTTATAGTATATTTATGACCTATGGTTTACTAGGGAGCTAAGTGACCAGCACAATGACATTTTTTTCCAAACTGTAATTTCATTGAAGTGGACACAATGACCACTTCAATCTGAATTAGAAAACAATGTCTTCAACAGAGCCCAGGACACTGAACTCAGTAACCAGCTACTCTAGCATTGTTTCTAGAGGGTCATTAAACTTAGTAGGTTTACTTTTGTTGAAATAAAAACAAATAGTAATTAACTAAATAAATAAATAAACTGAAGTTAACCTTGGAGTTAAGGAAAACTAGGAGACATCATGCAATCATGAGGCCAGAATAAAGATCTTGAAACATAAGTGTATTTGAATATATCATGGAGTTAAATAGAAAAACAAAAGGATTGAAGAATCAAAGGAAGATAAAGAAATAAAGAAACTAGGTCAGGCTCAAGAAAGCATTACAAAAAAAAACATAAGAGCCTACACCTTTTTTTAAGCTCTAAATTTAAATAGCTGGTGTTGTAAGGGAGTGAATGGGAATGATCCAATGCATCAGTGTGTATTTTATAACATCATAACACACATTTCATACAAGTTTCTCCCTCTTTTTGTTTTTGTCACTAAATTTCTTGCTTTATGTTCAGATGGATAAAATTTAATTTCATTGATAAAATTTTGTTTGAAGCTGCTAACTTTACAAGCTGATGTAAATAATAGCTTTTTCTTTTTTTTTTTTTTGTATACTTTGTATCTATATGCTGACACAAAACTTGTTTGTAATGTTTTAGTTTACACAGAGGAGATAGATGTACTGTAGCAAGCTATGTGTTTGTCAAGGATAAAGTCAAGTTTAAAGTAATACTAGTTATTTCAAATGTTCCTCTAGGACTCCCTTTCAATAGACAATTTCTTAATGTTCACTTAATCCTCTAGGACTCCCTTTCAATAGACAATTACTTAATGTTCACTTAATCCTCTAGAACTCCCTTTCAATAGACAATTTCATAATGTTGACTCTTAGTAATATGTTGATTCCCTCAAGTTTCATTTGCCTAGTTATAAATTTATAATTTGCAAATATATTACAAAAAAATAAAATTTAAAAAAAAAATTAACTTCTGTACTGTAGTGAATATATATTTATAAGTGAATTGTTTTGTTGTTTGCATTGAGAAATGAACTAAGAAATGAAAAAGAAAGGTGAAAGAAAAGAAGACACTTTGTTCATGTCACCAGGTGGGAAATGAGAGACTTCTGTTTAGACTTAAAATTAAAAAGTTTTTAAAAAAAAGGGTAACATTAGCAAAGAATTACAAAAATATAATTAAATACTCACTTTTGACTGGACAGCAGACATATTCCACTCCACTAAACTTTCCTAGTTTACAGTTTAAAAGCATGCCAAAACTCTCCAGGTGCATGCCTTTCTTAGCACAAGCTTCATCTGCTACTGAATTCCAGTGTGAGAATCCTTCACATTGTGACTGGTCATGACGATGATCAAACTCACAATGTTGAGGTACCAATAGAGCATCTGATTGAAATCCTCCAACTAGAATTTAAAAAGAAAATTTATTTCACCATTTTAAAAACTTAATTCAGCTAGAAGTAGTATTGAACATTTTTCTTTTCTTTCATCTAAACATTAGCTAATTAATAATATTTACACCAAAAATGAACTTAACTTGAGATTCTCAGAGTTGAGTGAATACAAAGAAAACTCACCTAAACACCTGAATGGGCGTACCCTGTGTGAATGTTGGCGGTCAGATTTGCCCATTGGCCAGTCAGAGATAGTCACAAGGTAGGATGCTTCAACAACATTTGTAATGTTATGATCAGGGTACATCTGAAAAACATAAATGAGGTTCGTGTTGATTTTCTTATAGGATAAAAGGCCTGGGCATTCTACCCTGTCTCATAGTGGCACCTGGGTGGAAACGATCGTAGGAGGAAACGATTAGGCTAAAGAGTAGCAAAACAAGACTCCTGTGGGGGTGCCTAAAGGGGTGTGAGAGCATCCTCATTGCACTGCGCAGAGTTGTAAAAAAGCTCCCACAACCTTGTCACAATCCAGGCGCTGTACCTCAAGGGGCTGTAACATAAATGGCGTGTCCCGCACGGTCAGCCTGGTATAGAAAAGGAAAATGGCAGGAGTCTTAGTGTACGCTGTCTCTTGCCGCGAGTCTGACCCACCCGCCAGACAGAACAGTGTACACTGTTCTCAATCAGGCTGGTGAGAAAGAGCTCTTGTTCACTTTTGCTGGCCTAGAGTTCCAAGAGCCGAAGGCTCAACTCTACCTGACAGTTTAAGAAGAAGAAGAATAGGATAAAAGGATTTAATAATCTTTTTGTTTTAAGGGTAAATTTTGAAATATAAACTTACAGATTTGCAATAGGTCAAGATATCCTCCATTCTATCCAAACAGTCTGTTGATTTATCAGGGATCCAGCCATTGACTCCACGATGCATGGCTGGCCTCTCACAGATGAATGCAACCATGGGTTCATATTTGTCTTCAAGACTTGCTGCTAACAAAACCTAAAGAAAGTGTATATTTTTATTTCAATTCAGGCAATCATATATATATTAATTAATTATTAGTAGTAATAAAGAAAAAACAAACAAAGCTAGCAAGTAAAATGAGAGGATTTCAAAGAATGAATATATAAAGAGCATCAATGAAAATTGATCTGTTTGTCTTAATGAAAGAAAAACCATTAAACTACACAGCTAATAAAACTCACATTTTAGTTTTATTTTATGGCTTTATTATATCACTGGAGATAACTAGTTGGCATAGATTTTCTCACTTAAGCTATTGATTAAATAATATAATGTCAATACTTTTCTCACATTGTGTCAATCATTGACCGAACTCCCCATAAATAAAGTGAAAATATCATTTCAAAGATTTTATTTTTTAAACAAGTCTTTTATACTTGACAATTTATTTATAAAGGATCAAGTGTATTATTATATACATTTGTAAAAGACATATTTTCTAAATTAATAAAATCTAATAAACATTTTATATGTTTGTATAGAAACTGGAAATACTTAAGTACAAAGGCAGAATATAAAAAAGGGAAAAAATATTTTCCAAAGTGAACACAAAATCTCCCCCCCCCCCCAAATTATATGTTTTCCTGGGTGAATACAATATCTCTCCCTCTGTCAAGTTACAATACAATTTACATCAGTACATAATATAAGTGTATAATATCTAACTAATTGTACTCAACACTGTGTTTACAAATATGCTTATATAGACAACAAATTTCAATGCAAGTATTTTGACAGAAATGTATTCACTGCTACCACACATGCTAGATTGTTTTATTATTATAATATTTTTATTTATACTTATGTATAATATAAACTTTAAAGTAAACTTACATGCAGTAATATTAAAGAAATTTTTCTACAGTAAAATATACATGTTGAACAGAAGCTAGATGTTTCCCATTATAGTTTATCAATACAAATCATGTATCTTTTATATTACAAAGTGTCTGAATCAACCAGGAAAAAACAATACATTGTTAGAGTTTCATCAAATTTAACAAAAGCTTAACATATGAATGAGCCTAGAGACATCTGACAGCTGTAAAGTATCACTTATTAATTTTATCATTTTAATAACTGTAAAATTGTCAGATGATGCCTGTCAAGGAAGGTTTATAAAAGTTTCAAAAAAGCAAGAGCCCCTTATGACTTAATAATAATAATATTTTAAAAGTATCCAATTATAAAGACAACACTTTGTTTTTAATAATATTTTGAGAGTAAATCAAAGATATATAGAAATTTATTGTAAGTGGTATTTATTGTAATCCTCTGCAATTTATTTAATAAGTAGATTTTAAAATGTTTAACTAAAAAAAAGTACCAAGCAATTCAATTTTATCAAACCTTGAAATGTATAGAACGTCAACTTCTTCTTATGAGCTCTACAATTGAGAATGTTATAAAATTTTAAAAGTAAACACTGCAGTTCCCCATTATATTATGAACTTGTACAAAGTTGACATTTGGTCTACTTTCTGTGACAGTAGAAATAATGATCAGTGAGGAGAAGAAAAAAAAACATTCTGATAATAACACTGTCCCAATGTAACAAAAAAAGGCCAACAGTAATATTTTGAATGTATCCATAACTATTAAATATTCTATAATAACTTTAATTACATGTGTAGTATTTATACCCAATAGCAAAAGCTTCATAACTAAAGAGAGAGATTATTTCTTTTAAAAATGTGTTTAAGTCTAGCAGTGTGTAGAAGTGGGTGGTGTGTAGGTGTGTTTGGCTTGACAGTTTTCAGTAGGAACATTTTATAAAAGTTAAACAAAATGGCAGCCACTCCTAGACACATTTTTAAAACCAAGTGTAAAAAAATTCAGTCAACTTTAGGTTTAGAATAATTTTTATCAATATAAGTAGATTTTTAAAAATACATTTGGTAGGCCTAGAAAACATCACAGCTCTGTCACTATTAGTCAGATGATAATCCTTAAATAGATTTAGTATTAATATATATAGATTAAATATATAAACAAGTTACATGAACTAGTGAAAGAACATTCCTTTCTGTATTGATTGATGCAGCCTATTAGTCATCACAAAAAAAAAAATATTTGGGACATGAGACATTTTAAGAGGCTAAAAACAATATAAATTAATATTAAGCATACTCTTACAATAAAGATCTAGCAATTTTTTTTTAATACAACTGAAAATGTCGAACCCAAAAAATAATTTTAAAATCTCAACTCAAGTTCAAGGGCATGTAAAATAGTAGTGTCTATTTCTATCCAGTTAAATATGGCTTCAATGTTCTCCACAGATATATACTATCATACTTGAAAAAGAGACCACCAAATTTCACCATGTTGGAAGCAAAACTAAAACTGTTAAAATCTTGACGAGACAACCGTCGCCTAATTTCTCAACCGTACAAGATTTAAAAGTGGTAATCACTTTGAAAACACTACTGACTTATTCCACTTTTACTATTTAAATAAATTTGAAGTTATTGATCTACAATATAAAACTCTTGGTCCTGACCACTCATTCATTCATTCACTCATAATAATGATCACTATTTCTCCCACTTGCCATGGACGATAAAAATACCAAAAATTAACGTAGATTCTTTCTTTTCTTACTTAAGCCTTGGACAACTTTCCATTTTTTAGACCAAACCCACAATGGTTAAATTTAACAAAACATATTTTATACAGAACTCCTACCAACTATGTATTGAATCTAAAGGCAAAATTTCAATGTCTAAAGTACAAAACAATAATTCCTTCAGGTTTTAAAAGCACTTATTAATATATAACACTTTTTTATGCCTTACTTTCTTTCATTCTATTTCACATTCATTATGTGTATATCTATATTTCTTTACAGGTCTGGAATTTTAATGTAATTCTCCCTCTAGGTTGAGATCATTGTCAGAGTAAATGTGAGGGATAAGTGTGAATCTCAAATGATTTTTTTACATCTCTGAATGAAAGTGTGTATGTGGAGAAAATTACATTTTGACATTTAAAAGATGTGGTTAATGATAAATGTGTAGAAAACAATTTTAAAACAGGCAGATCTAACTCTACAAGTATGCCTCTTTTCTAAAGCAAAAATTTAAAATCCAAAAAATGATCACAGTCACTATAAAAGGTCTTAAAATTAAAAATGTAAGTAAGCGTGCATGTGTTGTTTTTTTTGGAGGGTGTGTATAATAACGGGTTTGTGAAGAAGCATTATTTTAAATAAGGTGCCTCTCTAGATCATTCCATGACTGACAAAAGAAAAATAATATATATAATACATATAATATAATGTAAAGACTAGAAAATTGTGTTCGCTGTGGTTTAGCGTTGTATATATAGACATATCACCAACTATTTTAACAGTTAAGTGGCATGGGTATCCTGTATAGTTATGCACTCTTAAAATTCAAGGACAACCTTTTCATTAGAGAGAGATAAAGATGTAAAGTATGAACTAAGTTGTAAATAGTGATATTTCTTTTAAACTGTTCTTTGGGAAGGTGCATTTCATTTCAAAATATTGTGGGCTATTTTTAGAGGGCATTAGACCTATAATGCAGGCTACAACTGATGGGCCTAAGAAGTGTTTGGGCTTATTCTTTGGGCTTGGGGGGGGGGGGGGGGGGGGGCAGGCCATTCATATCTTCTTATCTTATCTTATAAATGATTACGTCCTACGCGTCATGTATATCAACCAATGACTTAAATTCTGCCAAGTCACTGGTTTTCCTGGCTAGCTCAGGCAACCCATTCCATGCTCTAATAGCACTAGGGAAGAAGGAGTATTTGTACAAATTTGTCCTAGCATATGGGATGAGGAATGTGCCTTTATCTTTGTGTCTTTCAGAGTATTTTATTAAATTTTGTTTTTGTATTTGAAGATTATGGTTCAGTGTTTTATGTATAATTGCTACTTTACTTTTGAGTCTTCTGTCCTGAAGGCTTTCTAAATTTAGTGATTTTACTATATGTGTTACTCTAGTCAAATGTGAATATTCATTTGTTATGAATCTCACTGCTCTATTTTGTGTCTGTTCCAGTTTCTTAATGTTTTCTTGAGTTGAGGGGTCCCAAATGGAGGATACATATTCTATGTAGGATGAAAGGGATGAAAGAGACAAAAAAGGACATGTGTATATATATAAAACATACACATACATACATACATATATATATAGAATTTGAGGGCTAGAAAATTGTGTTTGAGCCTTTGGGGAGCATTGTAATGTGGGATGTTTTATTGATGGCTTTCAGAGTGTCCCTTGCAAAATAAGCATTTTAACTATTTCAAATGTTGTGTAGCACAGGCATCAGCTAGTCTCGAGATTATCTAATTAATACAGTATGATTCTGATTCATGAATCACACTGTCACCACTGATTATCAATTTATCACATGTATTCAACATTGCCTTGACAGTGTGAGTGTTTGATTAGATCTATTTATATTTTTATACTAAGAAAGTCTTAGATAAAGACTTTTTAGATCTAGATCTAGAGTAATCTAGACTTAGATTTATAAAGTTATGGAGATAAAAAAATAGAGTAGACGTTATTTACTTGTGTCTAATCATGGTGATCAAACTATGTATAGGCCAATAATTTTATAATATAGATTTAGTGATATAGTTATATTTATAGGTTAGGAACCTAGGCAGAGATAGGGACATCTTCTATATATATATATATATATAGATCTATATATATGATTTATAATTAATTATGATAAATCTAGAACCTTCAATTTAGAATCTAGAATAATCTAGAATAGTCTGTCTACTCTAGATTCTAGATAATTATATATATATATATATATATATATATATATATATATCTAGATATGATTATTATGATGTATTCTACTTCTAGAATAGATTTTAGATTGACTCTAGTCACGCTAGTCTAATGGAGCCTAGAGTCCTAGAGACTAGCTAGTCGATCTACTAAATCTACTTTGATCTAGAAATCTAGATATCTATTCTATATTATAATATTAGACTATATTAATATTACATTATTACATGCACACTTACAGTAGTTACAGACGTTCATTTAAAAAAATAATTATTATAATAATAATTAGACTACGTCCTAAGCCTAAGACTCCTTAAAATAAAAACTAAGGCGTTGGCTTTCCTGGCTGCTTCAGGCAACCCATTCCATTCTAATGACACGAGCCTTAATAAATAATGTGACTAGCGACTAGGGAATAAGGAGCACTTGACTAGTGTAGTGGTACGAATTGAAGATAAGACTGTGATGTGACACTGTTCTAGATTCTAGTTAGTTAGATCTAGATCTACATCTTATCTATATCTAGTACCCTGAATCTAGAATAGAGATCTATTTTATTAATATTATAATATAGATCTAGATGTATATTGGAGAACAAACCTGCAGCAATGAGAAAGAAGCGCAGATAAAGCTTAGACGCTTCATTTTGGTTAGATTGAGTAGTAATCCAATTTAGTCTCTTGGTATGTTACCTGGTATATAAAGGCACCGCTAGCACAGAATATGTCTGGTCTACTAATTTTCTTTCTCAAAATGTCTATGTGACGTCATAGAGTTCATACACCGAGGGCTGTGCGAGTGCCGATTGGTGGAAGAGAAGTTGCTTTATACCATTATGCTAATTCGTTGGGAATTCTTGTATTTTAAATATAAAAATAAGGTTATATAATGTATTTGCAACAGTGAAACCCTATATAGATATAGATCTAGGTGTAATGTAGGGATTTTCACAATGTGAAAATTTTGTTGGGGATAGAATTTGCTTTAATTGTTTAAAATGCAAATCTCGAATCCAGATCATTAGATCTCTAAATATTTTTTTAAAAATGAAACCAATGATGCGTTCAGTCTGGTTAGTCTACATACCGCGCAATGCATTTCTTATCTTTTATACTTTTTACAAACATTACTTCAAAAAAGAAGATAATTACGTTCTTCGCATTTCATTTCATCTAGTCCTGCATGTTAATCAATGACTTTAACTCTGCTAAGTCGTTAATTTTCCTGACTGATTCATGCAACCCATTTATGGCACTAGGAAAGAATGAGCACTTGTAGGAATTTGTTATACCTTGTGGAATAAAGAAATGTGCCTCTAGTCTATCTTTGTGTCGTTCTGAATTAAATCAAATAAAAACTTATACAATTTTTAAAAGTTGTGTAAAAAAAAAAGTTCCATAGGTAAAACTGTCCATTTCGTGTAGGGGGCGCACCACCAAGTGTACACACATTCATTAAGTCTTTATGACGGTACAGAATGCAGTACCGAACACGTGGCCGTACTAGGCCTATCTAGGTATTTGAAGGCTAGTACAGCACCTTATAAAATTTAAAGAAAAACAAAATCAAAGAAAAACGAAATAATTAATACACCGAACAAATTTGTATAAATCAAAACAACGTCCTATGTATTTCAGACGTCGCTGTTTCTCAAAATGTTACTTGTAACACTCCTATACTAAGAATAATATTTTTTTAATTTTTGAAACATTTGGTAATAATGTCATTTTATTATGTTAGTTTTCATTAAACTAAATGATAACTACAATGAAAATACATTTTTTAACGGATTCGCATTACCCAGCATCCCACCAACAGCTTTTGTCAGAACGTCACGCGCCAGTTTGAAAAACGCTGGATTAACTAGGGTCATATATTTTACTCATCGAGAGACGATCTTTTCCCTTTGCAAATTCTTGTGTGACTAAAGATGTCAATCCTTGATGCACAGCTGCGGTCACAGGATGGGCATCTGTAATCACCAGGCGCCATTGCACTTTCACCCTTCTTTCTACTACTGATGTGTATGGCATCTGCAAACCGTGACCCTTTCTTTATGTTCGCTCTCCATGTGGATCTGTCCAGTGCCACCTTTTCCCAGCTGTTAGTGTCGATTTTGAAGAGCTTCGTGTCTCGTTTGCATACATCAGTATACCGTAAAAGTGGACGACCAGCGTATCTCCTGCTTTCTGTTAGATCACCATACATCTTGTGGAAGTCGAACTTGTGGCATTCTATGAACGTGACCTGAGATGAATTCCTATTGAAAAAAACAGAGCAGGAAGGACTATTCCTCCCGTAGTACTCTGGGAGCTGAGAACACTCGTACAAGATATGCGACACTGTTTTGACGTTCTCTCCACAGTAACGGCATCAGGAGTTCGGACGGAAGCGGGCAAAGTATACCCCAACAGTACAATGTTCCGTCCTACACTGTGCAATAATTGCTTGTTCTGACCTCCTCAACCGCCACCACGGATCGTTGCGATCTGGGTGACGCATATGCTGCCAGACACCACGGGCTCTGTCGAATTCCTCCCAGGGCTTTAACCACTTCTCATAAATGAGTGCTCGGATTTCTGCCGTATCTTGTAGAAACGTGCTTAAATTGGCGCTTCGAGGTTAGTGGCTGCCAAAGCTCCCTCTCGTGCGAGGATGTCTGCCGCCCCGTTGCCCCTCACGCCGCAATGTGAAGGCGCCCACTGCATGAAAACGAGTTCCAATGGCTCGGCGGATGTTATCTGCGGCGTGAATGCCTCTGCCCGCCGCCACCCATAACTAGGTGACTGTAGCGAGAGTCCGTTACCATCACGACCGAAGTCGTGCTGGTTTCGTTTGATAATAATTTTAAGTGGACATGCTTAAAATTAGAAAATCACGAGAATACTAAAAAAACTTTATCAGGCTTTAAGATTTGGAAACTTACGCACTTGGACTTAGGCTAGAAAAAAAAACAGTTGACAGGGAAGTCTTTGCTATGATCAACGTAAAGAAAGAGAAAAAAAAAGAGGAACACCTTGCACAGTCGACTGCTTGACATAACAATGTTTCTTGCGAAAATTGCAAGGCAGTGATGCGCACTAATGTGTTACTTTCCAGCCCTGTAATAAAATGTATAGAGTTTATAAATGTTTTAACAGAAGCCCTTTAGCACCGCTCTGAAAATCCAGACACTAGATGCGCAGCTCAAATACCATTACCAGCTTTCAGTGAATACATGTATATCTTTTATTGCTTTACTTTTTGGGGCAGATGTACCTGGTAAAAGGCAACACTACAGAATAGTTACTTCAAATTAAAGGATTAACTATTGGCGTAGAGGATGCTAAGCTAGAGCGTTCTAGTACACGTATATTCTCTTCGAAAAGTGTGACTCATTATCTAAAAATGCTATCAAGACACCTCTTGTCAAATCAAACTAGCATGTTATTGCAACAGAAAGATAAGTTTAAACAATATAAAAATGTCAGAAGAGTAGTCTCAAGTTGCCGGACTCACTTTTCAAGTAGAGAAAGTAAAGTTCCCCTTTCAGAGCTTGTGATCTATAGGGCAGAAAATGTAAAGGTCACCTGTTTCTGTGGCCTACGGTTAACATTCAAATAGAGAACAAGAGGTTAATATTGAAGTGCATTGGTCCCTTTTATACTGAGCCAGACAATAAGATATTTTATTAACAGAAATATCAAAACTAGAATACATCTACAGGCAACAAAGTTTAATTTTGAAGAATCTAAAACTGGCAAGTACTTGCATTTTACAATTCAAATGGAATACCAATGGGACTTAAGGAATATTTACACGCCCTTTGATTAAGCTGCCAAATGCATGTCAGCGTGGTGTCTTTTGAAAGAAGATTTTCAAAACTAAAGTTAATTAAGAATATTTGAGACATGAATTTCAATCGGGCAACTCCATTAAAAACGAAATCGCAAAAGATTTTGACTTTAAAATTGTTTGTAATTTTTCTAGTTTTTTTAGCGGCCCCCGAAACGGGAAAAGACGCTATTAGTTTTGTGCAAAATGTCTGTCCGTCTGTCCGTCCGTCCCGTTTAGATCTCGTAAACTAGAAAAGATATTGAAAATCCGACATCACAATATTTTAGACCATTCAAAGTTCTGAGGCAACGGCTACTTTTTTTTCTGAAAGCGAAAAATCTCATTTTTAAAATCAGTTATGTAAGCAGTTTTTAAAGAGAAAAAGCTAATTAGTATGCATTATACGTTAGACCTAGATTAAAACGAATAGTAATCTTGTAAACTTTATTTTCGTGCACTTTTTATTTTATTGCGATAATGTTTTCTTTTTTTTTTTTTGAGCATTCGAATAAGAGATTGAGCCTTTTCAAAACAATTACATCAATTATTAGACTTCAGTTAGGCCAGTAGAGACGCGGTAGCTGAGCGGTAAAACGCCTGGTTTCCGAAGCGAGGGTCCCGGGTTCGAATCCTGGTGAAGACTGGGATTTTCAACTTCGGAATCCTTGGGCGCCTCTGAGTCCACCCAGCTCTAATGGGTACCTAACATTAGTTTGGGAAAAGTAACGGCGGTTGGTCGTTGTGCTGGCTACATGACACCCTCGTTAACAGTAGGCCACAAAAACAGATAAACTTTACATCATCTGCCCTATAGACCACAAGATCTGAATGGGGAACTAGTTAGGCCAGATTCACATCTAACTTTGCATTCGCTTGCACCTATCCTTTGTTCTGCTGGACCGTTGGGGCACTACACAAGATCTGTCAACCTTCTTTCTCCATTCTTATCTCTTATTTGTCTTTGATATAATTTCATTTGGATGTTATTTCTGAAAATATTGAAGCCTGCCTGGGTGGACCACTTCGGGGGCCAATTTTGAGTTTGTGTTTCCACACAAACTGTCTTTGTAACCCTGTTTAATTATTATTTTATACCGATTAGCAACTATCAACGAATGTAGGTTATTAGCTCACTGAATTATGGGTCAACAAGAAGAACTAAACAATACGTTTTTATTGGGAAGATTTGAGGGGAACACCGAGGGGGGGGGGCGACACCCTGAACTTACCGCACCGGGTGACCCTCACCCTGTAATAGTGAAGCCACTGCGGGGCAAATGATATTTTAACATTAAAATCTCACCTAAAACAAACAAAATTAAAGCAAAAAAATCAGTCACAAAATTCCAACTCTCATTTCTGAGGTGGGGTTGAAACCCAAACCCCCCTGACCAAGTGACCTCCGTGACAGTGTCGAAGGTGCCGCAGGACTACGCCCATGATTTTTACAGCAAGCATGTTATTTCTCAGTTTCGATTTATATAAAAATATTTAAGAAGTTCTCAATGTTCTTTCCATTGAGCGTGAAACAGCCAAACGTTTAGAAATATATGCACAGACTTCGACTTTGCTTATCAAAAGGCCAGAAAAAATAAATTTTAGAAAATCAGTACGATATCTATTTATGTTAACTGATTTACATCGAATTAGAATATAGTTTTTATCAATGTTTAATACTATTTAATAGTTTGACACAGAAATTTTTTAGGAATGAAAATGTGTATAATGGGAAACAAGAATTTGAAAAACAATTATTTGTTCATTTGAATTTAGTCGTTTAATTAATACTGTTAGACGTTTTTACACTATTACTTGTACGGAGTCATAACTGAATAACCGAATCAAACGTAACGACTTTATTACCTGAAAATGTACCGATACATACAGGCCACTCAATATGTTATGTCGCACACTAAATTTTTCTTATTGGAAAGGAAGGGGGGGAGGGTGCCAATATATTCTTGAACCCGGGCACACGGGTACCTTGCTACGCCACTGATCCTATATATTACCTGGTCCAATTGGGAAAATTGGAAAGAAAAAAGGGAATGGGTGAGAAAGAAAGGAATATCTGGGTGAATTTTTACGGTAATTGTTTTTTTAAAGCATTTTAAAAAAAAAAGGGGGAAAGACCTGAATTCGAACTCTAGCTTATTATCTGCAAGTGAGGCACTTAAAGAGAATATTGTATAAGTTATATTTTTTTCAGTTTTGAGCGGCGACCTACAAAGGAGATTAATTCGAATCAGCTTATGCCACCACTTCAGTAAAGTACGATTTCTTTCCCGTGTTCAAGATACAAACAAAATAATTAATTACCAATAGTTAATTAACTAGATAATTATTTTTTAAATTGACTCTTGTGATGTCAGGTAAAAGAAATAATTATTCGAAATTTCAGCTTGATCTGAGATTGGGTGTGGGATAAATAACGTGTACACACTTTTTACCAGACAGACAGACTGACAGAGTGAATTGATTTAAGCTTTGTAATGAAATAGCCTACTCAGAAAGAAACAAAGCTAGAGGCACAGACAAGATAGATAAGAGCCAGTTTTGACGTCATGTGAACGAAATGTCGGGTGAACGAATAGTCAGGTGTCGTAGAATCCACTACGACGTGTAAAAATCTAATGTTGTCTTTTAATTTAGGATGGCGTTCTGGGTATTAACGATTTCTTTCGGAAATAGCCTAAACTATAGAATTATCAAGGCTAGACCGGAAGTTTCAGGAGATAATCAAAACAACACAGAATAGATCGAACCGTCTATACTGACTTAACACTGACTACACGTAACATTATTATTATTAAATTTTAAATGGTCTATCTAGATCTATACTCTATAGATCTAGATATCTTTTCTTTTACATCACAGTGACTAGATTCTATATAGATCTAGTAAAACAAGTTTTGATAGCTTTTCTTCAAAATAGCCGAAGCCGAAACTATTATAATTATTAGAATTTATTAGAATATAATAGACTCATTGAATATAAAATAAATAATAAATAAAATATATTAAACGAAACATAACAATAACATGATCCCTCAGGCTCAGGACTGCCAGTGTGGAAAAGGTTGGGGGAGTGGAGTGGGCATTTCTTTACGTTTTTCAAATTGGTAACAGTGGATCTACAGACAGAGCACTTAAAAAATTAAAATATTTCGGCATTAAATTGATTAATGGTCCACTGCATCAGTGGATTAAAGATTTTCTGATAGGGAGAGAACAAACTGTAATAATAAATGGCTCTAAATCAACACCAATAACAGTAAACTCAGGTGTACCCCAAGGAACAGTCTTGGGTCCACTACTATTTTTAATTTACATAAATGATTTACCAAATTGCATTAGTTCAGGAACAAAAGTCAGATTATTTGCAGACGATTGCATAATATATAGAACAATAAAAACAATACAATACACAGATATTTTACAAAGAGAATTAGATGAATTACAGAAATGGGAATCAAATTGGAGCATGTCTTTCCACCCAGAAAAATGTCAGTTGTTAAGAGTAACAAAAAACTAAAACAAATTAATTCCACTTATCTTATTCATGGCAAACCAGTAACACAGACTAAAAACGCAAAATACCTAGGTGTTATAATAAATGAAAAACTGTCATGGGATCCACATATTGATGAAACTATAAAAAAATCAAACAAAGCATTAGGGTTTATTAAAAGAAATTTCTATAAATCAAATAAGAACATAAAACTAAAATGTTATTTAACCTTGTTTAGGCCAATAATAGAATATGCATCCTCCGTTTGGGACCACTCAACTCAAGAAAACATTAAGAAACTGGAAAAAACACAAAATAGAGCAGTGAGATTCATAACAAACGAATATTCACATTTGACTAGAGTAACACCATTAGCAAAATCACTAAACTTAGAAAGCCTTCAGAACAGAAGATTCAAAAGTAAAGTAGCAATTATACATAAAACACTGAACCATAATCTTCAAATACAAAAACAAAATTTAATAAAATACTCTGAAAGACACAAAAATAAAGGCACATTCCTCGTCCCATATGCTAGGACAAATTTGTACAAATACTCCTTCTTCCCTAGTGCTATTAGAGCATGGAATGGGTTGCCTGAGCTATCCAGAAAAACCAGTGACTTGGCAGAATTTAAGTCATTGGTTAATATACATGACTAAATGCATGACGCGTAGGATGTAATCATCTTCTTTTTTGAAGTAACGTCTGTATTATATAAGATAAGATAAGAAGAGCAGCTGTAAACATAACTACAGTAGAACGTCGTTTATCCGACTCAATTGGGACCGGACACCGTTCGGATACGCGATTGTTCGGAAAACCGAAGCGATCCATGCAGTATATGCAACCGGACACTATACGAATATTGAAAATCATCACATGCGGGACACGTGCGTGAAGAACGAGCAAAATAGGTGACAAATGTCGCAATTTTACCTTTATTATGGAAAATAATCACTTATTTTTCTTATTCATACAGTATATGTGCATCACAGTACATGTGGTTGATAAAAAAAAAAAAAAAAAAACTGGTCCGGATATTTGACGCTCCGGATAATAAACGTTCGGATAAACGACGTTCTACTGTACATGAGTACATCATAACATTATGAGATACTTCCTATTTTTAAGTTCTAAGTGTTGTTTAAGATTCAGACGAGCATGTTCACCCCCTAGGCCCTAGTTAATAGTTAAAACTTCTATAGAACTATAAAAAATATAGATAGTTACGTTGTTTGTTAATCTCCTAACTCCTAGACAGAGGTTTGAAATTCACAGAATCACAGTTTAAGGTTATAATTGAAATAAGCGAATCTATGATGAACTTTGTGATGACGTGATGAATTCTATGTTATACGATGTCACAATATAAACATTATGAACTTTGTGCCTTGAAGAAGAAATGAACCTTACCATGAACTATGAAGAACTAGTGGCATTTTTTTATGCTTGTTGACTTCCCCATTTGATGCTCATTGTCCATTGTAAAGACTGTTTTAGAAAAAAAATATTGTCATATTTTTTTAAAGGAAAGGGGAGGAAGAACTGTTAGATAGCTAGTTTAGTTAGTTGAGTTGCGCACTTTGTTAGACGGATAGTAAACGTACATGTTATAGTGACGAGCACTTCAGTAGCGAAGTGACTATAGAGATCATCTCATGAAAATAGATACTATAACCACTTCTGATTATGACAACCTTGGGGAACCATATATATTTATTTATTTATTGTTTTATTATTAATAATCTGTTACTGTAATTATCAATCATAATCAATGCTTTCTATTTTTTTAATGTCTAGGTCTGATAGGAAATGATGGACAGTGAACACCAGCCTTTGGCATCCTCTACAGCTACTGAATTGTACACTGAAGATGCACCACCTCCAACTGCTCCTGCATTTAGCCACGAGTCACTGGACATCACAGGCAAAAGTCCCCCTCACACCAATGCCTGGTACCTGCCACCAAAACGCTATGTCATAGCCCTGATGACATTCCTAGGGTTTGGTGAGATTTGGCTGTGCCCATGAATTTGATATTGTTGTGATATCATTGTTGTTCTTTTTGATGGTCACTTTGATCTTTTCATTCATGAACTTCAGTTTTGATGGTGCTGCCAACAGGTAAATGTTCTTAGTTCAAGTAGTTGATTTGCTTTTTAGCACTTGACAAGTAGTTTTTTTTTCAATCAATATTGAATGAAGTTCCCATAAAATAATAAAGAAAACTTTATAAATATGCACATTAGAAGTAGAAAGAAGGATGAAAATACCAATGGACCTCATTCACCAATTGTGAACAAACAACATTTAGCCACGTGGTGCTCTATCTCTTCTATATAATTTACGATCTCATGTTTAATTCATGATGGTTGTCACGTGACAGTTTTTTTCGTTGTTTTATCAATAAGATCACGTGACAAAATGTTTTTTTTTTTACGATTGGTGAATGAGGTCCATTGATGCCCAACCTGTGACTGCAGTTGTATATTAAATGTCAATGATTGCTTTCTTCAGTCACATGGGAATTTAGAAAGGGAAAAAATCTCTTGAGATAAAAATGACACAGACATATATAATATATATATATATATATATAAACATCATTTGATAATACACATGTTTATAGTTTTCTGTGATATTGACAACTGACTAGGAAGTTGTTTTATTGATTTTAAAAGGAACAATGATATTAATATATATATATATATCAGAAGTATCCTGGTTCAAATTGATAGAAAGTCAAATATTTTCTTTTGTCAGTCCAATGTCCATTACTTTGCTTAATCAATGTTCATGTCACTAAGAGCAAAGAAATGGTTTGTACTTCATCAGTCCAATACCTAGCTGCTTTTTTTCCTTTTGTTTAGAGGCATACATTTATAACACTTATGAGAGATATTTTTTTTTATAAATAAAGTTGTATTTCCAGACGTTAACGAAAGTATGTTAATCTGATACAATTCTAGTATTATTGATAGCCTTTGATTTTTTTTTAAATGTTTTTTTTTAGCTGTTATTGGTTTCATTAAATAATGTAAAAAGTATTTTAGATGATATTTGATGTATCTTTAGCTTTGATGTTATTTTCAAATCTTACTGATTCTTTTCCTTGGTCTATATATATTCCTTTCTTTTATGTTGCTGTTAATCATTGATTATGACTTTCTTTAATGTCAACATTTTCTTCCCTGGCATGATAACATATAACTTTCATCATTGCTTATTTATTTGTATATTTGATTCTATTGATGTACAGGTAAATGTGTGATTTGCATGATGTTTAGGAATATATTTTAACAATTTAGCACTAGTTTAGATGTTACTAGAAATCTTCTGCCATACCTCTAAGATTTTTCAAATCACACCTATTTTAATCTACGAAAAAATAATTTAAACACACATGATTATGTCTAAAATGATTTTGCAGACAGTCTTTCTTTACTAGTTGTGTTTTTATTAAAAAAAAACTGTATTACATTTCTTCACTTAATAAAGCTGAGAATATAGTTATATATATCTTTGATGGCTTACTGGAAAGGTTTTTTGTTTTTGTTTTGATGTTACAGTTGATGTTCTTCTAAGAATGGAGATTATATTCAATTTTCATACATATAAACTTTAATACAGAAGAATATAAAATAGTAAATATTTGTATAGTGCTGTGTATTTTTTTTTGTTTAAACATTTAAAGTTTTTCTGATAAATTTTTTTTCTTAACAGTCCATTTTAAACTTGTATGAAAACTACAAGTTCGTTAAATATAAAAATAAAGTTATAAAATAAATGTCTTAGAGCTTTAATGTCTAATGTTCAGCAGAAAAAAACCCAATAAAAACACAGGTTATTTAAAATATTTGAAAGGAAACTATTGATCATGTTGTGAGAGCTAGGTAAAACTTAGTTTTTAAAATTCACAGCAAACCTCTATGCCTTGAGAGTGAACCTGAGTGTTGCTATTGTAGCTATGATATCCAATAGGACCATCATTGTCAATGGAACACTTGAAACGGTTAGCTTGAAAGTTACTTAATATTTAGCTTCTTGTTCACTCTTAAATAGTATGTACTATGTATGACTTGTTAAGTAAATGACTTCTCAATTCTCTATCATTATTAGATAAATGATGTATTTCAAAATATAAGCTTCATATGAAATTTTAATACAACAAATATCTACAGCAATGACAGTCTAGAATGAGGGATGAATCACTATAACATGTCTAACTAATAAGAAGAATGAAATTAGTTTGATAATATCCATGAACATTTTGATCTTGATGGAGAAACATACTTTTCCAGAGCTATTCCTATTGCAGTGTTGTCTGCACTAACGAATATTTTAAGTTTCCCTTTCAAAGCTGTCACAGTATCAGCCTGTATGATTAAAAGCCATCTTTTTCCAGGGTCATTGGTTAATGAGTTGTTTTTTTTTAAGAAAGCACAACTACCAACTACTTCTTACATGGGAAACAGATCAAATATCTTATAAACTAATAACTGAAAATCAACTTTTTATTTGCCAATCTTTATATTAAAAGCTCAGGTGAATAGGACTTATTATTTGCCCCTAAAACTTTCACAAAGATTATAAAAATGCTCTTCCAGTGTTCCAATTCGGCAACACAATCACCAATTTTGTGCATATAAAAACCATTAAAATGTTTCAGTTGTAATTTTCCTTTTATTTTTGCCCATTAAGTTGACACTTTATATCTAAATTGTTTGTGAATTGATATTTTATTAAACATTCATTACAATCAGCTTTCAGGTCCAGAGTTTAACTGGAGTCAGCAGATGCGTGGACAAATTTTAGCCAGTTTTTTCTATGGTTATATTGTAACCCAACTACCTGGTGGTAAGAAAGTCTTACAGTACCTACTAGTCACTGTGTCTTACAGTACCTACTAGTCACTGTGTCTTACAGTACCTACTAGTCACTGTGTCTTACAGTACCTACTAGTTACTGTGTCTTACAGTACCTACTAGTCACTGTGTCTTACAGTACCTACTAGTCACTGTGTCATACAGTACCTACTAGTCACTGTGTCTTACAGTATCTACTAGTCACTGTGTCTTACAGTACCTACTAGTCACTGTGTCTTACAGTACCTACTAGTCACTGTGTCTTACAGTACCTACTAGTCACTGTGTCTTACAGTACCTACTAGTCACTGTGTCTTCCAGTACCTACTAGTAACTGTGTCTTCCAGTACCTACTAGTAACTGTCTTACAGTACCTACTAGTCGCTGTGTCTTACAGTATCTATTAGTCACTGTGTCTTACAGTACCTACTAGTCACTGTGTCTTACAGTACCTACTAGTCAGTGTAGATAGTCAGGCAGTTTATATGCAGATAAGTAGATGTTTCCTCTTTTATATTGAAGCATGTAGGTCACAGCTTGGTCTGCATATAACGCTAATAATTTACTTATCTGGAAACTTTGACTTGAAGACAATGCCTTATTATTATTATTATATCAGATTATGTCTGCATACTGGAAATTTGTTACCTTAGACAAACCACACACATCACTACTATGAAGAAACTTTAGATTCACCTGTTCAAAATTTGACATAATTATTTTGATTAGTTTGCAATTTTTAACTTTTATCTATTGTTTTATAGCTACAAACAATTTTAAGGACATGATAAAGAAAAACTTAATTTTATGTCTTACATTCAACTAAGTCTTACATTCAACTAATTTATTCTATTTCTTCTCTAGGCTTTCTCTCACATCGTTATGGTGGCAAATATGTGTTTGGTATAGGAATATTTTTGACAGCATTATTCACACTCATTACTCCCTTAATGGCATCATGGAGTCCTTATTTATTGATTGCCTGTCGAGTGATTGAGGGTCTTTTTGAGGTAAGTCTCAATTCATTTGTTATGTATTAAATGTTCAAAATTATGTATTCATTATTTTTAAAATAATTTTTATTAATAGGTACATACCAAAAAAAATATTTTAATTTTAAAGAGATTTACTTGATAAGGAAACTAATGAGCAAACATGTGATGGGGGAGGGAGATCTTGAGAACTATAATTGCCTTTATCGACAGTTGTTTTTTTTTTATCAATGAGTTTATATATATGTCTGATGGTTTCATTATGTTATTTAGGGTGTAACATATCCTGCCATCCATGCTATCTGGGCCAAGTGGGCTCCACCTGTTGAGAGAACTAAACTAGCAACATTTGGATTTTCAGGTTTGATCATCTAAGCTATAAGCTAATTAAAATGGTTTTCTTAGAAATCTTTACATTATGAATGTAAACATCTAAAATAGAAATTAAAAAATTGTCTGATGTTAATTTTTGTTCAATAGTCGTTTTTGTTTGTTTCCTATAAGGTTCATACATTGGTACTGTCCTTGCTCTGGTGATATCTGGATCTTTGGCAGAGAGTACTGCTGAGTGGCAATCTATATTCTATGTCTTTGGTAAGAGCAAAGAGTATCAAAGAAAACATTTTGTTACAATCACTTTTTATGTTATTCTTCATTAAGCTCAACTGAAAATATACAATTTTCTTGAGCCTCGAAATTCATGATACCATCAATGATTTGACGCCTTTCTTTCAGCTGCATTTACGATATCATCATCGTTGATGCTTAAAAAGTTAGATGTTTTTCTTTCCTCCCATAATGTTTTTAATGGCTTATAATTTAATCTTAAATAGTTTCTCTTTGGAAAACACACAGATGTTTTTCATTTTCAATGTGTTTTTACCAAAAACATTGTTTTTAAAGAGTAGGGGCTAAAAAAAGACTCTATTTTTCTTTTTTAAATTTCTGTACTGTTGTTACATGGAAGAGTGAGCTCAAGACAACTTATTTATTGGTTTTATATATTTTATACATAAGTTTAGTGAAAATATGAATAACTACAGAGTTGCCTACTAGTACTCATCTTGCGTATTTTGTACGCAAATGGACACGAAAATATGCGAGTACGGTTTGTCATCTGAAAATATGCATTTCCCCCTCTACAGAAAAAAATAATAATATAAAAAATTATAATCACATGTAGATCTATAGATCAGTGCATCAATGTCTGGAAACGGACTATTCTTATTAATCTACCACGAGATAGTATCGTTTTTTTTTCACTTGCTCTGACGCGCGAAGATTTAAATGTTTAGACCTACTAGATCTTACTGATTTAAATAAAGCGAAGTTCCTTTCAATGTGTCAGTTTATATGAAGTCTTCAAACTGATTTGGAATTACATCTAAGAGATATTTTACGATGTCAGACACATATATAGATCTAGATTCTAATAGAATTCTAGATTTAGATTTAGATCTAAAATAATAGATCTAGATTATATTATTCTAGATCTAGATTAGCCTTTATTAGGTGTGACCAGGTGTGTACTAGACTTTGATTTAGAACTAATCTAGATCAAAGTAATCTAATTATAGATTTAGACTACTGACTAGATCTAGGTCTAGATCTAGTAGCTAAAGGCTCTAGATCTAGATATCTGTATCTATCTAGATCTATAATCTATTCAAAAGCAGCATTTTCTCCATCTTATAAAGAGATTTTTTTATCTCCTTTCTTATGCTTTATGGAATCTAAAATTAAAAAACAATTGAGTTACAATTGTCTGTTTTAACTTTGTATAGGTCTAGATCTAGTTTTTCACATTCACGATAGAGCCTACAATTCAGTGGGACTGTTGAAATACCTTTAATTAGCCCTATGCTATGCTTATTAAAAATCAATCAGCTACTACTGAACTTGTGAAGCTGCCAGATCCAGATTCATTAAACCACCAAATTCAGAAGATAGTGAACAAATAGTTACTATCTTACTAGACAAAGTTCACCACCATAGTTTGCTTAAAAAATTAAAATATTTTGGCATTAATGGTTCACTGCATCAAACTGTAATAATAAATGGCTCTAAATCAACACCGATAGCAGTAAACTCAGGTGTACCTCAAGGAACAGTCTTGGGTCCACTACTATTTTTAATTTACATAAATGATTTACCAAATTGCATTACTTCAGGAACAAAAGTCAGATTATTTGCAGACGATTGCATAATATATAGAACAATAAAAACAATACAAGACACAGATATTTTACAAAGAGAATTAGATGAATTACAGAAATGGGAATCAAATTGGAGCATGTCTTTCCACCCAAAAAAATGTCAGTTGTTAAGAATAACAAAAAAACTAAAACAAATTAATTCCACTTATCTTATTCATGGCAAACCAGTAACACAGACTAAAAATGCAAAATACCTAGGTGTTATAATAAATAAAAAACTGTCATGGAATCCACATATTGATGAAACTATAAAAAAAATCCAACAAAGCATTAGGATTTATTAAAAGAAATTTCTACAAATCAAATAAGAACATAAAACTAAAATGTTATTTAACCTTGGTTAGGCCAATAATAGAATATGCATCCTCCGTTTGGGACCCCTCAACTCAAGAAAACATTAAGAAACTGGAACAAACACAAAATAGAGCAGTGAGATTTATAACAAATGAATATTCACATTTGACTAGAGTAACACCTATAGTAAAATCACTAAATTTAGAAAGCCTTCAGGACAGAAGACTCAAAAGTAAAGTAGCAATTATACATAAAACACTGAACCATAATCTTCAAATACAAAAACAAAATTTAATAAAATACTCTGAAAGACACAAAGATAAAGGCACATTCCTCATCCCATATGCTAGGACAAATTTGTACAAATACTCGTTCTTCCCTAGTGCTATTAGAGCATGGAATGGGTTGCCTGAGCTAGCCAGGAAAACCAGTGACTTGGCAGAATTTAAGTCATTGGTTAATATGCATGACTAAATGCATGACGCATAGGACGTAATCATCTTCTTTTTGAAGTAACGTCTGTATTATATAAGATAAGAAGATAAGAGTTCTTTTGAGATGAAAGTGAGAAGGGCAGAGGTTTTAATAGAAGAAATATTGGTTGAGCTTATAAAGGGAATCAAACTGATGTCCTTGACTGGCAGAACGTATCTTTAGTGGCAGATTGAAATCTGCTGTTATAGTCATTAGTGACGATATCTAGATAGATTTCATTACTTATGAAGGCCTAAATTCAAAGAATGAAATCAGGGCTTAGTATGTTTGCAAAGTTGACAAAACTTATTAAATTCTTGATTCCTTGCGTCCTCCTTCAACACATCTGTTTGTTTTATAAAATAACTTCAAGCATCAGAAACCTGAATAAATAGCTTTATCTTACAACAGCTACTCAGCAGACTCAATAGCTCAGCTTTTATATTAGAAACAAGTTCAATGACTAATTAGGATTATCTGCCTGAAAACAAATCTTCAAAATGTTTGTTTTTAGTGTTTGTAGAGGATACCAAAACTTTCATAGCTAACTCTGCAAAGAATAGTGTGAAAGAAGAAAATCTAAATTCTTTCAAAAAGTATTAAAATATCTCCAATGTCTGGATACCTTGTAAAGAAATTGCCTATTAAAAGCTGCCTTTATAGAATTAGATGTCACTGATCCAGCTAAGCAAACCATTTCATCTGGTTCTAGTGTAATTTCACTTGTAACAAAAATTCCCAACCTTTGAATTAATTTTCTGTTGCCGCTATTATGGAATGTGGAATACACTAAAAGCATTATGATCATAAAATCATTGGCAAGTGACAGGAATGGCACCATTCTAACATTTTCTAGAAATCTATGACAAATACTAAAAGTGTAAATATTTTGACGAATGTACAAAATATCTTATAGAACTTTATGCTGTGTTAACTTTATAATTGCTGCAACTCGTGTATGTTACCTGCTTGAATGATTTTTAGTCTTTCCTGAGTTTATTTCTTTATATTTAGGAAAATACACATTTGCCCATCAAAATACACATTTCCAGGTCTTGGAATACACATGTCCCTTTCGGCATGTAGGCATCTCTGTAACTATCATAAAAAATACATTTATATTTAATTTGTATCAAAAAATATTGTCTAGATCTAGTTTCTAAAGAGACTTGTACACAGTCTGTAAGTTTTTATTTTAAAATTGCATTATCCATAATAAAATTTCATTTTGGTTTTATAAACATCAATTTGTTTTATATAAAACGAGTGTGCATTCTCCTAAAAGTTCTTTATCAAATATCACATTTTCTGATAAACAAAAAAGTTGTGGAAGTTTAATCATAACAGGGTAGCGAAATGCGTATGAATAATTCAGTAGGAACTTGGACAATAATTACTAACTTTACTATTTTAACTGTGAATAGACCTTGCTTTTAATGATTTAACTGAATGGAATTTATCTCTGGTGATATGAAAGGAGAGTAATCCTTGAAGGATTATGTCACGACATGGCCTAAATTGTGCCGATGTGCCAAAAACTCAAACTCAAAGAGTTAGCTTTGTGATGTGATTTTCACTCATGGCCTTTTTTTTTTAGTACACAGACCAAAAATTTGGAACTTGCTCCAAAAATGAATTCTGACACCATTTTTAAAAAGAATTTTAAGGTTTATCTGCTGAAAACTCATTCAGATTAGTTTGACCTAGCTGCGACCTGCATATTTCTCTCTAAAACAGCAAAAATTACTTACTATTTTGTCTTCTATTTCTGGACTAGTCATGAATGTAACCTCTTGTGTTATTCATACATTTATTTGTGTTAGTATTTGTAATTATGTCTGTGTTTATGCTATAGTCTGTTGATTGTGACACTTCTTGGACTGTGTTACTTCTCTGTTATTTTGATTGAAATAAAACCTTATTCATAAGGTAACATGTAGTATATTTCAATTTTATTTTATTTGTTAAGTTTACAAAGTGCCTAGAACCTGCATTATTTCTAGTCATTAACAGTGCTCTTTAAAGAAAAGTATTATTACTTGTAGCACTAGAGTATTGCTTTCACTCCTTGAGTCCATTTGTTTCTTGACAAAATTCTTTTATATTTATTTCTCAAGTGCATCCTATTTTGTTTTTATTATTTTATTGTATCTAATACTGGTATGTTTTTTTTTTTAAGTGTATGCACAGTCTGGTCTTTGTTAAAAATGTTTATTTCTTCAATGTCTCAGGAGTATGAAACTCTTTGATAGCTCAGTAATTTGATCTTTGTATTTCAATTTATCTTTATTTGACTTCTGCCTTTTAAATATATTTTTTTTAAATATTAGCTTTATTTGATTTCTATGGATCTTGTTCATTTATTTGCATGTGTAGCATGTACTCTAGATACACGAATTATCTGCAAATTTTGGTCACAGCTTTAGTAATGATGACTATAACACATAGAAACCTTAACTTGAATTCAACCTTATACAGAGTTTACACTGCACCACTGATTTATGTTACTATCTTGTAATCTGCACTTGTAATGTTGGAAGTAAAGGGCACTGATGTTGTACAGAAGCTTCTTTGTATGTTCTCTAATCATAGAGGCTCTATCTGTTCACCTTCTCAAATGATTTGTCGATATACTGTGGTACTACCACTTGAACATTTCCTGACAAGTCAAGAATGCATTGCAGTATTGTAAGGTATCCTTCAAGTATACCATGCTTTACATTGCTCAATCTCAAATATTTAAAATACAAAATGATACTCACACTTATTCTCTGACAGGCTCACTGGCCGTCATCTGGTTCTTGTTGTGGGTGATTCTGGTTACTGAAAGTCCAGTTGGTCATCCAGGAATTACTAATGCTGAATTGGATTACATTCAGAATTCTCTGGGCTATTCAGAGGATCAAACTAAGGTACTTATTTTGTTGAGTTGTGAAATACATTGTTTAAATATTTTAATTCTATTACTAATGTAATATGATTTAAAAATGATTAGTATTACTTAAGTTATGATTCCGTTTCAGTAAATATTCATTTAAATATTTTTTTGCTTAAATCGGTATTATAGAATACTCATTGTATTTCTGCATTAATTCTAGCATATATATAGTCTGATAATCAATATTTCTTATTCATAGCAAGTTCATCCTCCTTGGCTTTCAATATTTAAATCTGCACCAGTCTGGGCTATAGCTGTGGCACATTTTGTGGAGAACTGGGGATTTTACACTTGGTTGACTGAGTTGCCAACTTTCATGACTCATGTTTTAAAGTTTCACATCAAAGAGGTAGCTAAATGTAACAGTTCTCTGTTGTAGTTAGATGTTATAAACTAGAATTTTTTTGTATAAAGTATCTATAAAGAACTGAACTGTTCCAAGAAATGTTGTTGTAGAAATAGTGGATATTTTTGAGTTTATTACATGAAGTGGGCGACTGCTGTCAATCAAAACAAGAACGGAGCAGTACAAAAACTAGTTCGTACCTCACTCGGTCAGACTCTATCACCTCCACTCATTGATCAGGGAACATGAAATGCACCAAGATAACTGTGTGTAGTCGCTGAATGCTCTTTATGTTGTCTGTTGTATTTATGTGTATTTTTCTGTTGTGTTTTTATATGATAAAAGAGTCCTTGTAATCACAACAAATTTCCGTAAGGATCAATAAAGCAGTCTTAGTCTTAGTCTTAGTTTTAGTCTTAACACAAAGGCTAAATGAGATATAGTTAACTTTTAAACTCAGTGCATCTCTAGCTGTTTCAAACATAGATACAGATAAAAGATACAATCAATAAACAAGTTTCATGAAGAGTTTATTCATTAGCTTTTAGTTTGAGATAAGACCATTGTTTTATTTTTTAATATTTTATTTTGGGCCAGGTGCATTCAGTTACATTCTATGAGTTTGAAATAGAATGTAGTAATTTGTAATAACCTCATTTCCTGAGCAATCTTATAAAACACTTTTGAATGATTCAGATTAAAATACTCCTACCTGAACTCACGGCAAACTTTTTGACTTGAAAACTTTTTATTATTTATAAAGAAAAAAAAAGTACAATGATAAATCCTAGTCATTAAGTATGAAGGTTAAGAAGGAGTAATTGATTTGCAGATCTAGAGCTATGAGCTAAACAAAAAAATACCCATATCTTTAGATCTTTTGCTTCATGTTTATTTTGTTTGCTACTCAACAGGGAAGCTTTCTTTCGGCTCTACCTTATCTTGTCATGGGCATTGTGGTTTTCATGGGGGGATACTTTGCTGATGTTCTGCGTTCCACTTTTGGTGTCCCCACAGTTGTAGTTCGCAAAATATTTACTTGCGGAGGTAAAACCCATTTATGCTCACATCATGTTGCTATTAACTGTATGTTAAAAGTTAACTTTTGTCTTTTTTTTTATATAATATAGTGTAAGTATTATAATTTTATAATATTTCTTTTTAAAATAATGTCTTCATTACTACAATCATTATTTGTTATGTTTTTCTGATTTGATTTCTTCAGCTTTTGCCTTACAAGCTATCTTCATGATAGCTGCTGGCTACCTCATGTCTAGAGTTGCAGCTATTGCCTGCCTGACTGTGGCTGTTGGTATTGGGGGCTTTGCTTGGGCAGGTTTTAGTGTGAACCACTTGGACATTGCCCCACAGTTTGCAAGCATCTTGATGGGCCTATCCAACACTTTTGCTACACTTCCTGGAATTATAAGTCCTAGCTTGACTGGTGTAATCGTTTCCAATGAGGTGAATAGCATAACATTAGACTCTAGGAAGATTTTTATTGATTATTGTGTTGAATGCTCAAAATTTTCATTAATTAATTTTTAAAATTTACTTTATCATCAGCCATGTGCAGTGATGAGAATTTTCCAAAAATTTCCCCAACTCATTTTTTCTTAAAAATCAGTAACATTTTTATCTAGCTTTTTAGGGAGATCTTGCCATGCCATGAAAGCAAAATTCTAACTTGTTCAGACTGCCTGGAACAGAAGATAGGCTCCAAGTGCAAGAAGAAGAAAAGCAACCTTTAAATTTCTTTAAAATATGCACACAATTATCTGGCTTGCAGTAGAGCACAAGTAGTGGGATTTCCTTTTTTTTTAAAAAATACTCAGTTCAACATTGTTCTATAAATATATTCAGTTAAATATAATTTAATTATTAATAGAATTTAGAAAATATTCAATGACTCTTCCTTTAGGTTATTTCAGCATGCTTGTGCACAAAATTTCCTAAAATTATTTAAAAGTCTGTTCCCATCATTGTTTGTGGCTTTCACTTACATTTCAATATAAAAAGGTTTTATTAATGTTTTAATTTTTTCTTCTAATTTGAAAGCCAGATAATGAATATCTCTAGGCTATATATGTTTTGAATCTAGTAGGGATTTTAAATGTAAAGTTGCCAATATTATTGATTTTTAGGAGTCATCAGGGGATTGGCAGATAGTCTTCTACTTGGCTGCATGTATTTATGGCATTGGTGCTTTGGTTTATGGCATACTGGCCTCGGGAGAAACCCAGAGTTGGGCTACAATGCCAGGAGGCTACCATTCCTATAATGAAGACCCTGAAGCTGACTGAGGAGCACAACTGATATTAGGCCCAACTTTTACTGACAAGATGCTGACTTGATTTAACTAGATATATCTGTGTGTTGTGAATGGTATTTGTGTTATAGTCATTCCTAAAACCAAACTTGTTATATTTTAAAGTTTTAACTGCTTTGTCTTGCGAATGACAGATCTTTTCACATAGAAATGAGAATTTCATTTTCTTAGTTGCATTTGGTTTAACTAGATTTTTACTAATGAGATAGATTTACACATTTTGTAATCATACCCTGGAGATGGTTAACTCTTTGATTTCGTAATTATTTTCCACATTTGGATGGAATTAAATTTTTGGCCATTTAGAGTGAAAATATTTTTTGTTTTTTATTAGAAATTGATATATTTAGTGTAGAATTAAAAGGAATGCATGCCCTTTTTATATAGCACAAAGCAATTGTTATAAAACAAAAAAATATATGAAAACCATTTAAATTGAATGTTCTGAGCTCATTATCACCATCATCCAGAACATACATCTAAAGAAAATAGAGCGTTTTTAAGATCCCACTCTTTCAGAAAATCTTTCACTGTAAAAACACATTGAAAGAAAGAAATTCCGGATGTTTAGCAATATTTTAGATAATATTTTAAGTAGTTAAAAACATACAGGAGGAAAAAAAAGAAGAAAAAAATATTTTAAAACACTGACGTTGCCAGCGTTGATTACAACTTTATAGCTGGGTAAAATCAACGATGGGAGCGTCTTTCCGGAGTCAGAGTTAATCAATATTTATAACTATTAATTGATAAAATGTACTATTTTTAAATAGTCAACATTCAGTACACAGAAGCAGCATTAAAAGGAATATTTTTTGTATGTCTTTTAATTTTTGTATTTTAATACTTGAATTTTTTATTCATGTAATTGTAATGCAACTTTCAGCTTTTATAGTACATTAGTTCTAATTACCCCATTTGCTGTTAGTTCTGTACTCAGTATTCAAATATAAAACTCCTAAACTTTCCATTTGAAATGACATGTTTATGATATTAACTTTGTTCATTCAGTTTTTTTTTTAAACCTATTTTATTTGAACTGCTAAACATATTGAGTTTCCAAAAGTCCTAGACTTAGGACAACAAACATGCCATCCTGTACATATTGTGTTTTGATTTGTCTAAACTGCTCGATGAATTGTCTGTGTTTGAAATACTTTGGTCGAGTGAGTTGTGACACTAGACTGTGATTCTATTTTCAAAGTTTTAAAATCTTATTTGAAAATATTTTTGTTTATCCATCTGTGTAATTGTTGTGATGGTAATAATAAATATTGCAAGTTGCATATGACTTTGTTTGTATTCTTTTAGTCATCTCCTTTTTAAGTAAGACTGTAACAAAAAAAACTGGTTTGAGATTGTTCAGCAAAAGTTAATTAAAACTGATTCATTTAGAAATAAAAGTCTATGACTACAGGAATTGTAACCTTTTGTAAAGACTGCAAATATTTTCCAGGTAGTATTTAATATTAGCAAAAAGAAATCTGAAACAGATTATTGCATTGAAGGCGCTCATTTCATTTTTATTCTACTTGCAAAATGTCCATTTCAACAAAATATTGTTTTAAAAAAAATGAAGCTTTGTAGATGAAAAAATTGAAGTCTTAATTTAATTTGAATATGTTAATAATGATCATGAAATTATAGCTCAAAATACAATGTTCATTTATAACTTAAAAATAATAGCATACATTTTTTTCCAATCATATGAAATATTTCAATGCTTTGTGATAGAACAGGAATCTTTGTTATTATATATAAACATATTTTTGGATCTTATCCAGTACCATACATATAGTTTGCACAGTTTCTACAGCAAAAGTTGATACACAGTTGACACCCAAAGTTTTTACAAATCATCAAACTGACAACTTTTCCTTGTGAAAACTCAATCATCAATTTGAATAAATGCTTAACAAATGCTAATTGACTAAATATTCCCAGCACATTACCTTTTTATTTAATTTACAGCCAAAGCCAATAAGAATTATTGTGAAAGTGTCTAGACATTGACCAATCTTACAGACTTGTAGGTATTCCTTCCAAACTTGTTTTCTAATGCAATGAACTAGCATGTAGGTAAATGTCAATAGCAGCTCAACATTTTAATGTCCATCAATTTAAATGCTGCTCAACAAAGATATTCTAGTTTATTTAACATGTCATGTCTTTCGGACCTTAACAAACAGGTGACTTGTGTTTCTAATTATTTTCTACTCAGGTTAGTATTTTAAATATATTTTTACCTTATTATAAGTAGTAGCCAAAAATCTATTTTTTATTTAATTGTGAACTTCAGTCTTTTTACAAATTCTGCCTTCTAGCAACTCTTTTTAACAATTTTTGAAAAATCTTTTGGACATGGATCATTACAAGCTTACTCATTAGTCACATTGGCCAAACATTGAACAAGATGACATCTTATTAATACTTTCATTTAAAAAAATAATTATGTTGAATCAATCTGAAGTAAATATAACATTTCACTATTCTATGAACTTATACAAATCTTAAAGTCAAATATTAACAGCTCTAAACAGATTCAAATTGATAATATAATAATAGCTCTACAGAAAGGAACGAATTATAAGTGAACGCCTCCTTCACCAGACACACTAATAATATATGGCAAACCATAATTCAAAACAACACAATGATATAGCTAAACAAAAATATATAAATTAAATTCTAATACATCACTTTTGACTAGTAACAATTTAGTCATAAATTAATTCAAGTAAATACTTGGTTATACTGATATGTTCATTTACATATGGCTGAACAATATTTTTTAAGTTTTACTGGGCAACACAGTGTGCAAATTACTTACTTTATTTTTGTCCTTTCAAAATCAAGGTTTGTTCATTAGCACCTCATGAAATACAATTGTTAGGCTTATCTTAAATATTTTTGTTTTGGACAATTAAAATATGATACCAAATTAGAAATTTTCCAATAAAAATATTAAAACTGAAACAAAAAATATACCGTATCCTAAGCCTATGAATACAATAGAATTTGTAAAAAAAAAATTTTCCCAAGGCCTTTTTAAGTGTATAAATAGTTGGTCGTGTTCATTAGTACAATATTTGAACACTCAAGACACACCTAGATGATATTTTATTTATAATATATTGGCAGTAACAACAGAATGGGGCACCAAAAGAACAACTCAGAAATATAATATAATACTCATATCATAATACAAAGAAAAGCATTCAAGTATTTTTAATACTAGATAGGTTTCCTACAGCTAACACAAGTGTTACAAAATCTTTGGAGAATAAGATCTACTATCTAACTGCTAGCAAGTTTGTTACACCCAGAACACTGAAGCAGGATTTCCTATTTGTTCCTCTTGTAGTTGTGAACATATAACATTTTAATAAGTTTTCATTCAAACTAAGAATATGTTGGATAAAAAAAATCAGTTGCTAGAAAAGAAAAGAAGTATCATTTCTTTAAAATTAAAAAGCAATTTAAATAATGGGCTTATCTATATATAAAATTATAAAACAAATCCTTACCGAGGTATTTAATAAAACACAAATTATTATCCTAACTTTTTTAGAAGAATACAAGTATAAATAATCCTGTTGAAATAGGAGGCCATGGGGGCTGAGTGGTAAAGCACTTGGCCTCCAAACTGTGGGAACCAATGTTAAAATCTCAGTAAAGACTGGGATTTTTTATGTCGGGATTCATCCAATGTTAATGGGTATCTGATATAAGTTGTGGAAAGCAAATCAGTTGGTAGATGTGCTGGCCACATGACACCCTTGTCAGCTATAGAAACAAATGACTTTGACATGATCAGCCCTTTAGGTCTGACAGAGGTATTCTACTTACTACAATGTATAGCATACAAAGAACAACAAAATAAACAATGTATCACATTATGAATAGGAGGTAAAGTATAAAAACAAAAACACTAGACCTACAAATAAAGAACACCATAAACCTGCTTACTCTATATAAATTAAATAGAAAAGAATTCAAATGATATATAACATAAAAAGAACTTTTTTTGTTGAACAAACAAATATATTAAAAACTTCAATAAAAATCCTAAAATAGAATCTGAGGACACTGTTTATCTGAAAGCATCAACTGCATTTTTAATTATTGGAATCACACTAAAAATAAATATATATTATACTAGAAACATAAATGGATAAAGTGAGAGAAAATGCTTTGCACCTATTACCAGGCTTTCACTTATATGTAAACATAACCTAAAGCACTTTCATTATGTGAGAAATGAACACTTGAAAGGCTTAGAGCTTCTTAAAAGTGCAAGTCTATTGGGTTGCACGCACAAAGAGAAAATCAAGCTGGTGTTTTCAGAAGAAAAGAATGTCTCCTAATACTGAAGCATAAAGTGTCATATTAATAATCCTTAACCCATTTGAATGAGAGGCTGAAATAACAAGAATGAGACTCATGCCACTGAGAGTCAGACTTTAACTTGTGTAAAATAGCTAGCCTATATTGAACTCGACAATAATAGCTAGTTCATGACTACATAACCTCCACCAAATATTCTCTTAAACTCACCAAGTTAGGGTTAGGTTAAATGTATTTGCTGAATCGTTTCTTATATTTAAAGTCTAAATATCAGTATTGAAACATTAAAAATTATAAATATCTATGCAGTGTTTTTACAACTTTATTAAAAAAGATTGGATGACAGTTAACTGATAAATGTTTAAATCATTTTGTAATTTCTTAATTTGTCCAATTTTGTCTGATAACATATTTGTGAAAGCTTTAGAGAAGTGAAGACTTACATTTTTGCAACAGTAGATAGAGAAGAAACTAATAGACATAAACATAAAGGCCCCAAATATATTACATGTCATGTACAATCTAACATTACAATCATGTCAACATGTCTGGGTGAAGCACATATTTTTCAAAACCTTATTAGCTGAAGTTTGTTGCCTGTGTAATACTTTTTATTTTTTTAAACAAGCAGTGCAGTCAACCTTAGCATGTGTCATCATAGAATAATATAAAGGTTGGACTGCAGTTTCTTTTTTCATGAGGTCATCAACAAGATTGATTATATTAGATTAAGATGGCTGATAAAATAGATATTTCTTTGCATTTAAATATTACTGATATTGTTTATTACAAAAATAATTTTATTAATACATGATAACTAGATACACAAATATCCTAACAAGTCGATGGCCTCACAACAGCACAATATATCAAACAATTTAATAAGTTGATGCTGCTGTAAAAGGCAATAGATCTAATTAATGCTTATAATAATTGTACAAGTGAAGTAATAGATCTTCAAAGATCAACTTGATGTTTATCAGACAAAGCCTTTCTAGACTTTTGTATTGACAGCATGGAAGTGATTTAGCCAATTTAGAATTTAAATATCATAGATAATATTAAACAAATACAAGGGACAGAAAATGTAGACAATAGATGAATGGTTCTTAGCCTGCTAAGACTTAGGATATTATAGATACTTAAATAATACAAGTAACTTAGACTTTAGATACTATAGAAAGAATATATATAGCTTATTCTATTTAGGCTATAGTTATCAGTACAGAAAATGTATCAATGAGTCTGTGTACAGTGTGATTCTCAAATTAATGCTTTCTGTAGATTAGCATTAGCTAAAACTCAACTGCGTTCACTACTAAAGTCATTGAGCATCATGCATCTCTGAGATTCATATGTATCTGGTGAGACTTTCATGAGTTCACGATGTTCTTTTAACCGAGGGCCCCATTCATTGGTTGGTTTCATCATCATTTTTATAACCTTTTTAAAGCAAAAAAATAAACAACCAGTGAGTTTAATGCTTTATATGGCTTTAAAATGTAAAAAAAATTTAAACTATTAAAACAAATTTTTTGGTAAATTAAAAGATATATGTAATATGATTAGTTTGAACAAATTAATTTTTATTATAATATATCATCACTTACTGCTAAAATAAGCCAAAAAATGTTCTACCATGTTTTGACGCCAAGAAACTTTTAAATAAATTTAATTGTCAGTTCAATGTTTAATTAGATCAAATAACAAAATGTAGATTGTCGTTCTTTTCAAATCTATATTTTCAGATTGTCAATGAAAATAAAAAGAAGCAAAATTAATATTTGTATTGTATTCAACAACAGAGACACCATTAATTTTCTTTGAAAAAAATGTTTCATTTTTCAATGTTCAACAAAGGTTGGACCATGACTGTTTTCTTTAATTAACATCATGATAAATTGTAGAATGACTAAGAATGGACCTCATTCACCAATCGTAAACAAGCAACATTTTGCCACGTGGTTTTCTATTTCTTCTATACAAATTACGATCTAATTTTAATACACAGTGGCTGTCACGTGACAGTTTTTTCGTTGTTTTATCAATATGATCACGTGACTAAATATTGTTTGTTTACAATTGGTGAATGAGGTCCTTTGGGGAGAGCCAGGAATGTGCTCATTGTTGCAACAAACCATAATGCTAAGTCCTGAGTTTAGTCAGTCAGTAATTGAATAATTATTAGAGAAGTAGATTAAGTTTGACATTGTTTTTGGGAAAATTGATGATAAATAGATACACAAATAGACAAGATGGCCTCAGCACAAATATCAACAGATGAAACATTTAATATAGAAAAATATTGACTAATTAGTCAAATATTTATTTTATCTTCTTTTTATATAATACATACTTTACTTCAAAAAAGAAGATAATTACATCCTATGTGTCATGCATGTTAACCAATGACTTAAATTTTGTTTTGGCTGTAGCCATGAAAGAGTGTAAAAGAAAGAGACAACTAACCTCCAACAATCCTATATTTGGTAGCCGCATCAATCCTTGAACCACCTTACATAAGGCTACTAATGGTATGGCTGATATGGACAAAATTGTGATAAAACAGCCAACAACTTCTGCCCATGTTGGAAACACATAATCTCCATAACTTGTGGGATCGAAGTCTACTGCAGTGAAAATTAAGATGGTCTGTAAAAAAACAACAACATTCAAATAATACAATGATTGAACAGAGCTTTGTTAAGATGTTTTATAAAAAAAATAATAATAATAAAAGACTTAATAAACAAAAATGCAATGTTGTATAATTTGTAGGCCCTATAATTTATCAACCTACTAATAAGGCGGCAGGAGTTAGAAAGCTCCAACTTATTTTCCACAGCATGCTGGGTCTCCTCCCTAGCATCAGTTCAATGTTATCTAAGAAAGTGTTTGCACCTTAAAGAACATGAAAAACAAAAACCAAACTATAAAATCAGGAAAGAAATTATGATACAAGTCAGTTGTAAAAATTGTTAAAAATAAACTCAATTCCATTTATCTTCTTCATAGTCAATAATAGGATACCTACTGCAACATTTTAAGATTTATAAGTCAACAAGTAGAAATACACCAGATTGCCTGTATTGGAGGGGATAAAGTGGTTGTAACACATACTATGGCCTCTACAATGATCTAGCAAACATTCAAGCAGAGTTTGACAAACATATTAGTCAAACAGTGTTGATTTCTATATGAGGCACCTTACTTTGAGTTTTATATATCAGACTATTTTTTAACTTGGTATAATTACTTTGTATTTAGTTTCAATGGACAACAAAAGAAAAACTTAAACATTTTATATTTACTAACATTTTAAATTTATTTTTTTGTTTATATAAATATTTACTACTTGAGGGGCTCAATCATTCATACAAAAACTGCTTGCAATTTATCCGGATTTGTTTGCAATAATAGTTTTTAAAATTTCCATATTGTTTTAGCCTTTTTTTTGGTCATAATCTTAAAAATGTGAAACATAATTAAAATATTTTTAAAGCACTCCATTTAGTAGTGCTATATAAATTAAATGACAAATTAACATTTTTATCTATGCAATAATGGCTTTTGATCATCAGCCCACTTAGTTGTGAGTTGTGAGTATTGGAAGTTCTGTCTATAAAGCCAATAAACTAGCAAAGGTCAAAGCAAGATAGGACAAATAGCAAAACAAAAAGATTAAGACAAAGAGCTAATGCAAACCAAATCAATTCAAACCCAGCCTATATAACCCAGCCTATTTATGCCTTAAATGCAATATAATCATTTTAGAATAAGAATACTGGACTTCACAGACATCTTATTTTTTAGATAGAAAATAAGATTATTTCTAACTTTAAAGATGAAGTAGTAGCTCCAAAAAATGTAATCATTTTATTACTTTGATTAGTATTACTATTATTAGTATTGTTAAATGCTATGAAAGTGAAATAATATATTCAGAATTTACCTACCATAGGCATAGGATAAGGCTAAACACTCAATCAGTCCTATAAACAGTAATGAATATGTGGCTGCGTAGTTATCAAATAATTGCACAACATACATTCCACCCTAGAGTAAAATAAAAATTTTAAACAATTTTTAAAAATCATGGAAACTGGCATACAAAAATAAATGCAAAAAAGTGAAAAAGTTCAAACAAAAAGACTTCCTCCATTTTGATCTCTTTATATTATGTTTCCATAGAAAAAAAAAAAAAAAAAACTACACCCATACTCTACAACTTCACTATTTCAATGTTTAAGCAAGGTCATACAGTGAAAATACTATTCTAGACAAAAATATTATTTGAAAAAAAAGTAAAAATACAAATTTTTAAAAAAGGGTTGGCTATATTGCAGAAATTTATTCTATAGACCTATAAACTACATTTCAAACCAAAAACATTCTTAAAAAATCAATTTTTGATCAAATATTACCTGTTATTATAGGTACAAATCTGCACTTTTAATTAAAAAAAAGATATAACAACAAAATTTCATAATTAGCCTAATAACTAGTTTAAATATTAACCTAAGTGCCATAATTAAATTAATTTAAATTACTGTATTAAATTTTCATGTCCAGCACATGTCTTGACTAATTAAGCAGTTCCATAAATGTTCACCAACCTGTGTGCAGAAAGATAAACCTATCAGATATCCAACTACAGCAATGCTCAATAGCAGTATAAAGGATCTCTTGCCAGGTCTGAAAAACTCTGTGAAAGTGTCTAGTATTGTGGTATGGACTGTGGTAACTGTTGCAATCTGACATGAAACAGCAAAATGAAAATTATAAATTATATAGAATGACATAAAGTGTTTTATTTCTTTGTTGAAACTGTAAAACTATTTTTGCAGTTTATTTAGAATTGTACAACTTATCTTAACAAACAAAACATTAGCTATTAAGACTCAATATTTTACAATTTTACAAAATTGAAATATTAAAAAAAAAATCAAATGTGTCAATTTGATCTATGTACTGTTATGTGTACTGTTATAAATGTCTACTGTTGCAGCAAATACTGCAAAATGTCTTTCAGTCCATTATTTCAATTCTATTGAAGAAACAATGACAATGTGTTCAGAAGTACCTGTGTTCCCAGTCCAAGAGTTATCAGCATTAAGAAGAAGAGAACTGACCAGAGTTGGGAGACTGGCAGTTTTGTAACCACTTCAGGATATACAATAAAAGCAAGTCCAGGGCCTGTAAGCAAAATAAAACAATAATGGTTTAAATTTATGTTATATCAAGCACCAGTAAAAAATAGATTTTTTTTAAATTAACAAATTGGAATTCCTATAATTTTATATCCTTAACAATTTTTAAGCTACTACTATACCATAATTAATTAACTAAAAATTATACAAATAATTACACATTCAGAATGCAAATGTATCAAATAATGTTACCATCTCTAGCAACATTTTCCACAGGTTGATGTAACTCATGGGCCATGTATCCAATGATTGAAAATATTACAAGTCCAGCAAACACACTTGTCAATGAATCAAGGATGGATACAAGCACAGCATCACTACACAGAGTGAAACACATAAAAAAATGTATTAGAGTCTTTAGTGCAACAGTAGTAAGCACATCAGTATAATTGCATTCCCATTATATAAATATAATATAATTATTAAAAGTAAGATAAGAAAATAAACAATTCAAAAAATTGTTCAACAGAATCATCTCACTTTAAGCACACTTTTTGTGATGAAAAAAAAAAAAAAAAAGAAACACCAGAAACTTACAAAAGACAATTGTTTTTAAATTTGTTGTAGCTGGCTAGAGTAATCAGTCCACCCCAACATGGAGACAGAGAGAAAAATATTTGAACAGCAGCATCTTTCCAGACCTAGAAACACTTCAACACTATTAGTTTTGCTTTGTCTTTATGAATATTAATGTACATTTCTATGGATTTGTAATTACAAAATTAAACTTTTATTATTCTTAATTACAAAACTATTTTTAACAAAAAAGAAAATCTTATATTAATAAGCAATTTTCAGTGGTGAGGACATTTATAAGTCTTTCATACTATGATTTTTTGTAGATTTAAGTAAAAATTGAATGACTTTGATACTTTGAAGGCAGAAAAGTTAAATCATGTTGTCTTCAGTCAAAATTAATCCCAAATTCTTAAAATCTATTAAATTTACACAAAATATTTGGTTTTTCAATACCAATAATATGACTTACCTTTGCATTTAAAAGCTGATCCCATTTTGGAATGAGGTAGTATAGAATTCCTTCTTTTGAACCCGGAAGAGTTAATCCCCTGACCAACAGGATAGTGAGGACAAGGTAAGGGAAGAATGCAGTGAAGTAGACAGCCTGTTAAAACACAATCAAATTAATGACACCTTAAGGATTTAATCAAATTTTACACTTATGTTAAGGGAGGGTAGACTTTAAATTTTGTTGATGCCTAAGATAATAAGGATTTTCTAAAAATATTATACACATGTTGAGCTAGAATAGCAAGTTTCAAATGCCCCCTTCAGAAATGATGATTTTTACATCCTCACTTTAAAATTTATTTGGCATAGCAGTAATGACAGACCACATAACTAGGTGGGGGTGCGGTGGCTGAGTGATTAAGTGCTCAGCTTCTGAACCTGAGGTCCTGGGTTAGAATCTTGGTGAATGCTGGGAGTTTGAATTTCAGGATTTTTAGGGTGTCCCTGAGTCCACCCAATTCTAATGGATACCTGATTTTAGTTGGGGAAAGTAAAGGCAGTTGGTCGTTGTGCTGGCCACATGACACCCTGCTCGTTAATGGTTGGCCATAGAAACAGATGACCTTAACATCATCTGCCCCATAGATCGCAAGGTCTGAAAGGGAAACTTTACTTTACTTTTACATGACTAGGCAGTCATACAAATAATAAATTAACCCTAATAGCCCTACAAGATTAGAAAGTTATATTTTTTTAACATATCTTTTTATTTTCAATTTATAAAACATTTAAAATCAATTTTAAACATAAAACTTTTTTTTTGCATTCTTAGCAATTATATTGTCAAAATGGCAACAGAAAAAAAAATTCAATGTGTGTAAAATATTTTTCAACAGGGTTACACATTCCTTTGTTTTTATTTATATTATTATTATATATTTAAAAAAAAAAGAAAGAAAATGTAATATGACTGGTTATATATAATTATAGCAGGGCTATAAGTTTGCTGTCTGACAAGCAATAAGACTTGCATATTCTACCCCCCAAAATTGTTGTGGCCTATTTTTGATAGAATACAATGAATACACATAAAATAAAATCTGTTACAACAGTTAAAACAGTTACAATTATACAAAGAATATTTGAACTGCAAAGTTACCCGCCTTTCCTGAGGACTTGATGCCTTTTGCCAAACAAATGCAGACTAAAGTCCATGCTAGAAGAAGACATAGTGCTAGCTCCCACTTTACACCTCCAATAGATTCAATTCCTTTTGTAATATCTAGAACAACTTTACTGAAATGTGATAGTGACTTAAGATACAAACATGTTTACAAATAATTTTTTAAAACTTCAATTTCAAATGTAGTGAAAATTTGTTTTTATGATAATTATCAAATAATAACTATTTTGGTCAGTATTTTTATTTTGAAATAGCAAAAACAGAAGATGATAAATGGGGTGTACCATCAGACATTAGTTACATGATACAAAAGTTATTTCAATCAATGTTACAAAATACATTTCACTAGTTAGATCTACTAAAACTATAATGCACCAAACAACAAAATATTGATTAATAAGACATTTCTTATCAAGTTAACCATTTTAAGACTCTTCACATCAGAATATTTCTTTGGAGTCAAGCTTAGACACTTGACTTAACTGAAAGGGAAACTTAACTTAACTTGAAAGATTTGTTTTTGGAGGTGAACTGTTCCCCTGTTATCATTAGAATTCAACACACTATATCATTTTGTGTTTAATACAAGAATAAACAAAAGGTCTGCAGACTACAGAGGTAAAAAACAAAGACAAAGCCCTTACTGAAAGTACTCATCACTGGAAGAAGTGTACTGGACATTAGTAGAATTGGCCAGCCCCTGGATGTAGTTGAAGTATGATTCATTCACTTGACCACTGTGGTAGCAGGTTTCATTTAACCAGACACCATTGTGAAAAGTACAGTTGTACATGACAGCATGGTCAGCAAGACAGTCTTTAATAAAAGTTAAATGTTATAATAAATGACAGCATAGTCAACAAGACAGTATGTAATAAAGTTAAATTGTATAATCAGTAACAGTAATGCTGTAAACTTTAATGGAAAAGTTATTACTTTTTGTATTCTACAATCAGAATTTTGTTTTTTTTGCAGTTGGCTATAGGTGTAGCAAGTAAAAAAGTGTAGTCAAGGGAAATCAAATTCTTCTTCCTTCCTACCATGATGCTTCATTGAGTGGTATGCACTTCTGACTGTCATGAAATGGCCCAGAGTTTGAAATTTTAATTAAACTTTTTAGTTAGTAACTAAAAAAAAAAAAATTAAACTACAATTTTAACTATACCTTTTTTTTTAGTTATTATAAACAATGGCCTTAATAATTTTTTTTAGTGGAACTAAAAGTTTCTAACTTTTTAGTTAACTTTTGCCTATCACTAACTGCTACATCACCAATTTCCTTAAGATTATAATCTTTTTTTTTTAGTAATTTAAGAATCCTTGGACCATTTTATATTGAAGAAATCCAGGTCTTGTTTAATTCAACTTCACTTACTTTCAGAACTCCAATCACCACAGTAGCTCCAGGGTAATCTCTCTTGGAATGAGGCAAACAAGTAGTACAGGGTCCAGGCAATGATCATGTTGTAATAGACGGCGATGAGGCAGGAGACAATGAACATTGCCCAGCCAACACCTGGAGTAAGAAAATGAAGAGCAAAAATTTAGCTCCAAAAGAATGGATCTACATTGAAAGACCTGACTTGTGTATATTAATCTATATATAACAATGTTCATAAATCATTAGTTTTATAGACCTTTAAAGAACAGGTTACCTTGAAAGAAAGGAGACACCGACCAAATAGAGACGACACCAGAACTAGCAAATTGTCCAAATGATAACTCCAGAAAAACCATTGGAATTCCCGTTATAAAGAGCATCACTGCAAAAGGAATAAGAAAAGCACCTGGAAAAAAAAAAAAAAAAAAAAGAATATTTCAGTTCAATTAAATGTGCAAAGTTGAATCCTTTTTTTTTTACAAAGCTTATTCCAACTCTTGTCTGTCTGTTAAAAGTTTTAAACAAATTATTTTATTTCAACCACACCCATTTTCGGATTCAGTTGAAACTTCACAGTTATTTCTTTTACCTAACAGAACAAAAATCAATTAAATAAACCAATTACTTAATTAAATATTGGTAATTAATTACTTTGTTTGGTATCAAAAAAGGGGATAAAATGCATCTTATTGAGAGATATATGTGGAGTAATTCCCCTTTAAACGTTTAGTACACTTTTTTCCTGATATTTACCATTTTCGAATCAAATTGAAATTTTGCATAATTATTCATTGTCGATGACAATACATAAATCAATTAAAAAACCTGTAATTAAAAAGTTAATGACTTTGTGGTAATTGATCAATTTTATCTAATGTAGAAATTAGGAAACTTATCCCTACAGTATTGAGATAGGCCTATATGCTAGTGATTTTTGCTGTTCTTATTTTTCCTTAGGGTAAGCTTTTTTTTTTTTTTTTTTCAAAGATTTGTTTCAGATTTTGCTTCTTTTTTTCTTATAACGCCAAAGGTCTTATTTATGGCTTATAGAATGATTCTAGTAGAATTGATACAATAAGAGATATGGCATACTAGACATTTAACGAACTAACAATTTTCATAATTGCATATTTTATCAATAATTTTTATAGGCCTAAATGGAAGTACCAATTATGGCTAAACATATTTCTATCCTGAATAAATTTTTGACAGTTAAAATCGATAATAAAAAACCCATTAATTAGGTTAAAGCTAACGACGTCCACGTTATAGATCGCCAGGTCTGGGGAACTCTTCACCTCACGTCATCCTCACACCATAGTTCATCGCTGTACTGTTGAACAACAGACTATCAGATGTTAGACAAAAAGGAGACCGACCGATTCTGTCCCAGAGATCAGAGTGTTTACGTCACATGCTGATTGAAATACTAATAGCCTACTCCAGTCCAGCGCAGGATGGGCGACCTCTGCACTACTTCTGTTAGTAATAATTATTTAAGATTAATAAAATTTTGAAATATCTATACAATAAAATATTAATGCGCTGTAAAGTCTGTAACGATAAATTAATGAGATTTTCTAATGTTTTAATTATGCGTAAAGAAACAAGGCAATAATAGCAAACTGCATGAATCACGTGACGAGGAGACAGGCTATTTAGATTTATGACTATACAATTTCAATAATTCATACCGGAATAGCAGCATCTGTTTTTATTATTTATCATTGAGTTCTTCTTCTAGACCAAAAAAAGAAATTAGGGGAAAGATTTCTGTCTGCAGTCCCTCAAGTCTACATCAAGGAGAGAAAAGCATAGCTTTTAATTCAAGACATCTTGTGGTCAACTTCATCAGATAGACCTACAATTACTTGTGTATTTGATTGCTACTACTAGATCTATATGTTTATTGCTTGCAGTCATTTGTTTTATTCTGTCTAGGTCACGGATTGGCCGATTGAATGGTTTAAAGAGTTGTTTCCATGTACTGTCCCGCCTCCATTTATTTCAATAACGTCCACGATCTCGACCAATTTAACATCAGTTTCTTCCTCCACTTCGCTTCCCTCCCTAACTATTTCGTCCGGAATCCAGCATTAAGCACGAGTTTAAGCATAGGCCAAGGTTTTGAGAGCAAAGTTCACAAAACAACGGAGCCGTGTTGAGTATTATCGCTAAGACCAAGCCAAAACAGATTAAGTTACAAGGCAATCACTATTTCTCCCTCGACTTAAGGCTTCAATGGTTCCATAACTAGAATCAGGACTTCTCTATCTGTTTTATGAGTAAGTTTCAGCTAAAGTGGTTTCGTAGGTAGACTTGCGGAATCTAGTGGTTCCTTAACTAGGCTGTATAGAGGTTTGATAACAAGACTTCGTTCTCCTTATTATGCACCAGTCTCTCAGTAATAGAATGAAAGCTTTAAAGTCTCAATAAAAATTAATCATTATTCGCATTTAGACCTCAATCGTTCTATAATTAAAATATACTCATAGTCTTTCGAACCTACCTTATATATGCAAAAGGCCTGCACTATAACATAACTTACAGTAGCTATAAAAGACTTGTAGACTTGTGCATTTTTTGGTAGGCTATACCAGTGATGTCCAAAGTACGGCCCGCGGGCCAGATCCAGCCCGCGACGTGATTCCCTCCGGCCCGCCGAAATGTTGGCACATGACATTTAACATTTTTGCGTTTATGAAATAGCTATCTGAGTGTAGAATGTACGTTTTACACTAAGAAAAGTGAACGGTTCTTTACTTTTTGTGGAACATGAATATAAGCCAACATATTTTTTTTGTATAAAGAAAGTGTGGCTATTTTAAAAAACAAAAACATATAGACGACATTATGAAACAAATATAACGGCATTCTTGGTTTGAGCCGCGAATAAAAGATTGTTAAACTACGCCTAGAAATTGGAGGATTGATGGGAATATTTACCCAAAAAGAGACAAGAAAATGATCCAGTTGTAAAGCTAGCTACAATGTTGCTCATATTCAAAGTAGAGGAATGAAGCCCAATGTTGCTGATATTTTTAGTAGAGAAATGAAGCCATCTTCTGACGCGGGGAAAAAAAAAGATAAATTTCAAATATCCCATTAATTTATGAAGCACAGGATCTACGGGTTTCAGGTCAATATCGTTTTGTAGGCCTACGTTTTTGTTCATGTGGCCCGCGACACGAGCGTCGGAAATAAAAATGGCCCGCAGGTCGAATTAGGTTGGGCATCACTGGCTATACCATGAGCAGGTAGAATACTTTGGTCTCACTCCAAAGTATCAACCCATTAATTTTTTTCCCGTTCTGGCTTGTAAGATTCCAGACTATCATTGAAACAAATGTCACAGTAATTTATCGACTTTCACTGGCTTTAAATAACACAGGCAGAGAGAGAGAGCGAGAAATGAGTAAATGTAAAGATTAAAAGAATATGATACAGAAATATAACTAACAGAATAATAGATAGAATCAATATATCGAGATACAATAGATTGATACAATAGATAGATACAATAGATAGATACCTAGAGGTGTGTGAGGACAGACGCAGACGGCGAAAAGAAAAAATCCACCACCGGCGGACAATGGTTATGCTTGCCATGGTTGTGGCAAAATATGTTGGTCTCAGCTGGGGCTGCTTAGCCTCGGGAAATACTGCATTCCTCATTAATCTTCGGACTCGAAGACAAGCCTTATTATTATATGAGTGAAAGAGCGCAAGAAAGAGAGAGAGAGAGAGATCCCTGTGGAATGATCCCGTACGCGACAGGTCGCAGTTATTGTTTCCCCCATTTTTTATTTTTAACTCACCGCCTCCATTTTTATAGCAGACGTACGGGAACCTCCAGACGTTGCCTAGGCCGACTGCGTAGCTCAGGCAGGACAGAAAGAAGTCCAGCTTCCTTGACCAGTTGCCTCGATGGTCTGACTCTTCAATAACATCGGGCACCTTTTCCGAGTCTTCGTTGGAGCGGACGGGCATGAAACCCTGGTCCTTCTCAGTTTTGACCATCGTTGTACGTGGAACTGTTACATATAAGTCTGAAACGATAAACACACACACACAACGTTAGAGTGACATGGCGTAGATAGTTTTGTGTACAGTTGAAGGTCGTCAGAGAATTGAATTAAGAATGGAGGTATCTCTTAAAGAAGAAATGTTAACAAGTAATATTCATGCCACTGAATTTATATACTTGTGAAAGTTGTTGTTGTTTTGTGCACATACAACATATACTGCAAGTCCGTTCATTTTTTCGGCGGCTTTTGTACTTTAGAATAGCGTGTTTCCTAAGTAAGTTAATGATAGTAGATACCCTTCCATTGCCATCTAGGGGGGAGCTCTGTCATCGGGGTCCAGGACGAAGCCCTGGCGCCAAGCATTGTTTCTTCTATTCGAAATTTATTAAATGCATTTTCTGTGGTGTCCACAAAATGAATGTCCTGCTATTCTATCAAAAAACGAGACAAATCTGCTAATCTTACCCAGTAGATGGTCTGTGACTTGAATGCTCCTAGATTTACTTTTTTATTAATGGACTCCAGCAACTAGTAGGAGGACAGATAACAGTGTGAGATATTTGTTTGGAAGGGGGCCACATTCCTAAGATAACTATAGTTTTGAATTAGTTCATTTTGTTTAAAGGGAAGGAATGCTTGAACCTCATCCCCTTACTGTCATTTGGTGACCAGTAGTTTGTTTGAGTTGTTCTCGTAGCTTCAATGTCTCTTAGTTTTACTTTAATAACGGAGGGGTTGAATCTTACCCCCCCCCCCATTAGGAAATTTGTTAATTGCAGTTTTGCATAAATTTTTTTTTTGGGGGGGGGGGGGGATTGAGTGAACCGTAAAAAATTCTGGATACGATCATGGTATTAGAAAGTTGTAGTTTTGCTTTTTTTTTATATAATTTTATTTGAGAGGAGTTAAATTGAACCTAAAAAAAAGTTAGGTTAATTAGATTCGGTGACTAGAGATTTTGGGGACAGTCCTGCCGACCTCCTTGTGGTGTCCTCTAAGTTAAACTCTTGCTCTTGAGGTGTTCCAAAAAGGGTTAATGTTGCTGGAGCCTCCGACTCTTTCTGGCTTTTTATCACGCTCGTCTGGTGCAGAGCTCTGCTGGTGAAGTTTTCTAGAAAGCGCTGAGATCTGGCAAATTTTTTTTTTCATTTCAAGCTCGAGTGATGTAGAGACTACGTCTATCAGAGCCTTGAACTAATGCTGAAATTAATCAGCCTTGGAGACTAGGGAAGGGTCAAGCCTTCTAAAAATCTCCTGCTTCACTCCACTTTCGTGGACTTTCCTTTTTCGTGGACCCTGCCCATACGAGTGAACAGTTGAATTAACCGGTCTTAGACCGTTTCTTGCGTCGATGTTACTGTCTGGACTGTCTTCACTGCTCACTCTAAAGGGAAACCCAAAGCTCCCCTCCTGGAGGAACTCATACTATGTCAAGAAAAACTATCAAGATAACCTACTCTAAGTAGACTGATTCAGCTTAAATCACGACCTCAGTCAAGTACACTTTCTTTCCCTTGTTCGAGATACCAAACAAAATAATCAACTACCAAAAGTTAATTAAATTGTTTAGTTTTTTTTTTATTGATTCTTGTGTTGTCAGGCAAGAAACATAACTGTGCAAAAATTTCAGCTTGATCTGAGATTTGGTGACGGAAAAATAACGTGTACAAACTTTGTACCAGAGTGAGTTGATAGAAGATTTGTACCAGACAGACAGAGTGAGTTGATAGAAGCTTTGTACCAGACAGACAGAGTGAGTTGATAGAAGCTTTATACCAGACAGACAGAGTGAGTTGATAGAGGCTTTGTACCAGACAGACAGAGTGAGTTGATAGAAGCTTTATACCAGACAGACAGAGTGAGTTGATAGAAGATTTGTACCAGACAGACAGAGTGAGTTGATAGAAGCTTTGTACTAGACAGACAGAGTGAGTTGATAGAAGCTTTGTACCAGACAGACAGAGTGAGTTGATAGAAGCTTTGTACCAGACAGACAGAGTGAGTTGATAGAAGATTTATACCAGACAGACAGAGTGAGTTGATAGAAGATTTGTACCAGACAGACAGAGTGAGTTGATAGAAGCTTTGTACCAGACAGACAGAGTGAGTTGATAGAAGCTTTGTACCAGACAGACAGAGTGAGTTGATAGAAGCTTTATACCAGACAGACAGAGTGAGTTGATAGAAGATTTGTACCAGACAGACAGAGTGAGTTGATAGAAGCTTTGTACCAGACAGACAGAGTGAGTTGATAGAAGCTTTGTACCAGACAGACAGAGTGAGTTGATAGAAGCTTTATACCAGACAGACAGAGTGAGTTGATAGAAGATTTGTACCAGACAGACAGAGTGAGTTGATAGAAGCTTTGTACCAGACAGACAGAGTGAGTTGATAGAAGCTTTGTACCAGACAGACAGAGTGAGTTGATAGAAGCTTTGTACTAGACAGACAGAGTGAGTTGATAGAAGATTTGTACCAGACAGACAGAGTGAGTTGATAGAAGATTTGTACCAGACAGACAGAGTGAGTTGATAGAAGCTTTGTACCAGACAGACAGAGTGAGTTGATAGAAGCTTTGTACCAGACAGACAGAGTGAGTTGATAGAAGCTTTGAACAAAAAGATAAACCAAAGTTCAAGTTTTATTGTAGGTGTTTTAACTTCAAAGCTTACCTTGGCTACAATCAAGAAATTTTGTAACTGTAGTTTTGTTTTATTAAAAAAAATACTAGCGCAAAATTAGTTACAGTGAACCCAAAACCTCCCCCCTCCCCACGGCTACACTTAATATAGAAGTTACTCTACTCTCTATACAAGAGAAAGAATCCTAATGATTTTGCTAAGTATTTCTATTTTTAGGTGCTGACTGTTCGATGAAAAAATAAACTGGAGTCATGAGGAATTTTTCCGGAAAGTTTTTCTTAGAAAACGAGAGTCCCGGGAAAAAAAATATTTTTATTCTTTTTTTTTTCAACTATGCTAGACATTGGAAAGTATTACACACTATCAACTTGTTATTATAAATGTCATTAAAAGATTCACTAAATGTGACCTCTATGTTTGAAGGACAAGGACACCTGTTGTAAATGAATACCAGTTAGTGGTGATGAGCTTAGTCAGAAACAAGACTTGAAATGATTCTAAATACCTTTGTCTACTTTAACTGTTATCAGTACGAACAATTTATTTCTATATATTTTAAAAATTTTCATGTATATCAATTTTCACTAGCCCTAATTTAAACAACTTTTAAAACTATTCAGTGAACTCCTCTTTAAAAGAAATCTTCTACAAAACGTCGACTATGTTCAGGAATGTTATTGTAAAACTTCCGATCGAAGGCCAGATTGTATCATAGCACAAGAAAAAAAAAATAAAGTTGTAAACATAGACCTAGATATATGTCTATGGTTGTAAATTCACATTTTTTAGGACAGATGAAAAAAGTTAAATAACTTCCAAAAAACACAAAATAATAACTTATGTTACACAAAAAAAGAAAGAAATTAAGCTTCAATAATGCTATAAAATATTCAAACAAAATGAAAGACTCTATATCAAACACATAGACAAATACATACAAGTAGTTCTTTCCATGTTCTATCAAGTTAGGAACATGTTAGCCACATATAGAAGGTGTTTATGTTAAATCACATGTGATCAGTATCCGTCAGCCTGAACAAGAAGTAATAAGATCTTGACAAATATAGGTTTTACTGGAAATTTGATTACCAAAGCCAGGTACCGGGTATTAAGAATTTCCATCTATCTATCTATCTATCTATCTATCTATCTATCTATCTATCTATCTATCTATCTATCTATCTATCTATCTATCTATCTATCTATCTATATGCCGGCCTGTCTGTCTGTCTTTCTATTAATAAAACATTGCAAATACTGAATAATGTTTAGTATTTGTTTGCTTTCACCTTTTGTCAATTACGTTTGAAAGAACGACAGGGATCAGACAGACCGAGATGTCTATGGAGGACATCAGCAGTGGCGTACCTATGGGGGGAGGGGGAGAGATTTTTGAAGATTCCCCCCGGGCCCCCACCTGGGGGAGGGGCCCAAATGGGTGTCCGAAATTTATTTCTAAATACGTAAATTAATATATTTGATTGACAAATAGTCTCAACGGGTGTCTTTTTTATTCAACATTTATGGATTAAAGTTATAACAAAGACTAAACCTAGGTTTAGATCTATCAGTACGTTGATTGTGTTGACATTTTAAAAAAAATTTTCCCACAGAGATCAACGTTTTTTTTTTAAAAGTTAGTTTTACATTTCAAACTTTGTTTGAACATTTCAAACTTTGTTGCCACGAATAAAACAGCATGATATACAGCGAATTCTAGGTATCTTGTTACCTTTACTGATAATAGATCTAAATGGCGAGTATTTTATGGCTACACTAATTAACCTTGAAGCATAATTTACAGAATCGAGTATAACAGATCCAAAAGTTATTCTTAATAATGCTAGAATAGTCCATTATCCGGGTTTGGCGTCTATAATTTCAGAATTAAACTTCACACTCGAGTTATTACCCCTCTATTCATCTTTCCTCAATCCAATGGAAACTCTCTTTTTATTTCCATCTAATCCTTTTGCTTTCGCACAAAACATAAACAACAAACAATGATGTAATATCATATAATATTAGCACATCCTTTCTTTTTGAAGTTATTATCACAACTGTTTTCTGCCACGTTTGTCCTAGACGAACTTTCCGACAGAATAACCTTTAGGTACTTTTGCTTTTGCATAGTATTTCACTTTGCTTTTCATCTGTCGTTCGTTGAGTAATGTCTCTGCATTTTCAGTTATCGATAGTTTCAATAGTTTGGGATCAGTTGGAATGATTCCCAGAGTCTTCTACCTGTCAGCAGTTGTGATGGTGAATACGGCAGTCCGCTTATCGGAGTATTTCTATACTCAAGCATACCGAGATATGGATCTTTCCCACTTTTGTAAAGTCTGGACTGCATATACGGGAAGCTGCTGAAGGAATTAGTACCCTTTCATGCTTTCTGCAAAATGATGAGAAACTGACAAAAATCCAATCCATCGAAAAAGCAAAAGAAGGTAGTGAATACTATGGATTCCCTGTAATCAAAACAACCAGAAGAAAGAAAAGACTTGATGAGAAGTTGAGTTCTAATGTAGGACTGTCAATAGAACTGCAATTCAAACGTGTTGCGACAGAAGTGCTGGACAGATTTCATGTGGAGATGACGGGCAGATTCCAAAGGCTGGAAAGAAAATGGATACCTTTGGGTTTCTTCTTGAACCAAGACACCTGTTAAATGAAGACACGCGTATGACAAACTGTGCTACTTTTCCTGTTTGTATGATGAAATAAATGGCAAATCGCTTTTTCAATGATGTCATTTATGCACGAGCACTTTTTATCAAGAAACCAGTAATACAATCACCAATAGACATATTGAGGAAACAGGCTTCATATGGTAAATACGTGTGCTCGAACCTTGCAACCTCCTCCGAATACCGCTAACTCAGGCCACTTCCATTACGTCATGTGAGAGATCATTCTCAAAGCTCAAGTTCATCAAAAACTATCTGAGGAGCACAATGACGCAAGAAAGGCTTATCATGGCTTTAATGTCAGTGAAGTCACAAATACTAGAAAGTATCGATGTAGATGATGTTATAGATTTCTTTGCTGCACATAATGCACGACGGGAAGCGATATCAATTGAGAGTTGTCACTTGTGCATTATTTAACTAATAAACAACGGTATTATTTATTAAAAGAGTCTTCGTGATTATTTTTGTTAAGTTTACTGATACACTGAACCAATTTGATTACGGGCTTATATATTTTTGCGTACATTATCTCCTGTCATATGTCGAATGTCAAAATGCAAGGGGCCCCCAAAAAGGGCAATCCCCCCGGGCCCCCAAATCCCTAGTTGCGCCCCTGGATATCAGTTGATCTATCAATTTTGGTGCCGCCCATGTGATTCTACTCATTATATTTACTGTCAATTTCAGCAGAGGTAAAAAAAAAGCTCATGTGAAGTAAAATCCAATTTAAAAAAAAGGCGCGGGAAATGGCCGATACAGAAGTAGGAGAAACGAAGCAGGCACGCGCATGACGTCAGCAATGTGCATGATCCTAACATCCTCATCGTGTTGAACAAGACAATGTGTAAGCGGGATTAGGTTTGGGTCACGAAATAGAAAAACAAAAGGTGTCACTAGAGCCATTTGTTCAGCTGTGCAGACGTGAAGAATCCCTTTGGTGGAGACGCAAGGAGATGTTCTGGCAAACGCCTTTTGTGAAAATGGAATTACTTCTTGGATGAACTAAACATTGGTAATACAGCCTCTTAATAGGATTCAAAAGAAAAACGAATGTGGCGCTATTACAGTCTGTGTCTGTGTTTGTGAGTGCCCGTGATTTAGCTGTACAATTGGAATGTAGTCAATAGTCTCGGAAACTTAAAGGCTAATTTCTTTTTTTTACAGCAAAGCTAATACAAAATAATTTTTGTCCCTTGTAAAAAAAAGCACCTCGCGCCCCCCCCCCCCCCACTCCCTTGTTGAGTAACTGACCTTTGTTTATCTACCCAAGGGACATTATTTGCATTTGATTTCTTTCCTTTCTCATAATACAACGTAAAGAAAATTGTGACTTCGTAGAATAACACGACTCTAGACATATACAAATATATTTCTATTTGAGTTTACTAAAAGATAGCTTGGACTACTTACCGTTGAATTAAAAGAAAGTGATTAATATTTACGAAACAATGGACTCTCACTATTGAGGGGCATTGTTGATCTATAGGATACATTTGTTTCTTGTCTTGTTGACATTACATTGCCTCTTGTATGTTTCGTGTAGACTATGCTGTGTCATCCTCGCTTAGATTTCTCCGAAATGTCTGATGCAATGTTTGGCTAGCGATATCTATTTTTAAATGTTTTAAAAGTGTTTTGCGGATTGGGGAAATGTATTTGTAATTAGGACAGGTCACGGTTTATTCATATTAAAATATTAATGGATGTAGCCACGCACACAGTCAGACTGACAGCAGACACACATTTGGACTGCTAGATACTCGTGAACTGCTGATCTGTGAACTCACGCTTAGCTCGCACATCGTGATGTGAACACAAACTCAGTCAAGTCCTGATAGACGCTGCTTGACCTGTTAGGTCTCTAACCCTCTCTGCGCGTGAGCATGCGTGCGTGTTTGTGATAGTCTGTGTGTGTTTGTGAGTGCCCGTGATTTAGCTGTATAATTGGAATGTAGTAAACAGTCTCGAAAACTTAAAGGCTAATTTCTTATTCCATATTCTAGAACAAGTGCCCTAGTATTATTACAGCAAGGAGCGGGTTGGCTGCATCAGCCAGGAAAACAAATGACTTAACAGAGTTTAAGTCATTAATTAACAAGTACGACTAGTTTGACACATGGATACGTGAAGGACATAATCATTTTCTCTTGTGAAGGAACGTCTGTAATGTAAAAGATAAGATAAGAAGATAAACATCCCCAAAGCGTTGGGTGAGGATAGTGGTCGAGAAGGGAACGTATTTTCACATTCCCAGTGTGTGTGTGTGTGTGTGTGTGTGCGCGCGCGCGTTATTTGTTAGAATTTTTTTAAGCTCATATTTTAATGCTTTTATTTGTGTCGCTTTGCCGAGACCAATCGTTTATAGAAGGCCTGAACACTGACTTGCAACGTCACAACCTGTGGCCTGTCTGTACGACGTGACAACGACTCTAAACTGCCACAGGCAGAAAATTCTTGAATTCATTGATGTAATGAACCAGCAATACTAAAATATTTTAATTTTTTAAGCACGCTATGGTGGTGAAGTTTGTCAAATGCCTTAGAGAAATCAAATAAAATAGTATCTATTTGCTTATTATTAGCTAAGCCTTTTGAAAAAATCATCAATTAGTCCTATTAGTTGTGTTTCACACGATCTATATTTCCTAATAGAAGGCAGGAGAGCCGCTGGTCGCCCACTTTTACGTTATACGGATGTATGCAAACGCGGCATGAAGCTCATCAAAATCGACACTGACAACTGGGAAGAGGTAGCACTGGATAGATCCACATGGAGAGAGAGCATAAAGGAAGGGTCACGGATTGCAAATGTCATACACAACAAAAGCAGAAAGAAGTGTGAAAATGCGACGGCGCCTGGTGATTATATATGCCCAACTTGCGATCGCAGCTGTGTATCAAGGATTGGCCTCTTTAGTCACACAAGAAGTTGCAAAGGGAAAAGATCGTCTCTCGAGACGTACAATGCCACAGAAAGCCATGTTAGAATGGAGTGATGACATTATGTTTGTATACTCATTCCTACCACGATAAGCCTACTTCTCATTGGTTATGTCTAGAACTAGTGACTCTTCCTGCCCCTAGGCATCGTTCTGAGCGACTGCTTAGCACATGAGATACTAGACCGGTTCCATTAATTGCCCTAATTGTTTGCCCATTTCAAAGCCTGGTTCTAGACGTACATTTATCACTAGCAGCCAGTTCATCACTGACCTCAACCTACCCAGAGAAGTCATCATCAGCAGCACTAGGGCAACTCCGTTTTCTTACAACGTTAGAGCCGCCGACATCTACTTTAAGCCTCTTAGCAAAACAACTTGCCCTAACTACTAGCCCAACAAATTGCCCCAACTACCTGCCCTAGCTACTTGTCCAACTACCTGCACTAACCCTAACCCTGCCCTAACCTACTTGTCCCAACTAATTGCCCCAACAACTTGCCCTAACTACTTGCCCAACTAATTGCCCCAACTACCTGCCCTAACTACTTGTTCAACTACCCGCCCCAACTACCTGCGTTAACAACTTGCCCAACTACCCGCCCCAACTACCTGCCCTAACAACTTGCCCAACTACCTGCCCTAACTACCTGCCCTAACTACTTGTCCAACTACCTTCCCTAACTACCTGCCCTAAATTATTTGTCCAACTACCTGCCCTAACTACTTATCCAACTGCCTGCCCCAACAACTTGCCCAACTACCTGCCCTAACTACCTGCCCTAACTACTTGTCCAACTACCTGCCGTAACTACCTGCCCTAACTACTTGTTTAACTATCCGCCCCAACTACCTGCACTAACTACTTGTTCAACTACCCGCCCCAACTACCTGCCCTAACAACGTGCCCAACTACCCGCCCCAACTACCTGCCCTAACAACTTCCCAACTACCTGCCTCAACAACTTGCCCAACTACCTGCCCTAACTACTTGTCCAACTACCTGCCATAACTATTTGTCCAACTATCTGCCCCAACAACTTGCCCAACTACCTGTCCTAACTACTTGCCCAACTACCTGCCCTAACTACCTGCAATAACTACTTGCCCAACTACCTGCCTTAACTACCTGCCCTAACTACTTGTCCAACTACCTGCCCTGACTACTTGTCCAACTACCTGCCCTAACTACCTGCCCCAACTACCTGCCCTAAATACTTGTCCAACTACCTGCCCTGACTACTTGTCCAACTACCTGCCTTAACTACCTGCCCTAACTACTTGTCCAACTACCTGCCCTGACTACTTGTCAAACTACCTGCCCTAACTACCTGCCCCAACTACCTGCCCTAACTACTTGTCCAACTACCTGCCCTGACTACTTGTCCAACTACCTGCCCTAACTACCTGCCCTATCTACTTGTCCAATTACCTGCCCTAACTACTTGTCCAACTACTTGTCCAACTATCTGCCTTAACTACCTGCCCTAACTACTTTTCCAACTACCTGCCCTAACTACTTGTCAAACTACCTGCCCTAACTACTTGTCCAACTATCTGCCCTAACTACCTGCCCTAACTACTTGTCCAACTACCTGCCCTAACTACTTGTCCAACTACCTGCCCTGACTACTTGTCCAACTACCTGCCCTAACTACCTGCCCTATCTACTTGTCCAATTACCTGCCCTAACTACTTGTCCAACTACCTGCCCCAACAACTTGCCCAACTACCTGCCCTTACTACCTGCCCTAACTACTTGTCCAACAACCTGCCCCAACAACTTGCCCAACTACCTGACCTAACTACCTGCCCTAACTACTTGTCCAACTACCTTCCCTAACTACCTGCCCTAACTACTTGTCCAACTACCTGCCCTAACTACTTATCCAACTGCCTGCCCCAACAACTTGCCCAAACTACCTGCCCTAACTACTTGTCCAACTACCTGCCGTAACTACCTGCCCTAACTACTTGTACAACTACCTGCCCTAACTACCTGCCCTATCTACTTGTCCAACTACCTGCCCCAACAACTTGCCCAACTACCTGCCCTAACTACTTGTCCAATTACCTGCCCTAACTTATCGCCCCAACAACTTGTCCAACTACCTGCCCTAACTACTTGTCCAACTAATTGCCCCAACTACCTGCACTAACTACTTGTTCAACTACCCGCCCCAACTACCTGCCCTAACAACTTGCCCAACTACCCGCCCCAACTACCTGCCCTAACAACTTCCCAACTACCTGCCTCAACAACTTGCCCAACTACCTGCCCTAACTACTTGTCCAACTACCTGCCATAACTATTTGTCCAACTATCTGCCCCAACAACTTGCCCAACTACCTGTCCTAACTACTTGCCCAACTACCTGCCCTAACTACCTGCAATAACTACTTGCCCAACTACCTGCCTTAACTACCTGCCCTAACTACTTGTGCAACTATCTGCCCTAACTACCTGCCCTAACTACTTTTCCAACTACCTGTCCTTACTACTTGTCCAACTACCTGCCCTGACTACTTGTCCAACTGCCTGCCCTAACTACCTGCCCCAACTACTTGTCCAACTACCTGCCCTAACTACCTGCCCTGACTACTTGTCCAACTACCTGCCCTAACTACCTGCCCCAACTACCTGCCCTAAATACTTGTCCAACTACCTGCCCTGACTACTTGTCCAACTACCTGCCTTAACTACCTGCCCTAACTACTTGTCCAACTACCTGCCCTGACTACTTGTCAAACTACCTGCCCTAACTACCTGCCCCAACTACCTGCCCTAACTACTTGTCCAACTACCTGCCCTGACTACTTGTCCAACTACCTGCCCTAACTACCTGCCCTATCTACTTGTCCAATTACCTGCCCTAACTACTTGTCCAACTACTTGTCCAACTATCTGCCTTAACTACCTGCCCTAACTACTTTTCCAACTACCTGCCCTAACTACTTGTCAAACTACCTGCCCTAACTACTTGTCCAACTATCTGCCCTAACTACCTGCCCTAACTACTTGTCCAACTACCTGCCCTAACTACTTGTCCAACTACCTGCCCTGACTACTTGTCCAACTACCTGCCCTAACTACCTGCCCTATCTACTTGTCCAATTACCTGCCCTAACTACTTGTCCAACTACCTGCCCCAACAACTTGCCCAACTACCTGCCCTTACTACCTGCCCTAACTACTTGTCCAACAACCTGCCCCAACAACTTGCCCAACTACCTGACCTAACTACCTGCCCTAACTACTTGTCCAACTACCTTCCCTAACTACCTGCCCTAACTACTTGTCCAACTACCTGCCCTAACTACTTATCCAACTGCCTGCCCCAACAACTTGCCCAAACTACCTGCCCTAACTACTTGTCCAACTACCTGCCGTAACTACCTGCCCTAACTACTTGTACAACTACCTGCCCTAACTACCTGCCCTATCTACTTGTCCAACTACCTGCCCCAACAACTTGCCCAACTACCTGCCCTAACTACTTGTCCAATTACCTGCCCTAACTTATCGCCCCAACAACTTGTCCAACTACCTGCCCTAACTACTTGTCCAACTACCCGCCCCAACTACCCACCCCAACTATCTGCCGCAACCTACTTGTCCCAACTAATTGCCCCAACAACTTGCCCTAACTACTTGCCCAACTAATTGCCCCAACTACCTGCACTAACTACTTGTTCAACTACCCGCCCCAACTACCTGCCCTAACAACTTGCCCAACTACCCGCCCCAACTACCTGCCCTAACAACTTCCCAACTACCTGCCTCAACAACTTGCCCAACTACCTGCCCTAACTACTTGTCCAACTACCTGCCATAACTATTTGTCCAACTATCTGCCCCAACAACTTGCCCAACTACCTGTCCTAACTACTTGCCCAACTACCTGCCCTAACTACCTGCAATAACTACTTGTCCAACTACCTGCCTTAACTACCTGCCCTAACTACTTGTGCAACTATCTGCCCTAACTACCTGCCCTAACTACTTTTCCAACTACCTGTCCTTACTACTTGTCCAACTACCTGCCCTGACTACTTGTCCAACTGCCTGCCCTAACTACCTGCCCCAACTACTTGTCCAACTACCTGCCCTAACTACCTGCCCCAACTACTTGTCGAACTACCTGCCCAAACTACTTGTCCAACTACCTGCCCTAACTACTTGTCCAACTATCTGCCCCAACCTACTTGTCCCAACTAATTGCCCCAACAACTTGCCCTAACTACTTGCCCCAACAACTTGTTCAACTACCTGCCTCAACCTACTTGTCAAACTACTTGCCCAAACTACTTGCCCCAACCTATTTGTCCAACTACTTGCCCAACAACCTGCCCCAACCTACGTGGCCAACAACCTGCCCCAACGACTTGCACAAGTACCTGCCCCAACCTACTTGTCCAACTACTTGCCCCAACCTACTTGCCCAACTTCTTGTCCTACTACCTGCCCCAACCTACTTGTCCAACTACCTGCCCCAACCTACTTGCCCTACCTATTTGCCCAACTACTTGTCCAACTACCTTCCCAACCTACTTGTCTAACTACTTACCCCAACCTACTAGACGTACACTTATCACTAACAGCCAGTTCCTCACTGACCTCAACCTACCCAGAGAAGTCATCATCAGCAGCACTAGGGGAACTCCGTTTTCTTACAACGTTAGAGCCGCCGACATCTACTTTAAGCCTCTTAGCCCAATAACTTACCCAACTACTTGCACAACTACCTGCCCAACTACCTGCCCTAGCCTGCTTGTCCAAACTAATTGCCCCAGCAACTTGCCCAACTACCTGCCCTAGCCTACTTGTCCCAACTACTTGCCCCAACCTACTTGCCCAACAACCTGCCCCCAACCTACGTGCCCAACAACCTGCCCCAACTACTTGCACAAGTACCTGCCCCAACCTACTTGCCAAACTACCTGCACAACTACAGATGATCTCCACAGAAACTATTCCGTTTAAAGAGCAGTAGGGGGGATAACTGACAGGACATTACAAATATTAGAAGTGAGAAAACGCGATGACAACCAAACTTTAGAAACTGCTTTCTTTGTTTCCTGTACAGTTGCTGTTATTTTTTAGTTCGCGGTCTGTCCGCCTTAGTTTGGTTGGACGAGCGGTAATAACCTTTAACACTCCGACACTAACAACTGACCAATAAAATATAACAATGGCACTTCACAGTCCGAACCTTTTAACCATTTTAATATCACTCTTTCCCACTTACGAAAACAAAAAGTTTCAAACGAATTTCCGACACACATTTGTTTTGGTACATTCATTTCAAGTGCACTGAGATAAGTCAATTTTTTTAGACCCTCTCTCTCATTTTTCATGAATCAAAAATACATCTTATCAATTAACATTGTTGTTTTAAAAAGCTTTGATTTAAATTAAATAAGTGAAACAATTAGAAAATGTATTGCAACTACTGATCAGAGAAGAGTAGGGTGTTGTGGCCGAGTGTTAAGCGCTTTGCTTCGAGCCGAGTGTCTTTGTGAAAACAGATGACTTTGTTTTGTGAAGTGTGGACATCAGTTTTATATAACAAGCTAATAGATTTTGTTGTTACGTTTTGTAGGCACCTTAAACAAAAGGGTGGGGAGGGAGATGAAGTGGTACTATAAATTCTCATATTAGTTTTTATGGCATAAAAAGTTCCGACAGAAACAACGAAACAAAACATTTCTGATGTGTGAACTGAGCTAGCAGGTTAGTGTGACCTCACTTAAGGTCATTCAGACCCTCCTACATTTTCTTCTCGCTAAACATTTGTTTGTTTCTACGTTAACTTAAATGTGTAGTTTGACGTATCTTTCTGTTTCATCTTTCTTGCTTATCAGACGTAAACACATAATAGTATCAGCTAGGTATCTTTGAGCTCACGAACTTTTTATATAACAAACAATAATTTTTTGTTGAATTTTTTCTGGACTTCGAGTTGATCGAAGTATTACAGTAAAAAGTATTTTCTTGCTTAGCTTTCACTTCTGTCAACAGGCGTTACTCAAAAAAAAATTGTAAGGAGTAAGACCCCAATGTGTCAATGTAGTGCTTCACGTTAATTAAAGCCTTCAATTTATTACAAATTATAATTTTACGTCACAAGTATTACTGGCTTAGTCAAGCAGGAGTGGTTATGGATAAATAGTTTCTGACGTGAATTGGTCCTAGTATAAGGAACCAGACCTGTGTCATTATCTCATTTTGTCTTGACAGACATTTTTTTTTATGTGCGATAAAGTTTCTCACATAAGTACATTAGGAACATTACATCCTTAACCTAATTTATATACTAGATGTCTAACGTATATACTAGATGTCTAACGTATATACTAGATGTCTAACGTATATACTAGATGTCTAACGTATATACTAGATGTCTAACGTATATACTAGATGTCTAACGTATATACTAGATGTCTAACGTATATACTAGATGTCGAACGTATATACTAGATGTCTAACGTATATACTAGATGTCTAACGTATATACTAGATGTCTAACGTATATACTAGATGTCTAACGTATATACTAGATGTCTAACGTATATACTAGATGTCTAACGTACATACTAGATGTCTAACGTACATACTAGATGTCTAACGTACATACTAGATGTCTAACGAACATACTAGATGTCTAACGTACATACTAGATTTCTAACGTATATACTAGATGTCTAACGTATATACTAGATGTCTAACGTATATACTAGATGTCTAACGAACATACTAGATGTCTAACGTACATACTAGATGTCTAACGTACATACTAGATGTCTAACGTATATACTAGATGTCTAACGTATATACTAGATGTCTAACGTATATACTAGATGTTTAACGTATATACTAGATGTCTAACGTATATACTAGATGTCTAACGTATATACTAGATGTCTAACGTATATACTAGATGTCTAACGTACATACTAGATGTCTAACGTACATACTAGATGTCTAACGTATATACTAGATGTCTAACGTACATACTAGATGTCTAACGTATATACTAGAAATCTAACGTACATACTAGATGTCTAACGTATATACTAGATGTCTAACGTATATACTAGATGTCTAACGTACATACTAGATGTCTAACGTATATACTAGATGTCTAACGTATATACTAGATGTCTAACGTACATACTAGATGTCTAACGTATATACTAGATGTCTAACGTACATACTAGATGTCTAACGTATATACTAGATGTCTAACGTACATACTAGATGTCTAACGTATATACTAGATGTCTAACGTACATACTAGATGTCTAACGTATATACTAGATGTCTAACGTACATATTAGATGTCTAACGACGTATATACTAGATGTCTAACGACGTATATACTAGATGTCTAACGACGTATATACTAGATGTCTAACATATATACTAGATGTCTAACGTATATTCTAGATGTCTAACGTACATACTAGATGTCTAACGTACATACTAGATGTCTAACGTACATACTAGATGTCTAACGTACATACTAGATGTCTAACGTACATACTAGATGTCTAACGCATATACTAGATGTCTAACGTACATACTAGATGTCTAACGTATATACTAGATGTCTAACGTATATACTAGATGTCTAACGTACATACTAGATATCTAACGTACATACTAGATGTCTAACGAACAAACTAGATGTCTAACGTACATACTAGATGTCTAACGTACATACTAGATGTCTAACGTACATACTAGATGTCTAACGTACATACTAGATGTCTAACGTACATACTAGATGTCTAACGTACATACTAGATGTTTAACGTACATACTAGATGTCTAACGTACATACTTGATGTCTAACGTACATACTAGATGTCTAACGTACATTCTAGATGTCTAAGGTACATACTAGATGTCTAACGTACATACTAGATGTCTAACGCATATACTAGATGTCTAACGTACATACTAGATGTCTAACGCACATACTAGATGTCTAACGTACATACTAGATGTCTAACGCATATACTAGATGTCTAACGTACGTACTAGATGTCTAACGTACATACTAGATGTCTAACGCATATACTAGATGTCTAACGTACATACTAGATGTCTAACGTATATACTAGATGTCTAACGTATATACTAGATGTCTAACGTATATACTAGATGTCTAACGTACATACTAGATGTCTAACGTACATACTAGATGTCTAACGTACATACTAGATGTCTAACGTACATACTAGATGTCTAACGTATATACTAGATGTCTAACGTATATACTAGATGTCTAACGTATATACTAGATGTCTAACGTATATACTAGATGTCTAACGTATATACTAGATGTCTAACGTATATACTAGATGTCTAACGTATATACTAGATGTCTAACGTACTTACTAGATGTCTAACGTATATACTAGATGTCTAACGTACATACTAGATGTCTAACGTATATACTAGATGTCTAACGTATATACTAGATGTCTAACGTATATACTAGATGTCTAACGTACATACTAGATGTCTAACGTATATACTAGATGTCTAACGTACATACTAGATGTCTAACGTACATACTAGATGTCTAACGTATATACTAGATGTCTAACGTACATACTAGATGTCTAACGTACATACTAGATGTCTAATGTATATACTAGATGTCTAACGTATATACTAGATGTCTAACGTATATACTAGATGTCTAACGTACATACTAGATGTCTAACGTACATACTAGATGTCTAACGTACATACTAGATGTCTAACGTACATACTAGATGTCTAACGTACATACTAGATGTCTAACGTACATACTAGATGTCTAACGTACATACTAGATGTCTAACGTACATACTAGATGTCTAACGTACATACTAGATGTCTAACGTACATACTAGATGTCTAACGTACATACTAGATGTCTAACGTACATACTAGATGTCTAACGTACATACTAGATGTCTAACGTACATACTAGATGTCTAACGTACATACTAGATGTCTAACGTACATACTAGATGTCTAACGCATATACTAGATGTCTAACGTACATACTAGATGTCTAACGCACATACTAGATGTCTAACGTATATACTAGATGTCTAACGACGTATATACTAGATGTCTAACGACGTATATACTAGATGTCTAACGACGTATATACTAGATGTCTAACGACGTATATACTAGATGTCTAACGACGTATATACTAGATGTCTAACGTACATACTAGATGTCTAACGTACATACTAGATGTCTAACGTATATGCTAGATGTTTTACGTAAATACTAGATGTCTAACGTATATACTAGATGTCTAACGTAAATACTAGATGTCTAACGTATATACTAGATGTCTAACGTACATACTAAATGTCTAACGTATATACTAGATGTCTAACATTATATACTAGATGTCTAACGTACGTATATACTAGATGTCTAACGTATATACTAGATGTCTAACGTATATACTAGATTTCTAACGTGTATACTAGATGTCTAACGTATATACTAGATGTCTAACGTATATACTAGATGTCTAACGTATATACTAGATGTCTAACGTATATACTAGATATCTAACGTATATACTAGATGTCTAACGTACATACTAGATATCTAACGTATATACTAGATGTCTAACGTATATACTAGATATCGAACATATATACTAGATGTCTAACGTATCTCTTCTCAAGACACGTGAATGTCATTGTGGGTACAGCGAGCAAAACTAAAATGGTTATAATGTAGTTCTGTATTTACACAATGGTCGAAAATAAGTTTAAAATATATAGAGAAAAAAAAGCCAGAGAGACTATTAGGTTACACAACAATGGTTATTTCAAATTACTAACTAGAGAACAATAGATTGAAAGATCTTACCGGAAAAAGAAAAAGAAATCAGAAAGTGTTTCCCAGACGTAAGTCCGAGAGCAAGAATCAAGTGAATGAAATAAAATGCTGAAAATATATGGGTCAAGGCGTCACCACTTTTTTTTTTCTTCTGACACCAAAAAAAAAAATGGGTGGAGGAATGAAACGGGAATATGCTGGCACAAACTTTGAGAACTAACCCCCATCCGCAAACACGCTCACCTTTTCTAAAGTCACATCGTCTCGTGATATGCCCCCTCACAGACCCCACCCTCTGTGTTTCTCTTCACGTTACGTAAGTTGTACTTAGATTACACCAAGAACTAGGACAGGAGATGAACTCTTTAGTTTTCGTTAAGTGTAGGAATTCTTGGTATGTGAATGTTTAATAGTTCTGACCAACCAATTGCATGTCATTAATCCGTTTTAAACAGTTAAGATATATAATACTAATTGGTTTACACCACATGAATTATATAAAGTGCACGGTACTAAAAGGGTTAAAGCAACTTTTTTGAACTAACAAAATCAAACCAACTGTTTAGTACTTATAGGTTTAGGCTAAACAGACTCTATGGCACTAATAGGATTATACTAACTGTAGCATAGTTTCTATAGGATTATATAAACAACTGTATGGTACTAATAGAATTTTACCAACTTTCATAAAATGTTTATATTAACTCAAATTGTCTGTCTGTCTGTCTGGGAGAACTCTTGTACATGTTATTCTCCCACTTTCCATTCTTGGATCAAGAATCTTGGATCTTGGATTTTCATTGTCGATAGCAATCAAAATTTAAAAAAAAAATCTGTTTTGAAAAAGCTGATAACTGTATCATAAGAGTAAATATTTTACTCTTAATAAATGAGTTAATAACCAATGAATGATAGCTTTAAACAAAGACAGAACCATTTTTTTACCCCACCTCAATTCCTCATACCCACGAAAAAACAACAACACCTGGTTATGCGTATGTATAAATCTGCTCACAGTCAGAGTATACAAAATTCTAATGATAGGCCTATGGATCTACACCAGTGTTTCACAAAATGGTCGATATAGATTCTCAGAAGTCTACAACGACAGCCAATGGATCTATGATAGTGAAAAAATGAATTGTTGGTCTATGAAATGTCAATGGGGATCTGCGATAATGAATCTCATTTAATCATTTTACATTTCAGTTCCCGTTAATTCTATTAATGGGAACTGAAATTTACTTAAAGACACAGATGATTAGTTTGTGTCTACATCAAGCTCATATCAGACATGGCCGAAGATGAAAAGCAATCTAGAGACTGCAGTGTTCATTATCTGACAATTGGCTTCACTCCTTCTGGAAGAGACGGATGTAAGTACAAACGAAGCGTTTCAAGTACAATTTTAAAATGATATAAGCTCCTCTTCCTTCCAAATAGTATACCTGATAATAATAACAATAATAATATAATAATCTTTTATTGTCCGTAAGGAAATTTGTCTTAGAATTGGTGCATTACACCAAACAAAACATTGTAACTATAAAAAAACCAAATTTATAAATTGACACCAGACTCAATCATAATTTACATGTGAAAAGTTCATATTAGATTGTTTCTATGTAATGATTTGATTGCCGGGGAACAAAAGTGTGTTTGTATCTGTTGGTCTTTGCTATCGGTGTCTTGTGATGGTAAAATCAAAAAATAATTATCAGATATTATGAAATATCATCAGAAAGTTTCTTATTGTTTTTCCATCTTCATATCTAGTGGAAAAAAATGTTTCGGCAAGGTTGTCAATATTCTAATTTAAAAAATCGTCATCACTAACCAAGTAGTTTTAATATTAAACCTAACTAAATAGAAGCCAATTATTTTGTACATATTGTCAAATCAGCCCACTAATAGATGTCCTTTTTTAATTTTTAGTGATTCCATGTAGGTCTAATATATATTAAATGTTATTTGGTTTCGTTTCAATTTGAATTTCATCAATAAATATTTAGGACTCAAAAATCATTGAAAAAAAAACATAGCCATAGGAGCTTGTCCTATCTTAACATAGCCATAGGAGCTTGTTCTATCTTAACATACCAATAACAGACGCTCCCCTAAAAGAGTAGATAATTACGTCTAACGCGTATGTTCATCTAGTCGTGCATGTCAATTAGACTTAGCATCTGCTAAGTCATTGGCTTAGTCGCTACCCTATAGTTAAGCCACTCCATTGAGACAATGATGTAGATAGACTTGGTTCTGGTTTATTTGATGACTGATCCCTTAAAACTTAAAATCTCGAAAGAATGTTCTGAGTAACAACCTAAGACCCCAGACAACAGTATAGAAGGATAGCGTTCCGATTAGTGAATAGTCCTTTAGTATCATATCATGTCCTTTAATTTTAGCATGGCGGAAAGCATTTCTCATGGCTCCACTCAGAGAAAACGGCCCAAGAAAAGGTCAGCCTGAAGTCAGCAGCTCTACATAGATTGAAAGTCCATGTGAAATGCCGGGCAATAAAAAAAAAGTGCGTTTAAAGTCAAAATTTAGACTTTTTTTTTTTTGAAAAAAAAATTGATGGAAAATCATTTGCAAATTGTAAACATTGCTATAAAATATGTATCATCAAAATGAAATTAATGCAATTATAGAGCTACACAGACATGCTGCACTTATTGCTAGAACTGGTTTCATTGAATTGAAAAAGTGAATTGCTCGGCTTGAGATGCAATGAAATGTAAGTGAGAACAAGTGGAAATCTTACCCGCATGAGTTCGCAACGGTTAGGTGTGCCCCCCTTTTTTTAACCTCTCATGAACTTGTGTCTCGTGACTGCATCACGCGCAAAGAAATGTCACGCTTTTTTTTTTTATCTGCAATAAATTACCTTCGTATTTTTAGACAACATGTTTACCTCTGAAGTATGCTTGCACTGTACAGTGATAAATGACATTATTTAAAACTTGTCAAGTGTCAATATGAGTTTACAAGCTATCCTATTTAATAATTATTTACAAGTTGTGTTAATAATAGGGTGCAGGCGAAGGGTAGGGCGCTGCTTAACTTTCACCTATCCCTTAGGCGTAGCCGCTGGGGCACCACAAATGATTAAGTCTACTGGTGTCAATAACTAGGAAACCCTATTTGTTTCTCAGTCAAACATGTTCTCACACCAATTCTTACTGTCTCTCACACTTATTCTCTCTCTCTCTGTCTCTCTCTCTCTCCTGGTCTCGTTGGTAATGTTCTCATGTAAAAGCTTTTTCCTGTAAAAGAATCTAGATGTAGACAAGACATTTGTTTAAATTCAAGATTTTACACGAGCTGACCAGCCGCACAGAAATTCCTCTCCTCCCCCCCCCGCTTCCCCCCACGGAGAAAGAGATTGAATCAGAGCACACATTGACATACGCGCTATATTCAACAATAATAATAGAAAATAATAAGCGTGAAGCGGCTGTGCAATAAAATTGCAATCTTCACACTTGTGATGTCAGCCTTGATAGCCTGCCTGGTCGTTCGGTATGAGCGATGGACAGTCGTTCGGTCGTGGTCCCGTGTTCATACCCTGCCCGCTGCCATCCCCCGTCTCACGTGTAAGAAGCTTGGACTCTCAAGGAACATTCGAAACATGAAGAACGTTTTATAAAGAAACATTTTTTATAATGACCTAGCAGACATCTTTGTGGCCCTGAACATTCCTAGGAAGATTTTCATCCCATGCCAGACGGTGGTACTGCTGCAGACCTACCATATCGTAAGAAAATTGTTCAGTGGGTACTCGTAAAGGGGAGACTACAATGAATTTTGTTTCCCTTCAATAAATCTCGCTCCTTGCAGCACCTTCAGTGAAGTCCAGTAGGCGCCATTATCCCGTTGGCCTGGACATGGGGCTCTTCATCCCTGTCCTGTCTGAGGGCTCCCAACGGTAGACGGCCATGTTGATTGAATGGGCCAAATCGGACCGTGCCGTGTACACAGCGCACCGTCCCCGTTCCTGGACCCCACTCGCTATAAGTGGCCGAGAACAGTGCTACTTGCGGGGAGTTTGTCTCATATTCCTATACTATAACCGCCACTGTTACGTGCAGGGACCGCCACTCCAGCCACGGGTCTCTGATGACGGCCCCCTTTGTGGAACGGTGTGGCAAACTTTTTGGACTGGGTTCCGGGCGTTCTTTCCATCCCAACCCCAGGAGAGAGAGAAAAAAACAAAAGCTCACCCAGGGAAGCCCGGCCGGGCCTGGTTCGCTACTCGTACTTAGCCTATCTAGTTCCACTACTAGACGTTTCCACCGGAGGCGCCACGCTGAGGCGACGGGTAGCTGGAACCTCGGGCCTGGCAGCACCAGAATTTGTAACACGTTTTATAATAAGTTATAATAATAAAAATCACTAACACTTAGCTTTCAAGAGGATCAGATATAATAAGAACTACAGGAAATGTCAGTGAGCGGCACCTCAGGAAGATCTACCAGTGAAAATCTGTGGAATGACATTGTCAAAGATCGGACAGCATGAAGACAGAAAAAAAAAGTGTGCACAGACTGTGGCAAAGTTTGCCGCTCCAAAATTGACCTGTTTAACCATAGCAGGTTTTGTTCTGCCTCAGCAAGAAACAAAACAAGTGATTCATCTCGGACTTTCTTTGATCTGTCGAGACAAAAGATGTCATATTTACATATATCGAAAAGGAGGCTGCTAAAAGACGTGCAATTACAGGAAAAATAACTTTTTGAATTTTTCTTACATTTTTTTCTACATTTTCGATTTAATTTTTTTTAGTGGTTACAGCTTATTGATTATTAGATCTATTGCTGTTAACAATTATTGTTTTTAATATCACTAGTATTACCTAAAACGTACCTGGTAGATATTACAAAATATATTGATACATTTAAGTCTCTGTCAGCTACATACAATGTCGCAGTTAACGCCTACCTTTTATTTAAATAAAAACGAACTAATAGTTATTGTCTTGCATGCTGGTATCAAGATTTGTAAAAGGAAACACAATTCACCGAAGTCCTAAAAAGTCAATGCGTCAACGGAGTTCAGCGAAGCAACAGGTCTGTACCGCTCTCTTTTAATAAGAATTTGTTTCGTTTTTTTTTTTCAGTCCTTCAGAGACGTCTGCGGTGTATGTTGCCATTTCATCTTGGCTGATATCACAATATAAAATATTCAAATTGTTTTAATTCTAGTTTATAAATGTTTGCATAATTTATGCAGCACGTTCTATTCCCATCTCACAAATGACAAGTGTCAGAGACCATTCGTTAAGTGTCCATACCTAGTTATACTTTTGTAAAACAATAGTTGACCTTTCCCTAGATTTCCCCCCCCCCTCCCACACACACACACACTTCCGTTCTTTGTGTTCTGACTTTAAAAGATGTCCCCGTTATTATAGCAAGTAACATTTTACAACTAATTACTAAATCTGTGAAGCTAAGACCTAAGTAATAGAAACTGTAAATACTACTAAAGCAAACTATAGACATAGAGTAAGCAATGAAGCTGACCTAGTTACGGAATGACCTAATTCAAGAGGCTAATGTTGATTTGTATTGACAGCCCACTGCTACCTTGCGAAATGTTTGTGACAGCGAAACTCAGGGGCGGAAGTGATTTGACATGCAACCTTACAGATTTTCAAGCGATTGAAACAGAAAAGGCGTCCAAAACAGCGTCACCACCCCCACCCTCCAGATTCTCAAATTGGAAAAAAGGGGGGGAAAACAAAACATTAAATCTATCTTATTCTTAGTATCAAACGTCTATTCTCACCCCACTCCGTACGTCTGGTACACATTTAGTACACGTTATTGGAATAGTTCACCCCTCCCCCCCCTTCTTGGATCAAGTGGAAACCTTGCACAATGATTCAATACCATCACAAAGTATGAATACAAAAAATCAATTTATTGATTGCGGTTATTAATTACATTGTGTATATGTAGAAAAGTGATATTAATCTTACAAAATTGAGACAGATATATGGCTGTAAACTACTGCCTTATATAAGTTTTGTAATGTTTAAATTTTGCTTGTTTCTGCTGTTTTTCTGAAACTCTTCAATACTACTCCGACGATGTGCTCAGAACTAGGAAGTGACACTATTTATCTGGCCGGTATCTATTTTATGTGCCGGCCGTGGTAATAAACTCAGGGACATTATGTATAACAGAACACTAGTTTAGGTTGCGCGTGTGCGGAACTTGTGCCATATATTTTTATAAGCACTATTTTATTTTTACGACATCTGTTTTTCTCTAGACTTGATCTTGTTTAATCTTTGTGTTTTAAATCTTTCACGTGGACGTCATACTTAATATTTGAGGGTTCTGAGATAAATAACCCCATAGGGTTTTAGCTTTCTCTCTATTCGACGCTTTCCGGGTTGGACTGGATTACACTGGGTTGGACTGGGTTAGACTGGGTTGGACTGGATTAGACTGGGTTGGACTGGATTAGACTGGGTTGGACCTCACCCCCTGCAATGTTCGCTAGAACGTAGTGTTAAACATGTTCGCTATGTCATTATAGAAGGCCTAAACTCTGATCTGCGACGTTCGCAATCTGTGGGCAGTTTAGACCGACAGCTCGTTTCCACCTCACAGGTCCGACGTTACGACCTACGATGTGACAGGTCAATGTTCAGGCCTTCTATCAAGATTGGTCTCCATCCGACTCCCCTTTCGGACGTTTCCATGGAGGTGCCAAGCTGAGGCGACAGGAGTGGTCAGATATATAAAGTAATCTATACGTGAGTACTTGATGAAGTCCTAGTGTCCAAAAGTGTTCGCATTTACTATTACTTAGACCGTGATCGCAGGTCATGTCTCAAGCACTGAAACAAAGAATCACTAGTTCATTTAAATGCTGTTTACATTTAAATTTTAGCAAGAAAAACATAAAAAATACTTTAAAAATTATATGAAGTGTAAAAGTGTCAATTATTCTGGATAATTCTTATGATTAAATTTGTAATAGATCTAGTCATCTAGACTAAAAATAATTAATCTGCGCGATTAGAAATATGTTTAGCAATTATTTTTGTTTAGCGCAATTTCATGCTTTTAGCTTTTTCAACGCGTTACGATCCTACCACTTATCTAGAAATAAATCATGCAGTATTGAGATATGAAGGAGTAAATTGAGAGGTTCTTTTTTAAAGTTTTTTTTCTATTTTGCTTTCTTTTTAAGCACTTAAATTAGGAGCTTGTTTGATAGCCAGTAAAGAAGAGATTCTAGACTGTTATGGGATTGAATTTTACACTTTTCTCTTTTGTTCAATGACATATGCTATTTTACACTCAAAAGTCACGTGCCTGACTTATAAATAGCTAAAAAAAAATCAAAGCTGCAATTGAAAGTTTGCTAACAACTAATAGTTATATTGATAGCAGACATGTCATGTGACACTGGTCAGAAGGCTGACCAATTGTCGTGGCTTTGAGGCAACAAGACAGAGCAAGAACGTGCTGAGTTTATTTATAGCCTTGACGGCACGTGCGAGGAATGGAAAGAGCCAGTAAAAAGAAGCCATGCATTAGTCGGTGGAGCTAAATAAGGAAATCAAAAGGGGGGGGGGGGATGACGCAGTAACAGATATTTGAACCAGTTTTATGTCAGACACATCGTCACTAGAAGGTGAAAAAGTACATTGTGTCATTACTGGGTACATGCCTAATGGAGTCTAATGACTCTAAACTCTTATCTCTGAAGATCTGCATCAAATGCATTGGGTTGTACAATGGTAAAATCACAGATCTATATACATCATATCTACACAGGAAACAGTCAAATCGTTATGTTTATTTTTTTTTTTCAAGATGTTAAGTGACTTTGCCCTACAAATCTTAGAAATCGCTCTTCTGACTCAGAAAAGTAATGATCTTTAGCTTTAAAAGTTCAGAAATAATACAACCCCATTTAGAGGCTTTCAAATAGAAGAGGCCATTAATCACAGAACTATACATTCACGCAAATCTATTATATAAAGTTTATTTATTTTTAGTTTACAAGGAGATAACAAAATATGTCGCCATTTCCACAATCCTATACCTAAATATTTGAAGTCTGTTGATTTTAATCATCTTATGATTTTAGATTGTATATTTAAATAGATCTTTCTAGATCTAGTTTGCAAAAAAGTAAATAATATTAAAAGTCAATGCCTTCCAATCTACAAAATTGCACGGTATTATAGTTTTAATATAATTCCAGTAGGCCTATGCATATAATATGTTAAATAGGTTTGGCATGAAAAAAAATTACTTCTTATAACTACTTTACAAACCAACATTCAGTCAGGGCCGGCCTTAGGCCTAGTAAACTAGGCAGCCGCCTTGGGCCTCCGATTAGTGAGGGCCTCGCACAAAAAAAAAATTATAAAGAAAAAATTGCGAAACTTGGATCAGATCTCAAACACTAGAAGAGCAAAATGACTCTATGTTTACTAGTCTAGCACTGTCTTAATTACGTAACTTGCGATTTATGCAATTCAGTTATTTGTCCATTTAGATATAGACACATGGCAGGTTTTGAAACAAATTGCGTAATTTTATTTGTTCCCTATTTCTTTCAAATATTTTAATTTCATTTAAGGACACCGAATTCTCTTCTGCTAGGGCCTCCAATTAGCCAAAGCCAGCCCTGATCCTGTTTCAGGACATTATTGTGTACTGACAATGTTCGGCGCGTCCAGTTTTGATGTAATATATATGGGTCTGTGGATAAAACATATTTACTGGATTTAAAGACATGAAAAAACTAAATGCTTTACTTATTTTTATTTTAATGCTATACAAATTACCTCACGCTGTCAATCAAATGCTTCTGTTTTATTTTATTTTTACAGAGATTCAGACTCCTTTTTTTTTAACAAACACATGCTAAAATGGAAAGATACATTCAAACAGTAACATGTGCCACGTGACTGGCTTTGCATATGCTGCCAATAAGGGGAAATAATGTAGAAGAGATCTTACTTTTCCCCGGGAAAAAAATTCAGTCACCAAGCTATTGACAGACATTCAAAGATTTTCTTTTTGCATCTGTTTTACATTTGTATTGACATACGGGGCGCATATCCTAATAAACCTTATCATATCTTAAGAAACAATTAATACAATGTACACTTATAAGAAAGGACTTATCGTTGTTTTCTTTCTATGCATTTACTTAGTACACTGGGATTATTTACCTTTAACAATAGGTAGCGATACCCGTGTTTAGCAACCAAGAAATTTTCCTGAAAAGTGCCCAAAACGTAACTTGTAATTTACTGTAAATAACGCCACATCTCTCCCCTTTGTCTTTCTGTAAACTCAGAAACAGGGAAGTCGTACAGTCTTACATTACTATCTTCGGGTTTTCTTTTTACGTTTTTACTTAGAAAAGAAACAAAAAACCTATAAAGTAGCTGATAAGTGACTAAACATTGCACTGTCATAATGCCAACGCTCCTTGCTCCTGTTTACACTATTTACAGATTGCTTGATTCACACATGAAGGCCTTGGATTCAAGATAATAGGGCCAATGCTTAGACACGCAAACGTGAACTCATAACCAGTAGTAGTTCAGTTGATAGGCTCCAAACTCTCTGCACAAAAAATAAACAAAGAAGAAAAGCTGACTGCTGGGAGGGAGGTGCTGCTAGTTTGAAACATGGTGGACAATGGCTGTTATCACTACATGAATGAAGCAACAAAGGCGTAACTTGCCGTGTGCGGGTGGTGCGGGCCGCACGGGGCATTATATAACCAAGCAACGCTACTGTGAAGCAGTGCATTCTTAGTTGATTTTGAATTTTCCAAACACATTTTATTACGCACACTGATAGGCCTACATCTGATAGGCCTACATCTGAAACATTTAGGCACATAGGCACGAAGAAAGCAAAGAAGATGTAGCACTATTCATAGAGATGACACATAGTAGCGAAGCAGGCTTCTTAGATGTAGCACTATGAATAAAGATGACACATAGGCACGTAGCAGGCTCAGTAGACGTACACTATTAATAGAGATGATATGAACAGAGAACAGGAAAAAGATTGGGATTTCGAGGGAAGAAGAAGACAAATATTTTCGAGCCGTATCTGAACAACAAGAAATTTCTAAAGTTTTACTCTTGATATTATATATTACATTGAGATCTTCATGATAAGAGATTACAGAATATGGAAGTATTGATCAGATTACTAATGTATGGTTTGTGTATTTTAATGTATATAATGTATATAACTATGTTTGTGGTGTAGCCTACTTCTTACCACTGCTCAGTTTCATTGTCCCAGATCGCTTTCTCTTTATTTTCTCTTTTATTTTATTGTCGTAAACCGGATACTAGAGATCAAAATGTAAACACAAAGACGTCGTTAAGTAGGAAAATACCTAGAAAATACCCGGATGAAACACAGTTCTATGTTTTTTATACAGATCCATCGCCGGGTTTGGTGGGGTGGGGACAGACAAACAGGACTCTTTTTCCGGATCCCAACTGATGGGGGGGGGGGGGGAGCTTCACACCTTTTTTTATTATGCTTCAGCTAAGTATATTGATGTATATTTGGCAAGTTGGAGGATGCAGAGGGGCCCACACGTACCCATTTGTTTGGGACCCAAATATTTCAATGGGCCTGATGTGTACATACATTCCATAAATGTATTGTCACTTTCATTTTAAATTATATCTCTAGGAAGTCAACCCAACTTGAAATGATAGGGCAATTTGTTAGATTATATAAACAAAACTTGGATCGATGGAACAATTGGTTAGATAATAAAAATACAACTTGGACTGATGTAACAATTGGTTAGATTATACAAATAAAACTTGGACTGGTGTAACGATTGGTTAGATTATAAAGCAAAACTTGGACTGATGTAACAATTGGTTAGATTATACAAACAAAACTTAGACTGATGCAACAATTGGTTAGATAATACAAACAAAACGTGGACTTCTAATAGCCACTAACTTGATACTAAATGTGTAGACTTGAAAATATGTATCTAAAGAGTAGCACCTCAATGACCTAGATAGCTCCAATCAATACCTAAACGTGTCTTACCGTTCGATCGATACATTTATTGAACACATGTATATTCATTGTACAGGTCAAATGTGATCCTAATTAGAAATGTATTATGTAAATGATAGCGGAAACTTGGGCTGAGTATGGTCTCCTTTGACAACAGCCACAACAGATAATAACGATAATTTGTGTAACACTTTACGCGTATAGAGTTATCTCTCTTATAACGACTAAACAGAAAAGCCCAGTAATACTAAACATCTTGTGTTCTCATTGTTAATGTAAATAGAGTACTCTAAGCCTAAATTCATTTGGTGCAATGACTTAAAATGGGTGATTTATGAGGTGTTCTAAAAATATTTATAAGCCAATGTTTAAAAATGTCCCCAATTCATTATTTGACATAAATGTCCACTATTTCAAAGTCTGTTATAACAAGATTAGATTTAAACAGAACTTTATGGCCATATCAATAGGTCCTCATGGCCCGCAAATATCTTCCTATAGGGAACTGTACCAGGAAAAAGAAGGGGCAAACAGAGAAAGCGATGGGAAAACAAAGTTCAAGAATGGACGGACCTGTCACTGAGAGAGAAGAATGGAGAAAGACGGTCAAAAGATGTGGTGTGGTGCTCAAAAGGTTCAACAGAATAAGGCAGTCATGGGCAAACTACGGCATGTTGGCGAAGTCCGGCCCTCGAAGAAGTTTCTTCCAGTCCGCCACATACTTTGTAATAATAATTAAAATTGACAATTTCGTTAACAATGAAAAAAAGTTTTGAAAAAAAGTTTTGATATTAAGTTGATACATTGAAGTGATATTGCGACAAGCTATTGTGTCTCATTTGCACTGCAACCATGGTCGTTCATTAGAACTAGAGGTCCCGAGACTTCAAACAAAAACATCAATTGTGAATTCTCTAGACCGATGAGAGAAAACAAAAACCCGATGATTTACAAAAAGAGTTATTTGGTAATTAATATTTTGTTACAATTGGAAAATGTTAATTAATGCATTAAAATTATTTCCAATCAATGACAAAATGGTATGACATGACATCATATCGCTTGATGTCAAGATGATAACAAGATAACACAAGATGATATAGAGAACACGATCAGTGGACAAGATGATATACAGAACACGATCAGTGGACAAGATGATATACAGAACACGATCAGTGGACAAGATGATATACAGAACACGATCAGTGGACAAGATGATATACAAAACACGATCAGTGGACAAGATGATATACAGAACACGATCAGTGGACAAGATGATATACAGAACACGATCAGTGGACAAGATGATATACAGAACACGATCAGTGGACAAGATGATATACAGAACACGATCAGTGGACAAGATGATATACAAAACACAATCAGTGGACAAGATGATATACAAAACACGATCAGTGGACAAGATGATATACAGAACACGATCAGTGGACAAGATGATATACAGAACACGATCAGTGGACAAGACGATATACAGAACACGATCAGTGGACAAGATGATATACAGAACACGATCAGTGGACAAGATGAAATACAGAACACGATCAGTGGACAAGATGATATACAAAACACGATCAGTGGACAAGATGACCGGAAATCGTGACGACAAATGCTATGAATGCAATAGATTGCGTGTCAACACAAAAACCTTAATGCTAATATAATGCTAACATTGAATTGTTTATTTTTCGTACGTTTTGACAACTTGATAGTTTGGTTGATCAAATGTCATGGTCGACTCAATCAGATTTCTATTAGTACGTTTTGACAACTTGATAGTTTGGTTGTTCAAATGTCATGGTCGACTCAATCAGATTTCTATTAGTACGTTTTGACAACTTCATAGTTTGGTTGTTCAAATGTCATGGTCGACTCAATCAGATTTCTATTAGTACGTTTTGACAACTTCATAGTTTGGTTGTTCAAATGTCATGGTCGACTCAATCAGATTTCTATTAGTACGTTTTGACAACTTGATAGTTTGGTTGTTCAAATTTCATGGTCGACTCAATCAGATTTCTATTAGTACGTTTTGACAACTTGATAGTTTGGTTGTTCAAATTTCATGGTCGACTCAATCAGATTTCTATTAGTTCGTTTTGAGCTTGAGTTCAGCTTAGTCTTTAACGTCGTCACTTTGTTTCTCAATAAGAAATGTCAACAGTGTACATTCAAAAATCGATAGAATTAATCAATAGGATCGATCCCAAATCAGAGAAGCCCTAGCACCTAGCACTAGATATTGGAGATAGCCCAATAGACCCATAGGAAATATGAGTGTGATTATTAAATGGACAAGTCTTTAGTGTGTATAATGAACAAAGCAAGCTAAAACAAAAAAAGAACTAGATCAAAAAAAAAGAAAAGTTCGCATGCTATACGACAAGAGGAGGAAGGCAAAGCACAATCATTTTTTTTTTCCAGAAAAAGTTTAAACGATTTTCTGGTGAATTTTCCAAATAAATGTTTCAAAAAATGAATCAGAGGCGAAGATTGGCCAAATAAGTTCAATAGCAATGAAGGGACTCTATAATTTTGAGAGAAAGTATGAGGGATTACCGGGGGGAGGGGGAGTTGACAGTCCCTTCAGACATGAAGATGATTAAGTCCTAACCAAAACCTCCCCAAAAATACCTGGGGATAGGCAATAGGCAGGGTTAGAACTTGGGACCAACGGATGATAGTCCAAAGCACATACAACTCAACCAGACGGTCATCGCGAAATAATAGACTAGTTTTAAAAGAAAGAAACAAAAAACTATGTTATGTTACCATCTTATACAAGTACGTGAGTATCTTTTCAGATGAGATTTTAAGTAGGACATACATTTCTCTCTAGTTAGACACTTCTTTAATAGAATGGTGTGTATATTGTGACTGAGGCTATTAGCATGTAATTATGGTGTTGATATTAATCACTGTAGTCTCCACAGAGTTTGTTGAGTGATCGCTGAAACAGTTGCGTGTCAGCAAGTATGCAGCTCAACCTTTGACCTCTAAGAATTGTTCAGCTGTTGAATGGGCTAGGAATGACCAAGATGCACACGAAGGTCCACACTACACACAGTGGTATTAACACACTACACACAGTGGTATTAACACACTACACACAGTGGTATTAACACACTACACACAGTGGTATTAACACACTACACACAGCGGTATTAACACACTACACACAGTGGTATTAACACACTAAACACAGTGGTATTAACACACTACACACAGTGGTATTAACACACTACACACAGAGGTATTAACACACTACACACAGCGGTATTAACACACTACACGGAGTGGAAACACACTACACACAGTGGTATTAACACACTACACACAGTGGTATTAACACACTACACACAGCGGTATTAACACACTACAAACAGCGGTATTAACACACTACACACAGCGGTATTAACACACTACACACAGTGGTATTAACACACTACACACAGCGGTATTTACACACTACACACAGCGGTATTAACACACTACACACAGCGGTATTAACACACTACACACAGCGGTATTAACACACTACACACAGTGGTATTAACATACTACACACAGCGGTATTAACACACTACACACAGCGGTATTAACACACTACACACAGCGGTATTAACACACTACACACAGTGGTATTAACACACTACACACAGCGGTATTAACACACTACACACAGCGGTATTAACACACTACACACAGTGGTATTAACACACTACACACAGTGGTATTGACACACTACAAATAGCGGTATTAACACACTACACACAGTGGTATTAACACACTACACTCAGCGGTATTAACACTACACACAGCGGTATTAACACACTACACACAGTGGTATTAACACACTACACACAGTGGTATTAACACACTACAAAGAGCGGTATTAACCCATTACACACAGCGGTATTAACACACTACACACAGCGGTATTAACACACTACAGTGATTGGGGGGGGGGGCAGGCACCAACATTAAGCTTACCGCACTGGGTGACAGCTAGAACAAGATGCTGACAAAAGAAATGAGTTCTCGAAGGAAAGGATGTTTATGTCATCAATTCTTAATCTTAATCTTAATCAATCCTTGTTGTTTCGGCACTGCGCGTGACAGTGACGTCACCTTATATTTAATTATCGTGCTCACGAAACTCTGTGGAGACAACGCCATGTCGCGGCATCGCGGATCTAATTTTACAAGACCGTCGCTAGGGAAGCGTTCGTCTGAAATCATTGCAGCAAAGTGTTTTGCTGTTCCGGCTTGGTGGTGGCTGTCAGGACGGAACAATGTGATATGTGTAGATTGTATGTATGTATGTGACATGTGTATAGGCCTATCAAGGGAACTAATTCAGTGTACACCACCAATTCAGTCAATTACAATTTATTTCCCTTGTTCAAGATACCAAACAAAATAATTTATTACCAATAGTTAATTTACTCATTGTTTGTTTTTTTATTGATTCTTGTGATGTCAGGTAAAAGAAATAATTGTGCAAATTTCAGCTTGATCCGAGATTGGGTGTGGGAGAAATAACGTGTACAAACTATTTACCAGACAGACTGATAGACAGACAGAGTGAGTTGAGCCCTGTAAAAAGATGATCAACTCAGTCCACAAATAATTGTACTTTGACTGTTATGACAATTGGTTTTGGTTACCATGTCGTGTGCAGTCAAATTATCAGGATGTAGATGTGTGGGTCAGCTGAAAGTGGATGTGTGGGTCAGCTGAATGTGGATGTGTGGGTCAGCTCAATGTGGATGTGTGGATCAGCTGAATGTGGATGTGTGGATCAGCTGAATGTGGATGTGTTTTATATCGGCACGTTTAAATAAGAGGTTACTGTTAAGAGAAGGGGAGACAACATCTCAACTTTGCCCTTTGTATCCCACTCACAGTTGGTCACTAACACTAACATACATACACTCAAACTGTCTCAAACAGATGAATTTTTTATATGAATAAAAAAAAAAATAACTTAAGCGTAGATATTATCAAGAAATATTGTCATACTAGATCTAGATATAGATCTAATTGGTTCTAACTGTTACGATACATAAGATTTGTTTTTCTAGATCTAGATGATTAGATGTGTAGCTCTAGAATAGATCTACTCAACTAGACCTAGATCTAGTATTCTAGATCTCATTGTGATTGTGTAATGTAGATTTAAATCTGTATCTATATATGCTTCTAAATTTTAGACCACATGTAGATCTAGATCTATAGTTAATATGATAGTAAAACGCTTTGCAAAGAATATTGTTTTAGTGACAATATCAAACAGATCTAGATCTATATAACAACACAGAACTCAGAACCTGTTGACACGTTACCATAACAACACATCATCCATATTGATATTATCAACTACTCGATAATCAAGACATTTGACAAATAGGATAAATATATTAGATCTGGATCTTTTGAATGAAATTTAGATCTAATTTGATCTGACATAGTAATCAATAAATGTTTAAAGAATCTAGAGGTAAGGAAAAGAATAAAATATAACATACCAGCTCGAAGGCAATAATGTTTACGTATTTAAGTTCCGTTACTTGAGTCGTCTGCTAAGAGCCACGAGCTGACGCAACAGTTCCAGCTTTAGTGGAATTTCTTTTTTCGAACGGGAAGAGAGAGGGGGAAACGTAGGGGGTTGACTGGTAGCGGCGACAAAAGAATACAGAGTTACAGCTCGTTTCAGAATCAATGAGGGATTGGCGAATGCCAATCTTGTACGTGGCTAGTCAGCAGGCGACCTGTTTGAAACGTAATATTTGGAAAAGAATTACAAAATTTTCCACACTAACAAAGATTCATCATAGAGTAGATGTGGGCTCTTTGTTTTTCCTGTCTTTACGTTGTCTGCAAAAATATGTTGAATCAGCAAATACTATTGATAATTTAGATAAGAGTTACAGTCCTAAACATACATATTAAAATGAAAAAAAAAGAATGTTCTAAATCATTTTATTTTTCAATTCATTAATTATTTGTTTATTTAAAATGTGTATAAACGAGCTGAACAGTTTGTATGCAGTTCCACGGTTCTATCTCGATATTTACTCATTATATTCTTAATCAATTCATATAAATCTATGTATTTAAACAAAAAACTTTCTTCTTATCTTAAATACTAAACCCCCCGAGGAATACTTCTCAGCCTAACCATGACGCCATGGTTGTTAGAGGACTAGATTAGGCCAATAAGGAAGCAAAAAAGAATCCTCTTTAGGGTGCCTAGAGCTAAGGGCGAGTCCATTGCACTGGCGGGGATAGAAGAAAGTCCCAACAAACATGTCACTATCCACACACCGTTCCTCAAGGGGCCTACTTTTATGGCGGACACATGCACGGTTGCAGGGCCGGTCTTAGGCTACTGCAACCTATGCGGCCGCAGTGGGCCCCGCACTTTCATGAGAGTCATTCGAGACAAATGAGCAGTGTTTCTCAAACTTTTACCATTGGCGCCCCCCCCCCACCCACTAAACATTAAGGTTGTTTTTTTTTTCAAAAATAGTCTTATGTATATAATTTTAAACTGTTTTGTATAACCGAAATAGAGGCATCAGCACTGTCAGATTCCCTATAAATCCAGCATCTGTTGAAGCTCCGTTAGCTTCTCCAAGTGTTTTCCTTCGTTCTCAGCTTGTGTCGTCTTCAACGTATTTTTCTTCCCGTAGTAAGAAGAGTTCACCTCAGTGTTCAAATATAACGGGGTGGGACGTCCCTATAATGAGCGCAATATTAATACTAGTTTTAAAAAACGTTGCTCAAATTAAGTCCAATAAAGAAGGAGGCAGCATTGGCCAATACTATTATACGAGGGATGTTCGAGCTACATATAGCGTTCGTATGTCTTAACATCATCTTCGTGTTCAGTAAGAAGCCTTGCCGCGAACTTGTCGTTTTTGTCACAAAAGGTGTCAACATAGCGATGTTAAACACATGAGAGAATTTGGACCATTCTGACCATTCAAAAAGAATCACGTCAACAGAGACGTTTTTAATCGCCTTTTTTTTGGAGAAGCCTCACACAAAATTGGTATACATTTAAAAAGATCCTTATTAGTAGTCTTTATCTTACAATATTTTAACTTCTTAAACTTTTATAATGCCATTTCACTGGGTTAATATTCAACATTTGAACAGACAACTTAAAAATTTTACCCGTGTAAAATAATTTGAATTGCGTCACCCCCTCTACATTGGTTAGGACGTCGCGCCCTCGAAAGAGAACGTAGCCCCCCTCCCCCATGGGGTGCCCCCCCCCCGTTACAGCTTGAGGAAAGCTGCAGTAATTTATGCGAGTTTCTAATGGGCTTGTTGTCCTAGGATCATCCTCATCTTTATAAGGCGTCTTGAAGCGGACCTGTTCTGTCAATAGTAGGATGGTACGTTGGTCGGGAGAAAACGGGTGAGACTCTAGAATCCAATTGATTGTTTTGTTTAAAACAGACTTTTGAATCGATCTTGCTGCTAACGTAGAAAAGTTCAAATTAAACAATAAAACGATGTCAAATAATAATTTAATTTTTCGTAAGTTTTGGTAACAAAGTCGCGTTCGCCTAAATCCTAATTGATACTAAAATATAAAATAACTATGCAGATACAAACAATTTTTGTTCTTTAAAAATAGATTGCCTTTGCCTTTGGTTGTGAGGCAATCTGTCTCACACTGCCGCTAATGTGATCAGGCTGATGGTGGTTGCAGTGGGGACAGCTAGAGTTCTGTGTAATATGATGCATTATTATTAGGTACTTTTTGTCATATTATTGAAGCTCTAATATTTTGTGTAATGTATCTTTTTCCAATTGATGGAAGGTATGAACACTATGTGTGTATTATATTTTAAGTAATTTGTTAGTATTTTGTTTTGCGAGGACGAAAAAAAATTTAAGGCGGGATGAATGTGAGTTTGCGCTCCCAGAGCTATTTTTTAATGTGTATTTTTATAGGCTTTAGCTGTTCTGTATATTCTTTTTTATAGGTTAGTGTCAAATTTTATAATACTTCCGCATATTTTTATATGGGTTAGTACGGGATAGTATATATATTTCTATGCACATGCTGTTTCTTGGACAGTTGACCAGTGTACGGTCAGCACCGCATCTCTGTGTGACGAGAGGTCTTGCTGTCTGCTGCTAGTAGCTTGCTGCCTGCCTTTACTGCTGCTGCTAGTCCTGCTTGTCCTAAGAGTTGAATCTAAGACTCTTGAAACTCTAGGCCTTTAGAAGCTTGTCCTAACTGTAGCTTACATTACTGCCTTTACTGCCCTTATTGCTGCTGCTAGTACTGCTAATGGTAGCTTACTGCTGTAGTTCTGCCAAATAGCTGCTTTATTTGTTAGGTTCAGTAGGGTAGGGTTGATTAGTTGTTTAGCAGTGTGTTTATTTAGTTTTTGTTTATCTAACTGTTTTGGTCTAGTTGTTTCTCTATAAATTTAGTTTGCACATATATTTTTATTGATTAGTTTTATTTCTTGTATAAATAAAGTGTATATAAGTTTGTAGTTTATAAATTTAGTTGGGTTGTTTTACTATTTGTTTGTTCTTTTAGTTAGCTAGATTAGTTTAGTTTAGTTTAATTGTGCTGTCTAGTTGCTTAGGCGACTCTAACCCCTTGGTCGCAGACCGAGTTGCACAGATTGGGCCCACCCAGTAGAGCTTCCACCTGCCTACTGTCAAATGAATAAATGTTGAGCAGATAACAAAAGGGTCTCACTCAGTAGCGCCTCCTGACCTGCTCACACTTAGGACAAGCTTCCATAGGCCTAAAGTTGCAAGAGTCTTAGACTCAATTCTTAGGACAAGCTTACATAGGCCTAAAGTTGCAAGAGTCTTAGACTCAACTCTTAGGACAAGCTTCCATAGGCCTAGAGTTCCAAGAGTCTTAGACTCAACTCTTAGGACAAGCTTCCATAGGCCTAGAGTTCCAAGAGTCTTAGACTCAACTCTTAGGACAAGCTTCCATAGGCCTAGAGTTCCAAGAGTCTTAGACTCAACTCTTAGGACAAGCTTACATGGGCCTAGAGTTCCAAGAGTCTTAGACTCAACACTTAGGACAAGCTTACATGGTCCTAGAGTTCCAAGAGTCTTAGACTCAACACTTAGGACAAGCTTCCATAGGCCTAGAGTTGCAAGAGTCTTAGACTCAACTCTTAGGACAATTACAAAGAAGAAGAAGAAAAACAATGCTGCTACCACCAGTGAAAACGTTGACAATGAGAACTAGTGAGCAGAAGTCAAGCAGGTTTATATTATATACATGTACATTGTTTGAGAGCCTCAGTCACTGGTTTTCATGGATGATGTCAAACCAGTGTTGCCCAATCTAATTCGGTCTTCGGGGCCATTTTAGTGTCAAACACTCGTGTCGCGGGCCATATCATCAAAAAAGTGCAAAAGCGAAATTGATTTGACCTCATAATATTTTTTTAGAGACCCGTTGATCTAGTAATTACATTGATTAGTGGGATAGTTGAGGTTCATATTTGTTTACGCGTCGAAAAATGGCTTCATTTCTCTGCTTAAAATGTGAGCAACATTGTAGCTGGCATTACCATCGACTTAGTTTAATTTTTTTGTTGGGAGGGATTTCTACACTTTGTGCTGACTTTTAGGCAGGCCGGATGGAACCACGTCGCGAGACAGATCTGGCCGCGGGCCGTTTTTTGGGCATCACTGATTTAAACAATCTGTGCCTTGGCACTTGTGAAGAAAAATTTGACAAGATTTTTTTGTGTGCTAGTAGCCTATATGAAACTAAGAAATGGGGTTTTAACTTTGTGCCTTTCAAATGTAAAGTGCAAGGATTTTTTTTTAAATTTCAATCTGGTAAAATACACATGCACCACAATTGTCAACACTAGTTGTCTTCTAACTCTACTACATGGGATGCGTGGTCGAGAGACTAAGTAAGCTTGAACTTGGCTTGGCTTGGTTACCTATAAAGGGGGCCGAGATTCGACACCCGACTCGAGCAGAGTTGTGTTTACTGAACTCCTAAAGGCAGCAAGGAAAAAACTTCTCCTAGATACTCCCTCCCTCCCCCCACCGGTCCTCTAATGAGATTGGACCCATAGCGCTCTGAGCGTGCCATAAACATGCGCTATAGAACAGCTCTCACTGAATTTCTTTTATTTTACACGTGAGATATGAGAGAAAGAGAAAGTGGAGAAGTGGAAAATATTACACAATAATTTCTGAGGTCAATTATGTATACATGTATGGATTATGCATGTGGTCCAAATAGGTCAGCACAGTGGCGTAGGCGTAGCTAGGGTATATGATGACCAGTGCGGCAGCTCATCGTGATGCCCCCTTTTTTTTCTAAAAAAAAATAGATAAAACAGCGAAATGCCTTTTTTTTTCGACCTTAAGTGTATTTATTTTAGTTTCTATAGTTTTTTAAATGAATCTATAACCATCAAAACGACTTTGGCGCTCTATATTTGGTTAATTATCAACCAATATAAGAATAGGTTCGTTGTGTATTTGTGAAGACCTGTACATGTTTGGTTTGGAACTAAAGTTAGTTCGAAGCTTCTCTAAGGACTGGATCGTACTTATCGTAGTAATTTCACAAACTCTTAGATATGACCTAGATTTTGTCTTTGTTATTCTTCTTCAACTTGTTCGCGATGCCCATTAAGTCCCAGATTCTGCTATTTTAGAGTCTAAGCCCTAAGGCATTTATTTATAAGTTCTAGATCTAGATGAAACCAGAGTATTGAACAATGGAGTATCAAAATATGCGTGAGCGTGTAAACGTGCTTTTGCTTCATATTTAAACAAATCTTGTAAACTTGATTCAACCTTGTTAACAGCTTACGTTCAATTTAAGAAACAACACAGGATAACAATTAATTAAGTAAGTAAATTAATTTCTAGTTAAAAAACATTTCAAATTCAGTACTTTGTCTTTGTTCATGTATGTACAATGCATTGATTTTATTGAGAAAATGTATCCTTAGTTTGATGCCCCATGCGGCCCGCACCACTCGCACATGGCTAGCTACGCCACTGGGTCAACAAATCGATAAGTATGGCCATCGATAAGTATGAAAATACACATTTAAGAAAATTAAAAGGAGTGTATAAAGGGACATAACACTGGAAATGTCTAGAATTCTAGAAATTATAATATGAATTAGTTCCCTTTAATCTTTTCATTATTAACACTGATATAACGAATAAATTTGTAGAAAATTAATGAAGGTTGTGTGAAATGTTTATTTTAAACTTACTCTACATGTAAACAACAAACGGCTTCTCGATGGTACATTGTGATATTAATCAACCTGATTAACAGAATATTCTTAACAGTGTCGGCAATAAGCATAGAGGTCTCTCTCGCTTTGTCTCTCTTATGACAATGGACCGATGACTCTATCTGGACATACTACAGACGTTGGTGAACAGTTATCAAATTAACGATCTGTTATCGATAGCATGAAAATTTAATAAATAAAAGACATTTTATTAAAATTTGCCTTCTCACGCTTCTTAATTAGTACTTTTCTTTTAGGGGGGCCACTGTGATTTTTAAAAAATCTCATGCAGTACGACAATATTAGAAATGTCAAGTTTTTATAAAATTTAAGAGAAGATCTTTTCGGTGGCTACATGCAATCTTTTTCATTGCTGAATTATTGAGTTTGTAAAACGTATTTAGTTATTCATTAGTCAACGGAACAAGTTATGTGGGATTTAGAATAGATTTAATATCTCAATAAAAGAGAAATTGATTTAATATCTCAATAAAAGAGAAATAGATTTAATATCTCAATAAAAGAGAAATTGATTTAATATCTCAATAAAAGAGAAATAGATTTAATATCTCAATAAAAGAGAAATTGATTTAATATCTCAATAAAAGAGAAATAGATTTAATATCTCAATAAAAGAGAAATAGATTTAATATCTCAATAAAAGAGAAATAGATTTAATATCTCAATAAAAGAGAAATTGATTTAATATCTCAATAAAAGAGAAATAGATTTAATATCTCAATAAAAGAGAAATTGATTTAATATCTCAATAAAAGAGAAATAGATTTAATATCTCAATAAAAGAGAAATAGATTTAATATCTCAATAAAAGAGAAATAGATTTAATATCTCAATAAAAGAGAAATAGATTTAATATCTCAATAAAAGAGAAATTGATTTAATATCTCAATAAAAGAGAAATAGATTTAATATCTCAATAAAAGAGAAATAGATTTAATATCTCAATAAAAGAGAAATAGATTTAATATCTCAATAAAAGAGAAATTGATTTAATATCTCAATAAAAGAGAAATAGATTTAATATCTCAATAAAAGAGAAATAGATTTAATATCTCAATAAAAGAGAAATAGATTTAATATCTCAATAAAAGAGAAATTGATTTAATATCTCAATAAAAGAGAAATTGATTTAATATCTCAATAAAAGAGAAATAGATTTAATATCTCAATAAAAGAGAAATAGATTTAATATCTCAATAAAAGAGAAATAGATTTAATATCTCAATAAAAGAGAAAATTGATTTAATCAATGAAAGTCAATTTCTTTCCTTGCAGTCGGAGCTTGGTTTCATATATTTCTGTTAGATGCCTACCCTTTGAAACAAATATTTTTTTTTTAGCCTTCTTTAAGACATTGCCAATCAATGAATCTTCCTACTTCTGAAAAATTATAAAGTTTTATTCAAAAGTTGAACAAAAACAAGACATAGAACTCACTTTCGAAAGCAACGTAGCACAGAGTACACTAAGAGTTGAACATGTTGCTCATCATTTGGTTGACACAACTCTTAATATTTGCGGCATAAGTTTGTATTTTATTTCTTGTTATATTTAGATTCAAATAGGAATAAGAGGGTGGGCTAAACTTTTAACAAGATGTTGCCTGTGTATCGCAGCTCACAAAGTGGATGGATCTGGATTTAAAAAAAAATATTATTTTTTTCGGGGGGGGGGGGGGGTTGGGGGAGTGGATTTTTTTCTCCCACCCCCCCCGCGAAATTTTTTTTATATGGATCTATGTGTGTGTGTGTGTGTACATAATCTTTATTGCATTCTGACCCTTCATTCTTTCGGAAGACGTTTATTGTGCCCTAGAAAGGTTCTTCCATGAGTTAGTGGGAAAATTTTAGATTCACCGCCATCACTAGCAAGGGGGTCTGGGGGAGCGCTAGACACTATTTCTGGTATTAAAAGCCAACAAAATGCATATTCTGAGGTATTTAAAATGCATTTTCCTGCTATTAAAAAGTTTTATTTCAAAAACCTAAAGTGCTATTCTTACTGACTTAGACCCTCCCGCGCGGTTTGACGCATTTGCCGTCAAGCTGTTTCCATAAAATTGTAGATTACCTGCAAATAATAGCAATGGGGTCTGGGGGAGCACTAGGAGCTCCACCAGCGCGGGGCGTAGTCCCGCCGCCAAGCACTATTTCTGGTATTGAAAGCCAACAAAATGCATATTCTGGGGTATCTACAGTGCATTTTCCTGCTATTAAAAAGTGTTTTTTCAAAAACCTAATGTGCTATTCTTACTGACTTAGACCCTTCCGCGCCGTTCTGAGCATTTGACGTCAAGCTGTTTCCATAAAAATCTGTCACTGGTAACGTCTGAAGCCTCTTCCCACCTGCCATGAGGACTTCAATGAATGAGTGGCGTTAAGTTGTACCAGGATATCATTGCAACTCTTCTTATGCGTAATTCATTTTGTCGGCGAACATGTCCCGCAAACCTCATGCGTCGCTCTCTCACAATCTTACTAAAGGGTCGACTCCCAGTTCGGCATAGGAAATCCTTGATTTAAACCCGACCTCTATAACTGACTCCTAAAATCTGTCTTAGCCATCTTTGTTGAGCCACATTTAGTGTTTTTAAATTTCGGCAGATGACTATTCACTGCAGTTTATTAAGGGAGCCCTGCCGCTGGTAAAAATGTGTAACCTCTCTTGAATACGCTCTTGGAATTAAGTGACTGTAGTTTGCTTTAGATTTTATATCGAAAAGAGAAGTTTTATCGTCAAAATCATCTGTTAGGGGTTTTAAACCTCAAAATGCTCTGTAAGGGGGGTCTTAAACTCAAAACCATCTGGAGGGGTTTTAAACTTTAAAAAAACGCCATCTGTAGAAGAGGGGTTTAAACTCAAAACCCCCGATTGGATTGGCTACGCTCAAATAATTTTAGTGTGTAATTTGCTTTTTTTTTATATTGAAGAGGTATTTTTTAGCATCAAATCCATCTAAATGGGGGTTTAAACTCAAAACCCCTTTTGGTAACGCTCATGGCATTTTGAGTGCGTAATTTGCTTTTTTCTTCAACTGAAGATGTATTTTTTAGCCTCAAACCCCCCTGGCGGGGTTTTAAACTCAAAACCCCTTTGGCTACGCTTATAGATTTTAGACTGAGTAATTTGCTTTATTTATATTGAAGAGGTACTTTTTAGCTTCAAACTCCACTGGAGGGGAGTTTGAACTCAAAACCCCTTTGACTACACTCAAAATATTTTGAGTGTATAATTTGCTTTGTTTTTATTATTAAAGAAGTATTTTTTACCTTCAAAACCCGCTGAAGTGGGGTTTAAACTTAAAACTAAGTCAAAACCCATTTAGCTACGCTCATAACATTTTGAGTGTGTAATTAGCTTTTTTTTAATGTTGAAGAGGGGGTTTATCGTAAATTTGGGGGGGGGGGGGGGTAAAATAAAAATCTTCCTTAACTGTGCTCTTGGAATTAGGGGATTTTCGTTTGCATTTTTTTTTGGTTTTGTTTTATAGAACTGCAAAAACCCCACGTAGGGGGTTTAAAACTCAAAACCCCTGGTAGGGGGTTTTAGACTCAAAACCCCTGGTAGGGGGTTTAAAACTCGAACCCCCCTGGTAGGATGTTTTAAACTCAAAACCCTCTGTGTTGTGCTGGGGCAAGTGATGGTTTAGTATTAAAATCTCACCTAAAGTAAACAAAATCAAAGCAAGAAATCATTTACTAAATTCCGATCCCAGGGGGGATTTCATTTTGGGGGGGGGGTTGAACCCCAAACCGCCACCTCCCTGGCTACGCCCATGCACACACAAGCTATGTATTCACGCAACAGATGTGTACACACAATAGATTTGTACACACAAGAGGTATGCTGACTCTTGATGACCTCGTAGACAGTGATACTATAAACCTGTGGTACCCGAACCGTGACTCTGTTTTAGTTTACCTCTGCCATCGGTGTTTAATGAGGTGATGTCTTGGGCCTGTCAAAAAACCATATGCGCAACCCCCCCCCCTTTTCAGGTATAAAAAGGTTGGGTATTACTGCTCTGGACATATTGACATATATTATAGACACTGTTCGTCTATTGCAAGTCTTGACTGAAAAAAATGTGTGCATTAGTGTGCAAAGGCTTCCTGATACACTGTTACCAAAACTTTGATTCCTGTAACATACTTCCTGATACACTGTTACCAAACTTTGATTCCTGTAACAATCCTCTCCACACACACACAATGTTTTTAATACAAAGGATTTACACTTGTTTCAACTATAAGCTCGGGTGAGGGAGTGGGGGCATATAAAGTGGGTTTTGGATTTATATCCTGCTGAAGTCCAGAAGTGTCATATACCCTTGATCCAGAAAGGAGTGAACATCTTCTGCTTGTCTTGAATCCTAGGCCTTTCCCTTTGAATGTTTATTTTTTTCTACGAAAACTTTATGCTTAATTGATTGACCTGTATACTTTTACATTTCAGTTATTTCTGTCACGTGATGGAGTAGGAAGTGACACAACATGGCTTGAACATGCTAATCTACCTTGAATGCAGAGATGTGCATACCAACCTGATACTTGTATTCCAGCCGTGCTAATTGTGTCAAGTACTGACCATCACGTTCTGTTACAGGTCAGTTTTGTTTCGACGGATTGAGTGTATTAGTCTATGTAGGTGGTCATGAAAACATCGTTCTATTTGTCGTAGAAGACCTGACTTATCTTCTTATCTTATATAATACAGACGTTACTTCAAAAAAGAAGATGATTACGTCCTACGCGTCATGCATTTAGTCATGCATATTAACCAATGACTTAAATTCTGCCAAGTCACTGGTTTTTCTGGCTAGCTCAGGCAACCCATTCCATGCTCTAATAGCACTAGGGAAGAAGGAGTATTTGTACAAATTTGTCCTAGCATATGGGACGAGGAATGTGCCTTTATTTTTGTGTCTTTCAGAGTATTTTATTAAATTTTGTTTTTGTATTTGAAGATTATGGTTCAGTGTTTTATGTATAATTGCTACTTTACTTTTGAGTCTTCTGTCCTGAAGGTTTTCTAAATTTAGTGATTTTACTAATGGTGTTACCCTAGTCAAATGTGAATATTCGTTTGTTATGAATCTCACTGCTCTATTTTGTGTTTGTTCCAGTTTCTTAATGTTTTCTTGAGTTGAGGGGTCCCACACGGTGGATGCATATTCTATTATTGGCCTAACCAAGGTTAAATAACATTTTAGTTTTATGTTCTTATTTGATTTATAGAAATTTCTTTTAATAAACCCTAATGCTTTGTTGGATTTTTTTATAGTTTCATCAATATGTGGATTCCATGACAGTTTTTCATTTATTATAACACCTAGGTATTTTGAGTTTTTAGTCTGTGTTACTGGTTTGCCATGAATAAGATAAGTGGAATTAATTTGTTTTAGTTTTTTTGTTACTCTTAACAACTGACATTTTTCTGGGTGGAAAGACATGCTCCAATTTGATTCCCATTTCTGTAATTCATCTAATTCTCTTTGTAAAATATCTGTGTCTTGTTTTATTTTTATTGTTCTATATATTATGCAATCGTCTGCAAATAATCTGACTTTTGTTCCTGAACTAATGCAATTTGGTAAATCATTTATGTAAATTAAAAATAGTAGTGGACCCAAGACTGTTCCTTGAGGTACACCTGAGTTTACTGTTATTGGTGTTGATTTATAGCCATTTATTATTACAGTTTGTTCTCTCCCTATCAGAAAATCTTTAATCCACTGATGCAGTGGACCGTTAATGCCGAAATATTTTAATTTTTTAAGCAAACTATGGTGGTGAACTTTGTCAAAAGCCTTGGAAAAATCTAGTAAGATAGCATCTATTTGTTCACTATTATCTAAACCTTTTGAGAAATCATCAATTAGTCCTATTAGTTGTGTTTCACATGATCTATATTTCCTAAAGCCATGTTGGTATGGGGTGTTGGGTGTTATTAAACCTTTTTTTTTGTTGTTTTAATTACAAACATACATTACAAGTGTAGATACATTGTGCTAGAGTGTATATATGCCAACTATTTCATGTAAGTCTTTGTGTCTATACCATTTTGCATAACATATGCTAATGTGTATACAAATATCTATAAAATGTTCTAGTGTCAGTACCAAAAAGATATCTATAGCTAGTGTGTATATCTGTCTTTAATTATTTGTTATTATTTATGTGAGCTTGCGCTCCTAGATCTAATTTAATTTATATTATTTACATAGGCCAGGGCTATGATGTTTGTAATTTAGTGTCCTTTTTAATTTTTATAGTTCAGTGCTGAATACACCGTAGTTTCCGCTATTTAAAAACTTTCTGCTAGTTTTAGTCTTTTTCTGCTATTTGTGTTTTACTCGTAGAGAAAAAGTAGTTTTTAAAATAGTTAACTAGCCTTGTCCCAGGTTAGTTCTGCTTATTTTTGTCTTTGGCTTTAGTGTTGGATTAGTTGTTATTTTTTTATATCAGTTTATGTGCAGGTCTGTAAACGGTATAGAGCCCCCAGATGAGTTTAGAATAGAAATAACTTTTTATATTCCTTTTTGTATTTTTATAGTTTTAAATTTTAAGGTTCTCTTTTTAATTATGTTTAATTTGGCATATAATGTTTTGTAGTCCGTGTCTGTAGTAATTTGCTAGATTTTATTGTTGTGCACGGCTAGGTACAAATTAGGGAAATAGGTAGTCCACTTTAGTTTTAGATAATTAGTGTGACGTCATGCTCTCCGATACGTTCGCGCTGACCAGTTATAGCTAGCTCCGGGACCACGTTGAGCTCTTTTTTGTCTTGACCAGTGGTCAGTGCGGACAGTGGTGTTTGCGTAGAGTTAGTTTTGTGTAGTGCTATTTCGGCTGGGACCACCTGTAAGTTGGAAATTGTTTTTATTTTTGCTTTCTTTCATTGTATTAGTATTGATTGTTTCTGCATCTATTGCTATAGTCTAGATGCAGACTGATTAGTGTAGTGGCGTCACTGGCTAGTTAATTAGCCATGATTGCCTCTGATGGAGCCGGAAGCTCTGTAGATTTGGTTAGTGTCACCCAATTGCGCCCGCCTTAATGCTTTTGCTTTCCTATACTATGTCTTGGTGTAAATATTTTATTTCCTATGTAATTTTATTAATATTTTTATCGTGAGGATAACCACTCCATTTAAGTTGGCGTTTTGTCCTTCTTTTTAATGTAAAAGATGGCTGCGGCCTAAGCATCGCTGTCATGGCGGCTTGTTTAGTGTTATATACTATTATTTAGATCTAGCTTGTGTTTATTCTAGTCTAGCCTGACCTGTGTTGGTTGTGGCTGGTATTGCTTTTATTAGCTACATGTAGGTAATTGAAATTACCTCATGCTTGTATTAGGTGTATGTGCTAGACTAGGACTAGGTGTAGTTCATATTTATTCATTTTTATTATCATTATTTATGTTTGTTTATTTTGTAATTGCAGGCTATAATTGCTGCATTGCTGCTGCAGTTATTACTGCTTTGCTGCATTTCTGCTGCTGCATTGCTGCTGCTTTGCTGCTGTGTTACTGCTTTTAGTTGCTGAAAGTAACTGCTGTGTTACTGCTTTTAGCTGCTGCAATTACACTGCTGATTATAACTGCTATTATTCTTGCGGTAGATCTAGAATATAGTGTAGTTTTTGTTTTGTAGTGTAGCCTTAGTGGCTTAGATTAGTAAACTTAGTTATAAGTACTTATAGTCTGTTTCTGTTCTTAGGGAATGCTAATAATAGGGTACTAAGGCTTAGGTATTCTTGTTTTAGTTGTAGTTATGGGTTGGTTATAGTATAGTAGAATATTGTAGATCTAGACTAGTTTATTGTAGTGTATATATTTTATTATTGATTTTTTTTTGGACATGTAAATAAAGTTTCGTTTTGTTTATTTATCCTAAACTAAAGTTGGTTATCTTGTTTTCATTTAGTTTAGCTTAGTTTAATTGTGCTGTCTGGATGCTTAGGCTACTCTAGCCCCTTGGTCACCATACCGAGGTGCACAGATTGGGCCCACCCAGTAGAGCTACCACCCGCCTACTGTAAAAGAAATGGACAAGTGTTGAGCAGCAAGTAACAGCTAAGGGCCTCACTCAGTAGCGCCACCCTGACCTGCTCACATTTATATACCCCGGTATATTAATTCCTGTAATATGCTGTTGTGAACATAGGGGTAACCAGCAGGGTCGGTCCTAGCAATAGCGGGGTCCTATGCGAAACCGATTGCGCGGGGCTTAGTCTAGGTGAGAATAAGGATTCACCAAGTAAGTTTCAACAGGCTACCACAGTTATACGAGAGTGGGTACATGAAAAATTGGTGAAATCCTGGGATGACTTCAATACTGGCAGCATATGCGTCGCCCAAATCGAGAGAACCCGTGGTGGAGGCTAAAAAGGTCGGAACAAACAACAATAGCGCAGTGGCATACGGGACACTGCCCCATAGGTGCGTACTTCGCCCGGTTCCGGCCAAATTTTGATGCCCGTTGCCGACACAGCGGGGAATCAGAAGAGACGGTGGCGCAGGTCTTGCAAGAGTGTCCGCAGCTCCGCGAGCTGCGGGAAGACGTATCCAGTGGTTCACTAAGTTTGTACGGAAGCTATGAGGCACTATGCCAAACAGCAGAGTTCCTTACCAGGGCACTAATTGTTGTTCATCTCAGGAAGTCTCTTCCCACCTGCTCTGAGGACCTCTATGAAAGTGTGGCGCCAAGTTGTACTAGGATGTCATCGCAACTCTTATGCGTAATTCATTTTGTCGGAGAACATGTCTTGCAAACCTCATGCGACGCTCTGTCACAACATTACTATGGGATCGACTCCCATTTTGGCATAGGATTACCTTGATATAGACCCGATCTCTATAACTGACTCCTAAAATCCGTCTTAGCCATCTTTGTAGAGCCACATTTAGTGCTTTTCTATTTCATTGCACTTTATTAATGGAGCCCAGCCACTGGTAGACATGAGTAGCTTCCCTTGACTACAATCTAGAAATTAGGTGACTATTTTACTTTAGATGTTATATCGAAAAGGGAAGTTTTATCGTCAAAATCATCTGTTGGGGGGTTTTAAACCTCAAAATTATTTTGAGGGGTTTTAAATTTATAAAAAAAGCCATCTGTAGAAGAGGGGTTGAAACTCAAAACCACTCATTGGCTTGGCTACGCTCAAAGAATTTTAGTGCGTAATTTGCTATTTTTTTAAATTTTTATTGGAGGTATTTTTTTAGCATCAAATCCCTCTGAATGGAAATTAAAACTTACTGGCGGGGGGGTTGAACTAAATAAAAACCTTTGGCTTTGCTCATAGCATTTTGAGTGCGTAATTTGTTTTTTTTAATATTGAATAGGTAATTTTAGCTTCAAACCCAGCAGAAGAGGGGTTTAAACTCAAAACCCCCTTTTTTTATGCTCATACAATTTTGAATGTGTAATTTGCTTCTTTATATTGAAGAGGGGTTTATCGTAAATTTTGCAGAGGGGTTAAAAATCAAGATCTTCCTTAGATGTGTTCTTGGAATTTTTGGATTGTCGTTTGCATTTGTTTTTGTTTTATAGAGAGGGGGATTTAAATGCAAAACCCCCTGGTAGGGAGTTTTAAACTCAAACCCCTATAGGAGGTTTCAAACTCGAAACCCCTCAAAACCTCTGGTAGGGGGATTTAAACTTAAAACCCCCTGGTAGGGGTTTTCAAACTCAAAACACCTCAAAACCCCCTGGTAGGGGGTTTTAAACTCAAAACCCCTTAGCTGTGCTAGGGCAAGTGATGGTTTAGTATTAAAGTTTCACCTAAAATAAACAAAATTAAAGCAAAAGATCAGTCACTAAACTTCGATACCCTCCCCCTCCCTGAGGGAGGGATTTCATTTCGCCCATGGATTGGGGAGACTCCTCTTAGAGCCTGAAAAAAAGAGTTTACGTACATAAAAATCTATATATGTATAGGTTTGTGTATCGATCAATCGCGGATAAGAATTTATTTCCGGTTTCCAGTCTAGATATAGGTCTATGGTTACAAGATCTCCAAGCCAAGTCTCTCTCTCTATATATATATATTTATAAGTCTTTGGGTAGAACTAAGATGAATGTGATTTTTCTTGCTCAAAATACCGATTTTGGATAATTCTTAATTAGAAGAACGTATTCATTTAATTAAACGAAATGCGAAAAATATGCAAGTCGCAACTAGGTTTGCGTAGTCCTGTGAAACACATCACATATCCTTAATCTTCGGAATCGAAGACATTACTATTGTTAGTAGTAGTAGTAGTAGTAACCTAAACATTCATTTTTTTTACTTTTCATTATTTTGTAACAATTTTAATTAAAATGCATATATTATATGATAAATAGAAAGCTATTCTTTTCCGTACATTTTCAATTTTTCTTTTCAAACTATGTCTCCGTGTATTATGAGTAATTCTCTCTCGTTTTTTTTTTACTTCGCTTTTTTGGTCAATTATGTTATATCATTTTTATTTCAACATGACTCATGATTATCTCATGGGATGGCTGATCAGTGATATCATTTCAGTTTCGTCCTAGTCTAAGAATGTAAGGAGGCACAATTATTTTGTCTTAAACTAAAAAGTGAAACATAGTTACGTCCTTTAGTAGTGTTTTGTATAGGTCATTTTATTTATAGTTAATAAAATGTAATAGTTAGTGAAATCATTAGAATATTCCATGGAGAAATCCTTCGATCCTTTCGAAAAAATTGTATCAAATGCATGAGCTCGAAAGAATTTTTGAAAAGTTTGAACATAATTTATTAAAACTCTAAATGACGAAAATTTAAAAAAAAGCCATGCTGAATAAAGTTGTTGTTTCATATTTTCAGAAAAAAATATCAAATGAATTCTTCATTGATTTTCTCCAAGCTAATTTGGTTGCACCTCTGTTTAACCATCACGCTCTTGCACCCCATCCCTGGATTTCAAGTACCAGACATGGAGCTAGCATACAGCGTAGAAAACAATCCTTGTTCTTATGAAGCGAACCTGAGTCTTAGGTTGGTGAACTGCTCAACACGTTCACTGACGTATCTGCTCCCTTCTTGGTTTCCCGAGAGCACAACTGAGCTAATGTTACAAAGTAATCTTTTGATGGTTTTAAACAATGACACACTAACCCACTTGCATTTATTGGAAAGGTTGAGTCTCGAGAATAATTTTCTAAGGTACATACAAGCCAACGCTTTTCAAGGTCTTCATAATTTAAACTATCTCAATCTCGAATACAATCGTCTTCAGCTCTTTAGCTTGCCTGCAAATATATTTAATGATTTGATTCATTTGACCGAATTAAGACTAATCCAAAAAGACATCTCCTTTGATGAACAGAAGAAAAATGTTACCAAAATATTCAGCAATAAAAGTTTTCCAGAAAACATGTTTCTTAGATTAACCAACTTAACACTTTTAACCATCACTGCATCAGGAGATTACTTGTATTTTAATGAGGAGTTTAAACATTTGAAGGAGCTCCACACTGTTGTAGTGACCGGAACTATCTCCACCATTGACCAAAACAGTTTCATACATGTCCAAAATGTCCAGCATTTAAGTCTTGTCAATTTGGAGGAAATGGCAAGAATGAGTGATTTGTCTTTGGGTGCATTTTTGAAGATGAGAAGCTTAAACTACGACCTTGTTTATCCAGGTCTACGTAATTCACTCAAAACTTTACGACCACTTGTTAACAGCACCGTCGACTCTATCAGGTTTAAAAAGGTTCGAGCGAGCTCAAAGTACGCGTCTTTAATGTCAAAAGATGGAGTTTTAGATGACAGTGCCATGCAGTACTTGCTACAAATCTGTGTTAGGGAGCTACACTTGATAGAGTGTGATATATTTGTCATTTTACCCAGCGCCTTTAACAGTTCCACATTTAACAGTTGCTTGAGAACGCTAAACATTTTCAATAATCCAGTTATTGGATCCATATTCGGTCTTTTCAGTGTTTTTCATCTCAAAGGTGTTAATATGCTTGTTTTAACAAGCACATTTGTCACACACTACGCTGATGATACAGACATCTTGTATTCATCAAACATGGAGTCCGCAGCTTTACCAATGACAGCTAGCATTGATTCCCTTAGGGATCATCAAACAATGCATGGAAATAGTTCTTTATTAGTCAATAACACTTTCAATATATATATTTCAAAATCTTTGAAGTACATGGATCTTTCGCGTTTGTTTGGATCTTTACATCTGAGTGACGCATTAAACTTCCTTGGTGGTGAGACTTTGGTCCATCTCCGACTAATACAAAACGGGATATCTGGTATTAAAAAGACTGTCACGGGACTTAGGAAACTAAAGACGTTGTATCTATCTAATAATAACTTCGAATCCTTTCCTTTAACATTTTTCGATTCCTATCCAGCACTTGAGTTACTCGCACTGGATAGCTGTCATATCGATAGACTTTTAATGAGTCAGCATAGCTTCAGAGTTTTCCAAAACCTTCCCAGTTTACAAAGTTTAGATTTATCTTTTAATTCATTGGATATGTTATCTCCTCAAACGTTTTCAACGAATCCAAATCTTACTTCTCTTAACCTAGCAGGGAACAGATTCAGGAAGGTTCCCTTTGATATAAAGCTAACGCCAAGTGTGAAATTCCTGGACATCAGGCAAAACGCTCTTACCACTATCGACATCTCAAGCCGGAAAGCGCTTGACGAGAAACTAAACACGCTAGGCGAGTTTCGACTGTTATTGTCAGGAAATATTTTATCTTGCGGATGTGAAAACCTTCTTTTACTTCAATGGCTGCAGGAGACACGTGTTGAGCTCGATGGAAATAGAAATTTCTCTTGCATGAATATAAAAGGCATCTTGAGCTCCACTCTCGCGTATAGTAACTTAGACGGACTCTGGCGTGAATGTTGGGGTCAGTTTTTCTTCAATCTTTCAATGGCTCTCTTATGTTTTACTTTACTTGGTTATATATTGTTTTTTACTTGGATCAAGAATAAGACTTTCATTCTGTCCAGCCTACTTCAGATATTTACAGACTTCAAACTAAAGAAACCCTCGGACTATCAGTCAGGTGTCTATCTTGGATACGCGGAATCCGAGTATAAATTTCCTTGCAGCGAATTGAGACAATACATCGAGGATGAACTTTGCTTGAATACTTTTATACGCGACCGTGACCTTTTACCTTCGCTTGATATAGCTCAAGGTGTTATGGACGCTATCAACTCCAGTTGGCGGATACTTCTAGTCATCAATGAAAGATTCGTGCACCAAGATGACTGGTTGTTGTTCACCATCAGGGCAGCCATCTACTCCATTAGTCCTGCGAATCCCAGCCGTGTAGTTGTCTTGGTAGAGAAGAACAAAGTTCACAGTCTACCAACAGAATTGTTGAGTTCAGTTCCAAACGAGAATATTATTGTGGTGTCTCAAATGCTATTGACTTACAAACTTAAGCAAGCTCTGAAAACACGATTATTGTCTCTAAAATGATAAAAAAAGCCTTGATGATGAACCCAAAAAACAAGAAAGGCTTCGAGAATCATAGAGTAAAAGATCTAATGTTGTTTGCGGCAAACAGTGCTACATTCTGGCAGATTCGACACTTTATTGGTCTAAGTCGATCTTTTGTACCTTTGTATCCAACAGGTGAATAAAGGGAAGAAATGCTTTGTGGGCAAATAAGCTTCCATTCATTTCACCCAAATGAAAAACGCCATAAGCGGAATGACGACCACATGCGGTGAAGAACTCTTGGGGTCTTAATGCTAACTCATTGACAAATAGACTCTACCTCGACCCTGTTCTCATTGAATCTTTATAATACAGGGTGACCCAATCATTGGACTTACTCCTGATACCAGAGAACATGTGGAGGTGGTGGACACTGCTGAAATACGCTCGTCACGACCTGCTTCTTGGATTAGGCTACAGCAGCTTAACAAGGAGGACGATACGTGCTTTTCAGAGAATAAACTCTCATTTAACTGAGTAGAATTATTTGGTGAGCTATTCCTGTTCAAGTCGTGAGGATTTGTAATTTCTGTTATTTTTAATTTAAATGTAAAATGAGGATGTCTTATTACAATGTTCAGTAAATTTATACAACCATTCAAAGAATGATTGCTTAATGTCATTGTGTAATTTGTTGTCTGGCTTCATTGTACTGGAGTTGAAATGTAGTCTTGTTTTTATGTCTACGGCACAGTTACTAACAACATTTTAACAATTTAAATGTACTGAAATAGCTTCTAATTTTAAAAAAAAAGTTAAAAACCAATTAAATATCTAAGGATTGTCTCTTTATATACAAAAGCCCTGATATAGTGCGGAAGTAAATGGATTTTACTGTTTTCTACAGTAAATCGAGCCCTTATCCTGCTCTTGTGAAATAAATTGTTCACGACGTTTGAAAATAGTTGATATAATAAAACGTTGACTGACATGTACAGCTTACATGAGACCAGAAAGTACAGTAACAGAAAACAAGAAAGATAAAGAAAAAAGAGTTTTAAGTTATCAAACAAACTCAGAGGCGGCCCCCATTGGATCCGCCAATTGGAAGGAATATTCAAGACATGATTTCTTTTTTTTGTTATCTAAAGTAATAGAAATTCAAAGAATCATTGGCGTTACTTTTAACTTGAAAACAAACTAAATAATCTATAATCTATAAATAGACTTTTAGACCTTTTGGCAAGATAATTAATTGTAAAATACAAGAAGAGCGATTTAAGATAATCTTTTGTTATCGATATTTTAATCATTAAAAAAAAGCCTAATATCGATAATGAGATTTCTGCTTATAGTAGGTGTCGGTTCGTAGGTTATGGTATTATAGCACCAATGTTTATTAAGTGCAAAATTTTTGAACGCACTTTATTTTTGTTGCCTTGCTTGTAAGCTGATGGAGTGTTTTCGTTATGCTGGTGTAACGTTTGTTGAGATTCTTCTGTGTTCTCCTGTTTATGTAAACATAGAGTTGAAGCTAGGTGCTGAAACAAATGATACATACATATATTAGACATAAATGAATAACAGCACCAGGGACCAAGTTTTTAAGAGAGAAAGTAGTGAATTAAAATGCTACGAAAATAAGGGCATGCGCCGACCGAGGCTCGAACCTGTGACTCCGGATTCGACACCACCGCCTAGCGATAACGCACCAAGCGAAACTAACCTCTAGACCATCGGAATGTCCAAAAAAACATTCGTCTGATCCAAAGTCATTTCGCCCGTATGCAAATTACCACCCCAGTGGTCAAAGGTCACAAGCCCCAGCTAGCCCCTCCCCAACCCTCGCAGCATCCGTTCACTAACAATTTCGATAGAGCTTACACAGACAGCCGTTAGGCATGTGTTAGACAAACGATGGCTCTATCTAAATGTATATCTCTCACAAAGACAAGTGGACAACATAAACACATTACATATAGAAGCTTCAGTGGGTACGAGCAATAATGCTGTAAATGTAAACATAGAGTTGAAGGTAGGTGCTGAAACAAATGATACATACATATATTAGACATAAATGAATAACAGCACCAGGGACCAAGTTTTTAAGAGAGAAAGTAGTGAATTAAAATGCTACGAAAATAAGGGCATGCGCCGACCGAGGCTCGAACCTGTGACTCCGGATTCGACACCACCGCCTAGCGATAACGCACCAAGCGAAACTAACCTCTAGACCATCGGAATGTCCAAAAAAACATTCGTCTGATCCAGAGTCATTTCGCCCGTATGCAAATTACCACCCCAGTGGTCAAAGGTCACAAGCCCCAGCTAGCCCTTCCCCAACCCTCGCAGCATCCGTTCACTAACGGATTATTCATTTATCTATACTTATAAAAGGCAAAGCCCTGACTCACTGACTCATCACTAATTCTGCAACTTCCCGTGTAGGTACAAGGGTGAAATTTGGCAGGCGCATTTCCTACAGCTTACTTACAAAAGTGCAGCAGGTTTCGTTTCCCAATCGTACGCGTAACGGTCGTAACGGTCGACAACGTCCGCTCTGTGCTACACATTGCACGGCCACATCAGACTCACTGCTGATGTCCGAAGGGACATTGTGTTGTATGTGCTCAACAACTGGGACAGGTTCAAGGTGTGGACAGATGATGGTACGGGAGACAATTACACAAGTTTACGAGCAAGTCATGAGGAGCGTTGTCTCGGTCACTGGCACGGTGTTTTTTCTTGATGCTCCAGGAGGAACTGGCGAGACAATCCTCATAAACCTTCTGCTTGCGAAAGTCCGAGCGGAAGGTGACATTGCTGTAGCTGTGGCTTCTTGTGGCATTGCAGCAACTCTTCTTCAGGGTGGGAGAACTGCTCATTCAGCTTTCAAGCTACCTCTCAACCTCAGCCACGCCACTGATTCGCCCTCCACGTGCAACATATCAAAGCAGAGCAACATGGCTGAAGTGCTAAGACAGTGCAAGCTGATTGTCTGGGATGAGTCCACCATGGCACACAGAGGGAGTGTCGAGGCTTTGGACAGGACCCTCCAAGACATCCGAAACACCACCACACTTATGGGAGGCTTGACAGTGTTGCTGGCTGGAGACTTTCGGCAAACCCTACCAGTCGTGCCCAGAGGAACACGCGCCTGTCTGAAGTCTTCGTACCTGTGGCGTCAAATCACTGTCGTCACTTTAAGAATAAGCATGAGGGTTCATCTGAATGGCGACACAAGAGCCGGAGAGTTCTCTGATCTTCTGATGAGTATTGGTGATGGCAGCTTCAGTCAAGAAAATTCTAAAATAGCAATTCCCTCAAATCTCTGTCTCCTGGTGAAGACCTTGCAAAACCTTCGTTACAATGTTTATCATAAAAAACTAAGAACTCTCCAGCATATAGACGTGTCATGGTTGAGGGAGAGAGCTATCCTAACACCACGAAACGACATGACCACGGCCATAAACCACGTTTTACTCCAAGAACTCCCCTCACAATCTAAAACATACCAGTCTGTGGATTCAGTTGTGGAAATGGAAGACGCGGTGCACTATCCGGTAGAGTTTACTTAACTCTCTGAATCCTCCAGGCACTCCTGAGCATCGTCTCATTTTGAAGGTTGGGGCACCGATAATGTTGCTGAGGAACTTGCAGCCACCTAAACTGTGCAACGGCACCAGACTTCAAGTCACGTTTCTGCAGAAGAACCTCATTGAGGCAACTATTTTCACTGGCAGTGGCTCAGGAGAGACAGTTTTGATTCCTCGCATCCCCGTCATCCCCTCTGACCTCCCATTTCAATTCAAACGCCTCCAATTCCCAGTAAGGCTCTGCTTCGCCATGACAATCAACAAGTCTCAGGGACAGACACTACAAAAGGTTGGCATTGACTTGAGACAGGACTGCTTCTCACATGGGCAACTGTACGTCGCATGGTCAAGAGTAAGCTCAGCGCAGGGATTGGTCATACTGCAGCCGGAGGGCCGAACTGACAACGTGGTGTACAAAGAGATCCTCAACAAATAACCGTGTATTGGTACATGTATGTTTCTTCTCTATTTCAAAAGGTTTACTTTTCTTCTTAGTAATGAAATATTTAAGGCAGTACATATGACACATTATTTTTACTTATCGGACTAACATTGCAAAAAGCCACACAAAAACTGCGTTGTTCCGGTTATTCCAAAAATACATGCGCTACATTCCCTGCGGTAACACTCCTGGCACAAATGAGAATGTTTTGTTGTTACATGTAGGCCTATTAATTAAAGCAAATTTGAAATGTCAATGCAATAATCCTCCCGCTGCAAAGCGCGGGTATTTTGCTAGTGTCTAATATATGTATGTTCCCCTGTTTAGGGTGAGTATCTAAGGCATGGCTGCATTTTGCAGTTGTTTCGATGCCATAGTATACTAGACCTTTTTAGTTTGTCTTTACTTTTGTCTCTACAGGGAGTTAATATGGGATTCGAAGTCTACTCCAGATACTTATCATACTAGAGTCGAGTCAGCAGTGTATTGTGTTGTGATTGTGAACAACAATGTGCGTAGTGGGACAGCAAGGTGGACAATGATTATTTAAGTAATATAACAATTATCTTGTAAAACGTGTAACTACAAGAATATTACTTCATCACTTTGTCATCATAAAGTCTATTCATCTCATTAAACATTTATATTGTTAATATCTCGTTGACTGTTTATTGCAAGCACGAAGGTGCCTGTTGAATGTCAGGGGCCCGGGTAAACGAGCTAAGGCTTTAACACAACCCTGACAGTAGGTTACATTTATTCATTCGTCAATTAAAAGGAGAAATCAGCTTTTCAATATTTTTTCATATTAAAAAAATCTGATTGTGACAGGTAACATACAGTGTCACGAGTCGAGTCTGTGACCTATTTCGACCAGTTTCTAGAAGCTCGAGTTCAAACCAGTGCAAGTGTCCAGCGTAAACAAGTTTATTTTAGATATCCAATCGAAGAAAGAGGTTAAGGGAAAAAATAGCACACGTCAGCTTCTAGAAGGTCAAAGTTACTAAAATAATTATCGGAGGTTCAAGGATTCTGGAACGTACGATCGAAGAAAGTATAAATTAAGGGAAAGTCAGTCAGACGGGATCCTCGCATAGAAGTAGTTCTTGTAGAGCGTTGTTCCTCACACAGTCCTCGATTACTAATAAGTTTTGTGATATTAGCGGGTCCATTAAGTAAAGTTTTAGTATTTAAAGTTGAAGTTATACTAAGTGAAGTTTCATGTATCATTTAAGTTTTATTTATGAAGTGTCAAGTCAATTTGTTATTGAATTAAGAAGTTAATTTGATGTGAAAGTTGAAGAAGTTATTAAAGAAGTTTGAAGAAAATACAAAGAGATGTTTCTTTCTTCATTTCATTGAATTGTCAAGTATTGAGAATATAATCCCCGGCAAGTGTGTTTGTCACATACAGAAAAACAAAACTTATACACTATACTAGGGCCTTTAAAAAAATTATTTGTAAATTTTAGTTTGGAAGGGAGGGGAATTCAACATAGCTCCCTGCCACTGCACAAACTACTTGTCAATACATTTTGGGAACATATTTTCTTTTTCCTGCTGCTTTAACACACACAAAAAAACACTGCTCTACACATGGGCCCCATTTGGGAATGAACGTTAGGGGCCCTTAGAGATGAGCCTGGGATCAGTTAGGGGGCCCAGATGAAACCCTGATGAAAATCTCGTGGGGCCAGTGAAGACTAATAGCATGGGGTTCGGGTGATGAACATTGGCCCAAAATGAAGGCCTTTGTGGGTAAGCCTGGGCTCAGTTAGGGGGCCCAGATGAAACACTGAAGCTAGGAAATTTAAAAAACGAGACAGCACAACTATCCGGTTCCTATGCGGGCCCAATTCAGCCCGGACCTGAACAGGTAGCTTTGCTGACTGAGTAGATCTAGATATAGTCCTAAAAATTATTAGCGGGCCTCCAGACAGATCCTGGCCACGGGATACAATCCTTTCCCGGGTCGAAGGAAAAAAAACGATATATTTTAGGAAGCTTATTTTTATTTTTTTATTTTACAACAGCTTTGGATCATCAGATAGTTTAAAATTAACTCTCACTCAAGCAACACAAAAGCGTGCGCCCCCCTTCCCTAAAGAAAAAAAGACCGCACTTTAGCGCGTAGCAATATATAAAATGGAAGTGAGTTAATAATCAATTTAGCGTCTCCAGCTTTTCAGTTAGGAAGTTTGATGAACATTTATGGGAAGATAAAGATGCAAATGTTTCAAAATTTACTCCGATTTAATTATTTATAAATAGTTTTGTAAATACATGGATGTAATGTGCCTTGATAGCCATCCTTCTATATTGCTATTTAATAACATATTGCCTAAGTTGTGATCGTGGATGTGTATCAAGGATTGGCTACTTGGTCAATGGAAATGTTGCAAAGGGAGATCAACTGAGACATAAAATACCTCCAACTTGTTGTCCCCATGCAGTCCTGTCACACTAAAAGGAAACAATGGCACGGTGTCTTAAAATTAGACGGAAGAAAAAAGAAGACGTTTCGTGACTCGAAGACTTTCCTTCAATATAACCGTCAATCGACACGTGACATTGCGTGATAACATAGAAACGTCAACTTTACATAATAGTTTCATGTTAAGTGTTCTCAAAGTCGACAAAACGAAAATGATTCTTTCAGACCTTGCGATCTATAGGGCAGCTGATGTTAAGGTCATCTGTTTCTTAAGCCAACTAAAAAAAAGGAGGTATATCTACTAGGGTTGCACGGTATAGTACTTTTTGATATTCGGCCGGAGCGGATATCAACATGTTTGGTAAGAAAATTGAGTTACTGAAAATTTAACAAAACTTCTAAATCAATACCTTTTATCTTGACCTAGCCCTCAGTCTGTTGGACCGTTGGGGCACCATGCAAGATTCGTCGACCGTCGTTCTCCATTCCTCTCTGTGTTTTGCCTTGGTTAGTTTAAAATCTATTACTGATTAATGAATTTAAGTTGAAACGTATTTATTAACAGACAGCCCTATCACAAACTAATGTGTGTAACGTATGAAGGTGTCTGTGTGTATGTACGAGGCACTGGCGGATCCGGGGGGGGGGGGTGATAGGGGCGATCGCCCCCCCCCCTCGACGAACCCCCCCGCCCAAATGAGGGGGGGTGGACGAATTTTAGTATATAATTCACACATTTTGTATACGAATTTATTACTTATGTTAATAATATATACTAATTATTTATATTTCAACCTATTTTTGGATTAGTTCGCCCCCCCCCTCTAGTATGTTGGCCGATTTGGTGTGGTCAGGAGGGGACGGTGGCGTTAATCCTGCACCCCCCCCCATTAAACTTTCGAGGGGGGGGCGGTCCAATGTATTTGTAGAAATCACAACTTGCTAACAGAATCAATTAATTATCTATATGATTAAAACTTCTTATTGGTGTTTTAACCGATCTTTATATTATGTCGTTCTCCTGTTGGCCGATTGGGTGGGGGGGGGGGGAGAGAATACCTCTACTGCCCTTCCCACCTAAACCCTTTGAGTGGAGGGGGCGGTCCTACTTTTATGGGGAAATCGTAGTTTATGAACAAAATTTGTTAAATTAAAATATAATCTTATCTTCTTATCTTATATAATACAGACGTTACTTCAAAAAAGAAGATGATTACGTCCTACGCGTCATGCATTTAGTCATGCATATTAACCAATGACTTAAATTCTGCCAAGTCACTGGTTTTTCTGGCTAGCTTAGGCAACCCATTCCATGCTCTAATAGCACTAGGGAAGAAGGAGTATTTGTACAAATTTGTCCTAGCATATGGGACGAGGAATGTGCCTTTATTTTTGTGTCTTTCAGAGTATTTTATTAAATTTTGTTTTTGTATTTGAAGATTACGGTTCAGTGTTTTATGTATAATTGCTACTTTACTTTTGAGTCTTCTGTCCTGAAGGCTTTCTAAATTTAGTGATTTTACTAATGGTGTTACCCTAGTCAAATGTGAATATTCGTTTGTTATGAATCTCACTGCTCTATTTTGTGTTTGTTCCAGTTTCTTAATGTTTTCTTGAGTTGAGGTGTCCCACACGGTGGATGCATATTCTATTATTGGCCTAACCAAGGTTAAATAACATTTTAGTTTTAAGTTCTTATTTGATTTATAGAAATTTCTTTTAATAAACCCTAATGCTTTGTTGGATTTTTTTATAGTTTCATCAATATGTGGATTCCATGACAGTTTTTCATTTATTATAACACCTAGGTATTTTGCGTTTTTAGTCTGTGTTACTGGTTTGCCATGAATAAGATAAGTGGAATTAATTTGTTTTAGTTTTTTTGTTACTCTTAACAACTGACATTTTTCTGGGTGGAAAGACATGCTCCAATTTGATTCCCATTTCTGTAATTCATCTAATTCTCTTTGTAAAATATCTGTGTCTTGTTTTGTTTTTATTGTTCTATATATTATATCGCTCCACTTCTGGTATCTTGGCCGATTCAGTGGGGAAAGGGACTCACAGCGCTCCCCCAGACCCCATTGCTGTCAAGGGCGGGGAGTCTACAAATTTTCCACTAATTCCAGGAAGAACTTATTCCAGGGTATAATAAACGTCTTTCGAAAGAATGAAGAGTCAGAATGTAATAAAGATTAATTATATATATATATACATACTGTCACAGCCTGGTTTTGTTATAGGCGTGATAACGCGAATGTCGTGTTATGTAGATCTTGCATATGATATAATAATCCTTTGTATTGTTATTTAAATACTTTCACTCGCGCACTAGATTTGCTAGTGCGTGAGAACACCAACAAATTGAATTCTCTGACCACAATATTTATAATAATTAATAGACTCACTTGTAGCAGACATGGTTTTTATTACACACAAATAATAAATCCTAAAATATATTGGCGACTTCAGCCATCACAAAATACATCCAAGAAAATAAGTCCAGAATACAAATCAATTCTAATTACTTTCATACTTGTACGTTACACTACTTGTCAATAACAATCATAACACTCCGCTCTCTACAGAGTCTAAAATCAACTGCCTTGTCCACCTCGTGGTCAGCTTCCGACCAAAAAATCTCGTGCTAAACGTGCACGGAATGGTTCAGTGATTACTATTCACCAAATATTACAGGGGTTCTAAAACTGACGTAACATACGCCCCTTCCCCTGGAAAAGATTTTTGAAAAAAATCTTTTACAAAAGTACATATGATATTAATGTTCTATATATATGTCCAGTAGCTTAATCACTCATGTCAAGCTGATCTAATTAGTCACCTCAATACTGCTTGCTCAATTATACATAAATATTAATGTCATGTCATTCATTTTAACTATGGATGGTTTCACATACTAATTGACAAATGCATTGTTTAACTTTCAAAATGTTTGCTTAGAAAAATATACATTAGTATGATTACATCTACTGTACAAGTATGTTATTGAAAAAATATCAATACAATTTGAGGCTTTAGTCTCATGAAATCTAGTTAAATAATAATATATCTATTTACAAGTATAGTGAGTTATTTTACATGAGCATGTTAAATTGCTATGTGCTCATTCTGTTAACATACATTGACATCTCAATTATAAGAGGAGAAAAAAAATATTTTTAAAGTTATTTTACATCATATAATTTCTATGATATAACAACCAATGTGTATCATTTGAGACACTAAGTGAATTTATTGAAGAAGTTCCCAAAAATTTACATACATCTATACAAGTATATTTGTGTTCAGTATTACTTTAAGTTCTGTCACCATTATACAAGGTTACCGTGACATTGTCTATAATTGCTATTGCTAGCACACATATGTGGTATTTAAAGTAGAATAGCATAAAAAATGATAGCATTCAAATGTGTACCACTTGGAAAAAAAATCAACAATATTTACATTTGTGAGTTGTTTTTCAAAAAGATTTCAGGTCAACAGTTCAAGTAGTTTACTGTTGTTTACAATGTGTTTGTTTACATTACTGTGTTTACTACCATATAAATTATTAGCACATCTAGTTATTGTGATATTCTATGTTATTGTCAAATTGTGATAAATAAATATGTAATGCACAGTTAATAAAAAATGACAGTACAATAGCATCAATGAAGGAAAAATGTCATCATGACCAAATAAAATTATACAAGTGTAACAAAAATATTTCATGACCTAGTTACATGATAACTAGAAAAAATGTCAGCTTGACCTGATTGAAAAATGTCAAGTTGTTTCTAATTGTATTGTGAAGTTAAATATTTTCATAGCTTACAGTAATATATCTTCCTCTAAATAACTTGTTATTGAATGCTTTAATAATTCTATAACAATCTTCTACTGTGTTTAAGTGTACAAATGCAATTTTATTTGATCTATCTTGAGTTTTTATATCTACCCATTTAACATGCGCAATATTGCTAAATTCTCCCATGATGGTTTGCCATCTAGTGTATCCTGATAAATTTTCTACTCTAATTATGTTGTCAGCATTAGTTAAGAGGTTTGTAGTGGGACTTGTATCTTGTGCAACAGATAGGTCACAAATTTCACCCTTCTTTGCTGCCCATTTTCTAATTTCTTCTTTACTTATATCATTTACACCATTAACATTACCAATTATTAAATCTTGGGCTGGTGTATCTAAAATAATAACATCTACTTCTCCAGTTATCCATGGGGTATCTAAGTGTACTCTGGCTATATCACAAATATCAAATTTCTTTTGATTGGCATATATCAGTTTGATTTTTTCTGGCAGTTTTGATTTTACTAGTTTTGAATGTATTAAAATGGCACTGCTTCCTGTATCTCTGATGGCTTCTACTTTAATTCCATTTACATATGAGGGGTATAGGTTTAAGTTTGGCTTATTGTACTGCATGTAGGCTGTCAATTCTTCTCTATTGCCCTGACTATTACTATTATTATTTGGACTGTGATTGCCTCTATCATTTCTATTTCTGTTTTGCTGGCTAGTATTGTAGTTAGACTGATGGTTGTATGTGTCCCTCCTTGATTGTCTATTAGTATTATAGCTATTGTAATAGAAGTTGTTTCTAAGGCTCCTTCTTTCTCTAGGACTTGCACTCTGGTTTGATCTGTAGTTTCTATATTGGTTGTTATAGTTACTAGGTGTCACGTACACAGTATCTATTTTTAGCTCGTCAAGTACCTCGGGTTTTTTCTCACGTGGAGATATGTTAATTAGTGTAACTTGGGCTGCATTTATTGGTTGGCACTGCAATGAGCTGCCGGGGAGACGTGACGTAGCTGGAGCCCGGGGAAAGTTCTGGTTTTTTAGTCAATCATTGTATGGAACTTGGAAGTGGAAACATCTACTAATGTCTTGTATTAGAACTCAATTATATTATTGTGTAGATCTATCATTTTATTCAAGTACGTTTAACCATTGTAATTATTTGTGAATAGCTTTTTCAAGTTCTGAATTAAAGTAATTGTTTTAGACGAAGAGAAGTTTCTTCATTAAATATAGTAACATACTTAGATCGATTTAGCGAATGACAACTTCTAGATGATCAACTGGCAACATTTTGAATGATCGTATTATCAACTAGATCTAGCTACTTCTATACGATCATCTTATTAAAAGAAGATTTCAAGATCCTCGGCAATCACGATCATCGTTAGTGTGATATATGTCAAGATAATCTTCAACGTGACATCTATCATTGCATCTTCATAGATCTTGACATCTGACATCCACTTTAATTGATGATTGTGATACTAGGATTGTTGTAATTATTTTGATTGTAGTTGCTAGGGTTATGGTAATTAGTGTAACTTCTATATCTAAAGTTGCTAGTATTAGTTTGTCTGCATTGGCTTTTAACATGGCCCTTCTTGCCACAATTAAAGCAAGTATTTGAGTTAGAAAATTTAAATCTATCATTAGTATTATTGTTTGATGTACTGACTGTTGCGGCTAATTGATGTAGGTCTCTTTTATCCATGGTATGACCAGGATGGCTATCTTTAAAAAGGTTTAAATTAGTAATGAGATCATATTCTGTTTTTACTTTCTTTTCTTTAAGAAAAGTGAACACTAAATCTGTTACATTGGACAGTACATTGTCGATTAGGATCATGTCTAAAATTTGAATTGGATCTTTAATGTCACATTTAGCTAGTTCTAACCACTTAAGCATATTTGCCTTCATGTCAAAGATAATTCTATTGAAGTCTCCATCTTTATTTAGTTTAATTTTTTAAAGAGTTTTCTGTAATAGTCTTCACTTTTTCCAAAATGTTCCAAAAGTCTAGTTTTAACAGCAAGGTAGTCTTTTTTTTGTTCAGTTGTAGAGTAAAGTGCGAAGTTCGAGCAGCCCCGATTTGTCAGGAGGTTCGAACAGTTCACTTTTTATTGCTATAACTTTTTTATTTGAATGTTTACCAAATTACTACTATATTGCTACTGTGCATGCACCTTTTTTCTTTACTTCCGACACATACTATTTCCTTTTCCTTGTAAAGGCTAAGTTCATGGTGAGGTCAAACACAGGAGGTGTAGAATTATTCTTTTTTACTACCCGGCAGTGAAGGAAATGGGCAATGGACTTAAGGGTATTTTTAAGTCTGATTGCTCATCAGCGTAAAGAGACTATTTGAAGTTGTGGAGGGTGGGAAATGTGCAATGGATGGTGTTCTTGGGCTGGAGTAAAAAGAAAATGACTTTATAGTGAAAATTAAATTTTAAAACATGTTTTTAGATATATTTCCTTTGATCTGTTCGAACCTTCCACCAACCCGATCGAGCTTACTAACTGGGGAAAAATCCGCTCGAGGAAAAGTACGCTTGGCGATACTTACCCTACACCTCTTTGACTTCGTATTTAATTTTAACTAAGCCTAGTCATACATTAAATCCAATCTATTTTTATAGAAAAAAGGACGAGGAATTCAGAGATACTATCAGTTTTTTCATAGGTCAGACCGTTACGGTGCTATAAAAATCCAAACTTGAAAATTGCTGCCAGCGGGCTTAATGCGCTCGAACTTCGCACTTTACTCTAAGTGTGCTTATTATGTTTAGGGGTTCTCCTGATAAATTGGCTAGCAGATGTTTTGCCATATATTCATTGTTTAAATTGTAGGTGGATGAAATATGTTCAAACTGAACCAGGTAATTTTCTAATGTTTCCTCCTTAATGTTGAATTTATGAAATTTAGAGATGAATGGTTTGTTAGTAGTTTGCTGGGTAATAATGTTGGGATTAATTTTTGCTGCTTCTAATTTAGCTAACTTTACTTTGTCCTGACTTTCTTTTTGTTTTGTCTCTATTTCTTTTAGTTCTTTTTGATGAGCTCTTTCTTCCCTATCTTTATCTTTTTCTATTCTATCTTTTTCCTTTTCAGCCCTGTCTCTTTCCTCCCTTTTTTCCTGTTCTGCCTTTGCTAATTCCCTTTCTATGAATTCTCTCTTTTTATCTCCCGTTAGCTCCATCACTTTCAGAAGTTCAAAAATTTTATCATATGATGCCATGGTTACTATCAATCTATGTCAAATGAGTAGTTAAGGAAGTAAATTAATCAAAATATAAAGTTGCAAAAATGAGATATATTACAGATATGTTACACTCGAAGAATGTGTGTGAATTATCTAAAGTGTATTTTTACAAAGTAAATACAAGTTCAATGAACTTTCTTAATGGTCCTATGTTCAAATAATTATATGTATCAAATCAATTATATTCACAAATGCAATAGCTCAAATATTTCTCAAGGTTAAGTAAGTATGGCTATTGTTTATGCCAGTTATAATAGAAAAAAATAAAAAATTAAATTAATAAGAAGTAAAAAAATTATATATACAATTGTATCAAAAAGTTCAAATACACAAACAATATGAATGACGACACAGTCTGCTATAAAAGAGATTAATAAAAAGAAGAGATGAGACAGGAGAGTTACAAATATGTAAATACAAGGCTTTACACAAACAACAATATAAATACAAACAGAATACTCTGACAAAATACACAAACAAGACTCAAACAGCTAATAAATATTTCCCAATATGATCTAGTACCTCCCTACCAACAAGGATGACCTCAAACGCGTTGGGTCTTATTGAAGGTAAAAGAACAGATAGGATGTTCCCTAATAGATCATATTATTATGATGAGTCATAAAATAGTCCCTCTCCAGCTACCCTTGAAAGTAACAAATATATAGAAATAAGGAAATTCAATGTCAATATCAATATAAAATTTCAATCTTAAATAGTTAACTTACATCCACTTTCCAACGTAGCGTAGTAGTGTAGATAATCCAATAGGTGACTTATCCAATAAGTATAATCCAAATAATCCAATAAGATAATCCAAAAGGTAAGTGTAGTAATACAGGCACGTGTTATTTCTTCGGCGTACAACAATGGCTAGGAGAGCGCCAATAGGTACAAGTTAGTCCAAGTTAGTCCAACTTCAACGTCAAAGATAAATAATCCAAAAGTACTTGCACATTCATATAAATAATCCAACAGTACTTAAGATCAAAACTTCAGTTTAGATAATCCAAATACGTAAAGTCGCTGAAAAAATATAATGACCATAAGTGAACAGAGGTCTAAATGTAGGACCTTCTGTATAGCAATGTAAGGTGAAACCTCGACAATGCAGGAGCGTGTCAAGAGTTGGTGACGAGCGCTCACGTAGAAACGACGTATCAACTGTCTTCAAGCGACGCCTTGAATTTTTCACCCACACAAGTGTATCAGCTGTCTTCGGTTTCTGCAGATGGCGCTGTCACGCCGTGCTGAATCTCAAGATGTCGACAATAGTGGAGAAATAAGCATTGACCAGGTATACAAGAAGTAGCTGCAAGTCCACATTAGTCAATGACATATGACGAATTAGGTTAAACAAATACGGCTCTAGTAGAAATGTCAATTTGTTTCTTTGAATGGTATGTCCTTTGATATAGATTTGATTCCACCTAATGCAATCTCCACATCTCTAGGAGGCGGGGCCTACGTGGATGTAAACGACGTTAAAGCACAAAGTTTGATTGAGATTCTTCCTTGAAGAGATTACTGACTTGGAGAACAGAATAACTTCGGTGTGTAACAGTTACAATTGTGTGTAGAGGTCAGCCAGGGAACGAAAAAATGCAGAAATTAACTTCCGTGTGTAAAGGTCAACCGGCGAACAAACAAAAAAAATACATTTGCAGGCTCTGTCTAGTTCAATGATTATCTACTTGAATACTTATGACTGGTTTCGCTTGAGTGGTATTTGAGTTTTGAGTCCGTGCGTGTCTAGCACACAACATACTGTTCAGTGTTGGAATCTTGTCTAGACAGAGGCTTGGCAAGTGTGCTCTATCGTATCGTACTGCGTCCTTAAATGCCTTGTAGATATAGATCTTGTGAGCAATCTGGATTCAGTCCACGCTTAATTTGACGCCATCTTGAGATGTTTCGGTGTTAGATGTAACCTTGCGCCAAACGAGAAATGTAGGTTCACTGTCTTTAAGACACCTTTACTGGCCACCATATGTCACAGCCTGGTTTTGTTATAGGCGTGATAACGCGAATGTCGTGTTATGTAGATCTTGCATATGATATAATAATCCTTTGTATTGTTATTTAAATACTTTCACTCGCGCACTAGATTTGCTAGTGCGTGAGAACACCAACAAATTGAATTCTCTGACCACAATATTTATAATAATTAATAGACTCACTTGTAGCAGACATGGTTTTTATTACACACAAATAATAAATCCTAAAATATATTGGCGACTTCAGCCATCACAAAATACATCCAAGAAAATAAGTCCAGAATACAAATCAATTCTAATTACTTTCATACTTGTACGTTACACTACTTGTCAATAACAATCATAACACTCCGCTCTCTACAGAGTCTAAAATCAACTGCCTTGTCCACCTCGTGGTCAGCTTCCGACCAAAAAATCTCGTGCTAAACGTGCACGGAATGGTTCAGTGATTACTATTCACCAAATATTACAGGGGTTCTAAAACTGACGTGACACATACATACATATATATTTAGCGCGGGGGTGGGGAGAAAAAATCCCCCCCAAACCCCCCCCCCCCCCCGAAAAAAATCCTGGTTACGACCATGGTGTGTGTGTATATATATATATATCATGGGCGTAGCCGGGGGGGTTGGGGTTCAACCCCCCCCCCAGAAATGAAATCCCCCCAAGGGGGGTGGTAGGAAAATAGTGACTGATTTTTTGCTTTGAGTTTGTTTATTTTAGGTGAGATTTTAATACTAAACCATCACTTGCCCCAGTACAGCCAAGGGTTTTTGAGTTTAAAACCCCTTACCAGGGGGTTTTGAGTTTAAAACCCATACCAGAGGTTTTGAGCTTAAAACCCCTTACCATACGCTTCGACACCCGACTCAAGCAGAGTTGCGTTTACCGAGCACCTAAAGGCAGCTCGGAAAACCTTCTCACAGATACCCCCTCCCAACCCCCACTGGTCCACAAATGACATTGGACCATAGCGCTCTGAGCATCCTATAAGCATGAAAGTAGCGCTTTATAAAAGCTATATTTTTATATTTATATTTCATTGGGGATGTAGCCCCTCATGCCCTTCATTAATCTAGCCCTGATAATATAAAATACAAATACAAACGTCATTTTATTACATATCGGATGTGATAGCGCTAAATAAAACTAATTCATTATTATAAGAATTGCCGTCATTAATGACTTCATACTAATCAAAAGTTTGCCATTAATTACATCAGCAAAAACAAAAAAAAAGTTTTGGATTTAGATCTAGATTTTGATTGTTAAAAACATACAATTTTTTTGTAAGCCCTAAGCGTTATTAAAAAAAAAAGCCAAAAGAAGTCTTACTTTTCCCTTTACATAACACAGAAAGAAGAACTCTATACCCATGTTGAACTTTGAATAAACTAGGTGGTTTGCAATTTCGCAGATTTGTCTTAAAGTTAATTCCTAGTACCGGTAACTAATGTTAAAGAGCTAATTGTCGCCCCTATTTTTTTCCTGCGTTACAACAATGGTCTTTAGCGTCTCCTCTCTCATCCTTCTTTTTCGTTCACATTGTCATTGGAAACATTGAAAGACGGGGGGGGGGGGGGGGGGGGAGAGGAGGAAAGGAACAAAAACAAATGGGAATGCCATCAAACATCCACGCCGACCAGCAAAATGATCCGCCAAACACAGCTTCAAATATATCAAAGCAGTCTTGAAGTCATGCCGCTCGTACGTATTAAAAAAATACAGTCTAATATTTTGCAAATGATAATAAGTACAGTTTGTATAGTGTAAAGAGTTTGATATTCTTGTTGAATTCCAAACAAAATTAATTGTTAAAAAAAAAAATGTGTTCGGGCATCTGTTTCTTGCTGCTGTCCCTTTTTTTTTTAGTTGTCATAATTGAATAAAAAAAAATTCTCTGGTCACGACCAGATCGGCCCATTCGGTAGCGACCCACCGGGCATTCGCCCTAATGCCCATATAGCCAGTTCGCCCCTGCAAGAAACTTATAACTATAAAATGCTATGACAACCTCAATGTAATTATTTCAATTGTATCGTTTGATCATACTAAAATTATTTTATTTTAAATTGTAACTATTTCATTTATACCTTTTTACAAAAAAAAAAAGCCCAATAAAGAGGTCAACAGCCCCAAAAAGAGGCAAAGCCCAAAAAAGAGGCAAAAGCCCCAAAAAGAGGCAAAATCCCAAGGATTCCTATGATGTAAATAGCTCGACAACCGATGTCAAAAGCTAAAAAGCTGAGGTATCCTAAAAAAAAAGATAATAGTAAATCTTATCTAAATTAAATAATACACAAATCGCCTATATATGGACAATAGGTCTTCGCATTATTTGAGAAACAACCATTTGTACATGAAAACCAAGCTTGAGCTCACAATAGACTTTCTACTCAGTGGGTTGAACATTCATTTCTTTACAAATTTGCTTTAAAAACCATCGTCTCATAATTAGACGAAGATGATGTAAAACAGAACTATTGCCCTTTGGGAAGTCCTCGGGCTCTCACACCTGTGACTTCCAATACACATTCAGAATATCTGAAGATTCAGCATGTGACTTGGAGTCCCGAAATGTTACATGGTAGACAACACACACAATCCAAGATAGGATAAGACAAATGACATCATCGCCTATAGACAAATGTGTCGCTATTTGGTTGCGTACATTTTAACTAAATATCAGGTGGCCGAGCCTCGCTCGGTTAAATAATTTCCTAAGAAAGGTTAGATGCCCGAAGTCATTTTGGGAATATTTTTTTAATTACGAAAATGAACGATCAGATAAAGACTACAAATCTGAAGAGTTGCTTTAGTGTTCTGTTAGTTCTAAATGTAATTGTACATGGCGATTAAATATAAAGTCTCTTTAAGTCCCCCTACAGTCTAGACAAACATCAGCTCACGTCCGTCTTATAGTTTTGCGATCCATATTTTGCGTAAAACTATTGTAGGCCTACTATTATTGGCTTGGAAGAAAGTCTTTGCAGTGTAACTTCTTAGGTGGTTACGTTCAGACATTTAATTATGGAATGTTTTTATTCATTATGGCTTTAGTACGAAACATCAAGTGACGCCAATCTCTACGTTATAGGGTAAAACAGGCACTTTGTGACAAAGTAAAATGGCGCATTTTTCTTAAAAGACTTAAATCGTTGCATTAGCTTTTTAAAGAAACGTTTAGGTGGGGCAACTCTGTTACGCCGAACAGTATGTTCGTCCCCCATACGGGATACGTGCCCTGCCCAGCCTGACTGTCGGACTATAAGAAGTTCACACCGGCTTTTGCCATCCATTTATCCCAGTGGAGGGATATGGCCTGCTTTTACACATCCCTCCATTCAGAACTCTCCTGGGCCTTTCGTCACCACGCCCTAACGCCAAGCTTTTTTACCAAGGTTTATAGTTAAATCAAAAGAGGCTGCAGCGTACTCAAACTCGTTGACCGCTAGCTAGATATCATGTTCAGTTTAAGCAAGTAAGGCGTAGAGATACTGTGTTATGACCATTTCCTTTGTTTTGGTATGGGACAGTAGACACCGAAACATGAACACATGGTAAAAATTCACCAGCAAAATATTTATAATAATAAGGCTTGTCTTCGAGTCTGAAGATTAATGAGGAATGCAGAATTTCATGTGGCTACGCAGCCCCAGCTGTTACCTACATATTTTGCCACATTCAGGGCAAGCATAATGATTGTCCACCGGTGGTCAATTAAGATTTTCTTTTCGCGTCTGCGTCTGTCCTCCGCAGCGGATTTTCTATTGGTCTCACATATGTATCCGCGGCCTTTGTATAGAGGGAATTCTTAAAGTCCGACAGTTACGCTGGGCAGGGCACTGTCCTGTATGGGAGACAAATCTCAGACGAACGTATGCCAAAAGCAGTTTCATTTTGGTGAGCTAAAAAGTGGTCGACGTAACACCTAAACGCTTAAAAGACCAGCTTAAACGCCGACTTGCCTTAGCTGACATAGAAGAGAGCACATGGTTGCATGCGGCCTCAGAACGAGACAGCTGGACGTCACCAGCAAAATAAACAACAAAGTAAAAGGCATCGACACCGCTCTACACAATTAAAGAGTAAACAATTTATTAAGCACTTAAAACACAATAACTAATCATGGACTAATCATACATCGGCACATTTAATTTCATTACTTTTCTTTCATAGTTCTATAATAAATCAATCTACAGTAAGATGGTGCGCAAATGTTTAATTAGGTCTATTGATTCTTTAAAACTCGTTCTTGTTGCAAAGAAATATTTTAGTGTACTGCGATAAGCCTAGTGACGTAAGCAGCGTTTTTCACGTTTACGTCATGGAAAATTTTTATTCATAAAACATTCTAGCCAAAATTAATTTTTCGATAATGAGGCATTTTCAAACCGATATAACGGTCGACCTCTAGTTTTCCCGATGTGGCCAATGAGTTGAGAATTTTTCTCTAACTAATAGGCACATACCTTGAAATTTTAAAGTAAATCGTTAGAGCCCTTTTTGAAATAAAATTTATATATAAATATATAAATATATAAATATATATATATATATATATATATATATATATATATATATATATATATATATATATATATATATATATATATATATATATATATATATATATATATATATACACATACATACATACAAGAATTCCTCGCTTAAGAGTATAGGATATACACCACAACAAAACTGACTGCGACATTACTCCCCCATACATACATATATATATATATATGTATGTATGTATTTGTGCGTATGTTTGTGTGTAAATTATCGAAACGTCCCACTCTGTCATAATTTAACAGGACGAAAAATGCGTTGAAGATGCCAGAAAAAAAAAAGAGTTTATGAAACTCGGAATGCAGGAAAACGTTTGGCGAAGCTAATGACGCTTATCCACACTACCTTGCTGGAAGGAGAGATAACCTGATGCCTCTCTAATACTTTCTTAAGAAAGAACTTTTTCGGTTATACAAAACACTGGAAAATTATCTGCAAAACAGTATTTCTGAAAAGAAAACGACTTGACGTTAAAAGGGCGCCAACGGTAAAAGTTTAAGAATCACTGCTCAATTGGGTGAAGTCGGATTACTCTCAAACTTCCGATAAGGCCAGTTTAACCCTTTCTTTAATTTTATATGTGATCTGCAATCTTCTTACTAGGAGAAATAGTACAAGTTATACTTAAGAAAAATGGGTTTATGAAGCTCTGTAATTCTAAAAAGCTTTTGCGTCTGGATCTCAAGCTCCAGATTACGCCTTAGGAACTTTACGCACTCCACCAGACCAATTGCTAGCTAAGAGAGCGGCAGGGGTACTTTTTCTGGTTTAGATGGTAGTCGAAGTTTGAATAACACAGCACTATGTTTTACGGTTTCCGTCTAAAAGTCTAACAGAGGAAACATGTTCAAGTGATAAGTCTCTAATTTAATAAACTTGAATGTAAACTATGCTATAACTACTGAATAGATGTCATAAACAATGGGATTTTATAATAGAATTCACACTCATTATACATTTGTGTAACTATCAATGAAAGTAGGTAATCGGCGCACTGTATTGGTTCAACAAAAAGAACTAACAATAGTTTTGGGAAATGTTGGAAGAAAGTGGATTGGGGGGGGGTATGACGTCCTGAGCTGACCCTGGTGACGCCACTGGGCGATATAATCCAAATATTGGTTAAAATAAAAATAATTAGTTATTATATATTATTAACATAAGTAAAATATTTGTATATAAATTGTGTGCTTTCTCTACTACAATTCGTCCGCCCTCAGCCCGGGGGAGGGGGGGGAGCGATCAGTTTGGTAAGCACTGTTTAGAATCTAGAACAAAGCAAATGAATTCTTTTAGGGAGAAATCATTATATTTTTTTATCAGTTTGAAAATACTACGAAGTGAGTCTGTACAAATTTGGCAATGATGTTGTCCGATAATTACTATGAATCTAACCCTAGAATCATATACTATACTCTATAGGCCTAAAATTAATAGATCAATAGCAATTTTAATGTAAGCCTAGATCTAGATATAATTGATGATAAAATTTCATTATAAATGTTTCCACTGGGACTGTCTGTAAGCAAACATCTTTTACTTCTGAAGTATTCATAAAGCCCAATGTAAAGGTCGTTATATATTTAAATTCGTTAGGTCATGGTCAAGGATGTTTTACAGGAAGAAAGTTTAAACCATTTCTGTGAACTCTGGAACTAATCTCAGATCCAGATTAAGTCTAGAGATAATATTAGATCTAGATATAGATTCTAGATCTCAATCTAGATTAGATTAGATTATAATCAAATTCGCAACCAAAAGAGCTTTGAAAATACAATATCGCAAAGCAACATTTTTTTTTACGGTATTTCCCTTTTTTTCCTTTAAGTTAGACTAGATTTGATTTGTCACTAGATTTAATAATTATTATAATTATAATTAAATAATAATAATAGAATAAGATCATCCAAGAATTAGATTTTGATTTAGAGTAAGAGTACTATTACTAAGATTAAGATAGATTCTAACATAGATCTAGATCTAGTTTAACTTTAATGATAAAATAGATCTTATCTTGTCTCTAGTAGATCTAGGTCTATACTATCTAGTAATCTACTACTCATCAGTGTAACAGTATACTATAACTATAAACTATAGATCTAAATCTATGTATAGATGTTTTAGATCTAAGTCTATTATATATATATATATATATATATATATATATATATATATATATATATATATATAAATAAATATATATTTATATATATAATATATATATATGTGAATAGAGTCTGCCAGAGTCTATGTCTAGATCATCTAGATCTCTATGTAAGTTATATTTTAAAATATAAAAATTATAATAGACTATTAACTAAGTTAAAGTAAGATCTCTATAGTATAATTATAATATTAACAGTAATAGGCGATTTTATGCCAATCACGCCTGATCTGGTTCTTTCTGTGGTCTTACCGTGGTAATAAGTGATATTATGCCACCCATGCCTGATCCGTTTTTTTCTGTGATCTTACCATAGACAATAGGCTCATAAACCTACCCTTTAAAGCTGTACCATCGCAAATTAATATTAAGCCGAAGAAAAAAAATTAGTTTGTATGTTTTCTTATTATTGCTGTAATAGAGGCGACGCCATATTGTTATGATGTTCTGGAGAGGAAGTAAAGAACCACAGAAAGAACCGGATCAGGCGTGGGCTGCATAATATCGCCTATTACCATATAAACCTAGATATAGACTTGGATCATTACCCTGATAGCAAAGATTTTGGGCCCAGTAAGGGACCCAACTGGACCATCCCATACAAACCATACAAGCTCCAATCGGGGGATGAACATTGTCCCAAATGGGCGGTCTTATGGGCTGAGTCTGGGCACAGTCAGAGGGCCCAGAAAATCCCCTTTTGAAACCCTTGTGGGGCCAGTAAGGGGAAGGACTTTTGGGCCCCAACAGGGCCAAAGATACTTGGCCCTTTGGGGGGCATTAATGAAAGCCCAAATGGGGTTCTTAGGGCTGAGTCTGGACTCAGTTAGGGGGCCCAGATGAAGCCCTGATGGATCCCTCATGGGGTCAATATGGGGCAAACATTGAGGGGCCTGAAAGAGCTAACCACATAGGCCCCATTAGGGGGATGAACATTGGCCCAAATGAGTGCTCTTAGGGTTGAGTTTGGGCTCAGTTAGGGGTCCAAATAAAGCCCTGGTGATACCCTCATTGGGCCAGTTAGGAATAAGACTGAGCTCTAGCTGAAATGACATATAAATAATTACATAAACAATTTACTAGTTGAAATTCATAGTTTATTGCATCAAAAAATGTTAATGTTAAAACAGATTTTAAAAAAAATGGAAAAGCAATAGCAAACATTTTAACTTTGAAAATGGATCCTACAATATTATAGTATACTATGGAAAATGCATTGAGTCAACAAAAAAGTTGTGAAAATGAAATGAAAATGAAAATCTATAATAAATGTGTAAAGAATCATCTACACAATGTATAAGTCTGCTGTATAAAAATTAAGTTTACTAGCAAACAGCTCTGACAATCATAAAAACAAAAAACCTTAGCTTTTGTACTTATGTACAAAGAAATATAAAAAAATAAAAGTAAGAAAAAAAGTATTGAGTTGGTGGAATGTAAGCAATATGTACACTGAAATAAATAAAAACATATTCATTTAAATATTAATTGTCATAACAAATTGCTTAAAATGACATAAATTAGATATTAGTTTTTAAAATATGGATGCTTATATTTTGAAAAATACAATTAGTACTTATTGTACCATAAAATGTATATACATTAAAAAAAATATATATATATATAATGGCTACCAAATTTATGAAATTTTATTATGTACAAAAGCTTGATTAGCCTATACAGAAACCTATAAATTATATATAGAATGCAATTCAGTATTATCTAAACAAAGTATGGGCCAGCTGTATGTAAATTGAAAAGCAAACTGTTCTGACAATCATGAAACAATTTTTTTTTTTTAAATTAACATCAGATTATGTTGTAGTTGTAAACAAAAAATGACCAAATCAAAAATAAGCTACCTGTAACAAGTTTGTGAAATGTTAGCAATATAAACACTGAAATTATAAAAAATACATTTAGAACATAATTGAACATTAAGTAAATGTTGAAACATACTTTTAGAAAAATACCAGTGCTTACTTTACAAAAAAAATATAAATACAAAGAATAATTAATAACCATAAAATATAACAAGTGAAATATAATTAGAGAATGGTGCTTTTTAATCAATAGGGTCTACATGCACCAAAGCTGAGTGTTCGAGGTAAAGATTTTCAAGGCCTCACCTAATTTTAGAAAATAATATTTCAAAAAATATAGGTCATGTACATTACTAAAGAAAAAATGTGTATGCTCAACACTGAAAACTATACATTTATATATAGCAGATGTTTATAATTAAAAATTAACAGCACATTTTAACAAAATTTTTTTTTATTTTGTGCAGAGTAACTAGCTACACTATCATATTAATATTTTTACAACAGTGAATATTCTATGTAAGTAAGAGCACATTTTTCAAGCTACTGTTCAAAAGCCAGTAAACAACAATGATGCTCATATGGTACATCATCTGTAACTGTCAACTTATAACCTTATGTTGTAATAAAAGTAAAGTTCCCCTTTACAACCTTATTATCTATAGGGCAGATGATGTTTAGGTCATCAGTTTCTTCGGCCAATGGTTAACAAGCAGGGTATCATGTGGTCAGCAAAACAATTAACTGCCTTTACTTTCCCCAGCTAAAGTCAGGTACTCATTAGAGTTAGGGTGTCCTAAAAATCCCAAAATTCAAAATCTCAGTCTTCAGTGTGATTCTAACACAGGTCTGGAAGCCAAACGCTTAACCACTCAGCCACCATGCCTCTCTTGTGTTGCTATAGCACAGCAATCTGTTAAGTAGGTGTTAAAGAATCAAGGCAACGAATGTCAATGTTGACCGAACACTTTTATTCATTCATCACTGGACGCCATCTTGGGCAGGAACTTCATGTTCACAACAAAAGGCCCATAACTCACAATGACCAAGTACTATTAACATCCTTCCCTTTCTATCGACGAAACATGTTCACATATATATATATATATATATATATATATATATATATATATATATATATATATATATATATATATATATATATAAATGACTATTATGAAATATTTAAGAGCATTTTTTAATACTAAGCTTTAACTCTATATGAAATAAAATATGTGTCCATGTTTTTTTTTATATTTTGCCCCTCCCTAATGATCACTTCATGCCTTCATGACAAAATTGCTGTGGATAAACTTAACATAACTATTTGAAGGATCTGTTCATTTAACATATCATTAGTTTCAGCATAATATTGTGACATTTACTTCTACAAAAGCGTATAGACATTTATAAATTTTTCCATTTACATACTAATAAATTGAGAATAGAATGGTCATATATTTGTATGAGCAATTTAAGTCACTTAAGTTTAAGATAATTATTTGTGCGCATAAACTAAAAAAGCTCAGTCACAAACAAAAACAATATTAAATCTAGATCTAAATCTAATCTACTTTATCTAGACGAGAATCCAGACTAAATCTCTATAAATAAGTATAAAATAATAAATTAATTGTCTATTTAAAATATAAAAAAAATACCTTTCCTTGATGCACACATTCTTAAGTGGTTAGAATAAATAGAGTTAATCACAAATTAACACAATCTTGAAGTATGATTGGAATTAGGGGTGCACCGGATAGTCCCTCCGGCTCCGGCTTCTGGCGAATATCCGGCATTTTTTACTATCCGGTGCTATCCGGCTCCGGTCGGATATCACTACCGGATAGTAAACCGGATAGTAAAAATACACCTATTTAATATGCATAGAGTGGACCTCGTTCCATTACTGTCTGTTATAGAATGTATTAATGTTTATATGGAAACAAAATAATGTGCTTAAAAATTGAGCCATTATAAATATGCACCAAACATCGTTTATTATAAAGACAAGGCATGTTAATAACTTAATATAAATAGAGATGAAACTTTACATCATAAATGCGCTTTACATACAGAGATGCAATGACTGGCACTTTTTTCAATTTGTCTTGACCTTTGAGTAAGTTAGTTAACATGTTAAAATGTTACATTCCTTGACTACGTCATGCTGACCAGACGTCTGTCTAGCTGTGCGGGTATATCTCCAGAGGTAGAGATGAACAACTCCCACCCCCTTTTATTTGTTTAGTCCATCACATTGAGTTTTTTATAGGCAGGTAACCACAAGTTAAATACGATGGACGTAGGTTTAATGTCAGCGTATAGACACTCTCTAGTGGTCACACCTTTCGAGGGAACTGAGTTTGTTTACTTAGTAGTTAATCTTTATTGGGGGGGGGGCTGGACTACAAGAGCCACACCTCTAAGGTAACCAGGTATATTTCTAGATGAACAACTCCCTCCCCCTTTTATTTGTTTAGCCCATCACATTGAGTTCATTGATTGACAGGTGACCCCAAGTCAGATACGATGGACGTAAGCACTCTCAAGAGGTCACACGAGGGAACTAGGTTTGTTATTGGGGGGGGGGGGGGGACTAGACTTTACATTATAAATTCGTATTACATACGTAGCAGCGATGTCTGGTACACTGGCTTGTCTTGACCTTTGAGTGGTCTAGTAAACATGTCATATTCCTTAACTACGTCACGCTGATAATCTGTCTAGATGTGCGGGTATATCTCCAGAGGTAGAGATGAGCTACCCCCACCTCCTTTTGTTTGTTTAGTCCATAACATTGAGTTCACAAATAGGCAGCTGACCACATTAAGCCAGATGTCAACGTGTCGACACTGTCTAGAGGTCACATCTTATGAGGGAACTGAGTTTGTTTACTTGGATTAGAATTTGTATTAGAGGCGGGACTACAAGCCAAATCTCTATAAGGTTAATTTGGTATGAGTTAGTTTATTATGAGATAGGCTGTCAATCAAGGGTCTGGACCACAAACCACACCTTTTATACTATTGGACGGGTAATAAGTTTGTTTACTTTGAGTTAAGTCTCACGTATGAGTCAGGACTACAAGCCAAACAGACACTGACCAAGGGTATCTTTAAAGGGAGGGCTCAAGAGACTCAACACCCCCAACTTCTTATTTGTTTAATCCATGACAATGTATTGATAGAGAATATAGACATTGACCATTCTTAAGCCAGAATGGATTAACGCAAATTGTTAAGACATATTGAGACTGTCTAGAGGTCACTAGATGGTGACACTAAGTTTGTTTACTTGGAGAGAAATGTCATTTAGGCACACGTTCGTTGCACAATAAAATAAAACAAATAGGTGCATGTGTGCGTGTATGTATTTTTCCCCTTGTATTAAAACCTTTAGAAAGAAAACTAATTTCATTGTTTAATTCTATTGACTTAATATATAAAGGAAAACCTTTTCAGTTAAATTTAACATCGCAGAAAATAAATTGATCTAAAGCACCACAATTAGATCTAGCAAACAAAGAAAAAATATGCTGGAATGTTAAGAAACACTTGACCTCTGTAACTAAGGTACAGAGATAATTTATCTATATGCTTGACTGATCATGCCAATGTGTTATCTTTTTTTGCCTGCACACTAAACACTTGCGTATGCCCAAGGAAAAAAAACGCGTGAAGGTCAACACAATCATCTATACACACTACACTAGGACTACATGTGTAGGCTCACTACGTCTATCTGACCAGGTTGTTACGATCAATCGAACACAAAGTCTATTTATGTTGTTTTTTTGGTAGGGAGGGTGTGGGTGATTTTGTTTCTTTTATAGTTGGTTTTCCCAATTCTCTTAGATCTATATAACAGTAGATCTAAACATTGATAACAATAATAGGCCTACAGACTACAATTAAATCTATGCTTCGCAACATTTAAAGCTCAGGCTATGAGTAGGTATAATAGATATTCCTGCTGTTAATAAAATATCGTTTGCCGCAAATGGATTAATAAATATATGACCTACTACGCTTCAGATTCCAACTATTAACTAACAGCTATCAGTATTAAGCCCTTGAAGCCAGAACCAGAAGCAGTCTTTGGACTTAAAATTACAAGTCTGATGACCAGTTGTTGGTCAGAAATTATTGAACATTAGTAACTAGTTAAATATATACTAACATATTTTACATTGACCCTCCAACACAAAGCCTTTATAGTTGGTGGCCTCGTACATACACACAGACACGCTCATGCTACACAGATTAATTTATGTTTATAAATACTGTTAATCTTTAATAAATCAATCAGCAAAAGAGTTTAAAACAATAAGGTATATAAAAGGAAAAAAATAATACCAACAAATATAGGTATGTTATTTAACAGTTTCGTAAAATGCTCAGCAATACAAGCTATTTACAAAACACTTAGGTATTCGGCTCCGGCACCGGCCGAATATCAAATTTTACTATCCGGTCATATCCGGCTCCGGCCGGATATCAAAAAGTACTATCCGGTGCACCCCTAATTGGAATGGGATGGTGTTTGGTTCTGGCGCTATTTTTCTTAGTGATGCAAAAGGCTGTATTGTAGGCCTATCTCTGGTTGGTCAATTGTGAGTAAGCCACATGACCTGGTAGCCTACACAATGGCCAGCATAGTCTTACTTTTTTTTTTTCCCAATATCATAGAATAGATTCTTCTAGATCTAGATTTCTATCTAGATTTCCAGATTAGCCTAGGTACTTTGATAAAAAGTTCATTTTATTGTAATGAAACTAATATAGTTAGATAGAGCTTTTTGATAACTCAGTTATGTTTCTAAGTTAACTGGAACAGAAGTTATGACAATTTTAAGGGCAAAAGCGATATAGATATTCCTAGACTCTATTTTTAAAAAAGTTTGTGACTGAAACAGGGATATTTTACAATGAAAATGCTATAGCTTTTTAACTCCCTTGCCCTTGTAGATAAGCAAATGAAATTTTCATCAGCAATGCATGAATATGTTCTGATATTATTGTATTTCAAAGATAGGATTTTTTTTTATGTACAGAAGTACTTTTTCATGATTAAAAGGCTGTAACTTCTTTACTTTTAGAGATATATGAATAAAATTTTAAACATAAATGTATGAATTAATGTGTTTCATTTTGTTTTTTATTTTAAAACTTGAGTTAGGCTTAGAATTTTTAATTATTAAAGTGATTTTACATTATTACATAATTTTAACGACTGGAGTGTCTAGACTAGATCTAATCTACTCTACATTTTTTAGATTCTGGTGAGAGTCTAGTCTCTAAAGACTTAGACTACTACTAGAGAAGACTAGATCTCTAGTAGAGTGACTAGACTCATCTCTAGAGTACTGTAGTCTAAATTCTGGATCTAGATTCTAGATATTAAAAAAAATTATATCATCTAAGATAATTGTAGTTTTAGATCTAGACCTATACAGATTAGCATTAGTGCTATTGTTATCTTATAGTCTATAGATCTATACTATACTTTTATTTATTATAAATAATTATAATACTTAACTCTTTCTCTCCTAAATACCATTATTGATTTTACCCCATTCTGCACACTAATTGAGGATATATTATTATCGTCGATGCTTAAAAAGTCAGTTGTTTAGTTTTGTTTCCTCCCTCAATGTTTTTAATTGCTTATAACTTAATCTTGAATAGTTTCCCTTTGGAAAAAATACCCTTTTTTTTTTTCATTTTCAATGTCTTTTTACCAAAAATGATTTTATTAAAGATAGGGGTCTCACAAAAGGCTCTATTTATAATGGAGGTATGGTCTTTTTAAAAAAATAATGCAACTTTCATACTATTAGCATGCTCAGTGTGCTTAGGTTCAACAACATTTGTGGACCAATGAAGGTTTCCATGCTGCCTTTTCAAAAGCTATTTAAAAACAAATCTGAACAAATGTCATCTTTATCTGCATCAAATATACTTCTTTATTCAACAAGTTGAAAAATACTGATTCGCAAAGATAAGGTGTTGGAAATTTAACTTGACCACTGTAAAAAAAAAAAAAAAGAAGGAAGTACCCTCTCTTTGATGAATTATGTTATTGGGTATGAGGAGCTCTGCCTCTAATTCTAAATTTTATTCCTAGGTATTACTCTTCACCTGTCAACATTTTTCCATTCTTACTGCTGGATTTAACTGTCAGAAACTTTTGAAAGTGCATGCCAATTAGAAGTATTTTATAAACAAGAACTTTTCCCCAATAACATTTCCCAGCTGTAACAACTTTTAACCATTTAAGCTGTAGATGTAAACAGTGGCTTAATTGATACATTAAAACTTATTGACAATATGTTTCAGTTTTTAACCAGTGTCTTGGTTTGATTTATTTGAACATATGTTACAAAAGTTGTTAGTGTCTATATTTATATTTTAGATGTCTATTTTAAAATTTTATAATTGTTTTTTTTTCTGAACCAGCTTCTGGAAACCAATGAACCTGTAGCACTAGTAGTGCCAAGACTACTTGAACTAAAATTACTAGATTAGTTTAAAAAACATCTTACCATGGCAGCTGTATCTGTGGATATCTCCAGGCCTGGTATGAATTTAAAGCAAAGCCATCTTCAGCAGATATGTTCTCTCAGTGTTGACTCACAAGACTTAGTCTACCGTATGACTAGTATCATTTGCACAACAGGTAAATTCTTTTTTGCTTCTACGTTAATATGGTCAGTTAGAAAGTATAAAGGGTGCAACACTTTACAATAAAATTTGGGTTGGTTTAATACATGACTCATTGTATGACCAATCAGTATGTACCTATGTACTTAAAGTAGGTTTTATATGAATTGCATTAATTATTTTAAGTATTATAAATTTTATTTTATTAAGACAAAAAGTAGCTTTAAATAAATATGTTCTATATACTTAAAACTTAGTAGATCTCTTAAAAGAACCAAAAGACTAATGCCACCTAACTCCAAGCATTCATTGCACTTGTAATTATTTTTTTTCATTTTTATATTGCTTGATCAAAGCTTCAAAATTTGATTCAGATTCATAAGTTTTAACCATAAGAATTCTTCATACTAACAGATTATCTTATGACCCATTGTGTTTGGGTGGTAGAGGTCTTGGGCTGCTGAAACCAATGTCCTACATTTCAAAACTTGATAAAGCTCTAGGCTCTGGATTTTGCTATATCCCACCCCTCTTTACTTGGTGTTCACTCAGATCTTTAAACTGGCCCCAAAAAGGGATGAAGACCTAGCTACCTGTACAATTAGTCCTGTAAGTAGATGTTTACTTTAGAGCTTGAGTTTCTAACAAATTTTTCTAGGACATTCTTTTCATCCTACTTCATCCAGGTCCTTCTTGTGATAGTGTTGAAAAGTTAAAGCAGCTAATAGCAAATGGGATGAATATTTGTCGCTTTAACCTGGCACACGCAGATCATGAAGTGAGTTGTGTAGCATTTTTTAAAAGTTTTATAATGTTTTTAAAAAATACAAAAATATATACTGGTATTTAAACATGTTTGTCTAGTATCATCTGAAAGTACTTCACAATTTGAGGGATGCAGTAACGGCATCAAAAGGAACAGAACATTCAATTGTTGCTTCAGCTATAGACATATCAGGGCCCTGTACAAGAATAGGAGCTTTCAAAAAGGTAAATACCATTGCTTTATTCTTACAGCTTATTTGTTTTATTGATTAAAAGGTAATCAAATTACATTTTGTATCTAAACTTGTATGATGATATGAGAGTAAGAAATCAGAAACATACCAGTTTGTAGGTTAAAGGGACAAGGCAAAAGCAGACATAAAATTGCATGTAATCAGTGCTCAAAATTCTTCAGTTCAGACCTGGGTTTTCCCTAATTTCTTACGACGCTTATATTAACTCGCTCTGTATCTTTCTTGTATGTTTGGATTTTTTTTTACCCTTCTACACATCCAGTCGTCATCAAATTTTACATACAAACTCATGATCGATGACAAGACATGAATCAATCAACAAATCAAATGAATTATTTGTATTTCATTAATTTTATTTTTGGTCGAGAGGCCAAATGCGCTTGAACTTGGCTTGGCTTGGCTACCTAGAAGGGGGCTCGAGGTTCGACACTCGACTCAGGCAGAGTTGCGTTTACTGAGCGCCTAAAGGCAGCACGGAAAACCAACTCCTAGATAACCCCCCCTACACTGGTCCACAAATGAGATTGGACCAAAAGCGCTCTGAGCATGCTATTAGCATGAAAGTAGTGCTATATAAAAGCTATAATAATAATAATATATAGGAAAAAAAACATTCTTCTGATCCAGAGTCATTTCGCCCGTATGCAAATCACCACCCCAGTGGTCAAAGGTCACAAACCCCAGCTAGCACCTCGGTCGGCGCATGCCCTTATTTTTGTAGCATTTTAATTCACTACTTTCTCTCTTAAAAACTTGGTCCCTGGTGCTGTTATTTATTTATGTTTAATATATGTATGTATCATTTGTTTCAGCACCTAGCTTTAACTCTATGTTTACGTTTACAGCATTATTGCTCGTACCCACTGAAGCTTCTATATGTTATGTGTTTATGTTGTCCTCTTGCCTTTGTGAGAGATATACAATTAGATAGAGCCATCGTTTGTCTAATACATGCCTAACGGCTGTCTGTGTCGGCTCTATCGAAGTTGTTAGTGAACGGATGCTGTGGGGGAGGGGCTAGCTGGGGTTTGTGACCTTTGACCACTGGGGTGGTAATTTGCATTCGGGCGAAATGACTCTGGATCAGAAGAATGTTTTTTTGGACATTCCGATGGTCTAGAGGTTAGTTTCGCTTGGTGCATTATTGCTAGGCGGTGGTGTCAAATCCAGAGTCACGGGTTCGACCCTCGGTGGGCGCATGCCCTTATTTTCGTAGCATTTTAATTCACTACTTTCTCTCTTAAAAACTTGGTCCCTGGTGCAATAAATATTTATGTATGATAAACTTATTGATGACTTTGTACAGAAATAGTACGTTACCTTAACTTCCTTTTTTTTATATGTCTGTCTTGTATGAACACATTTCAGCCAGTGATAGATAAAAATTTTAAGAAAACACTTTTATACTTTATTATGCTTCAAGAAGGCCTTTGACAGTCTGGCATGGGGCACTCTGGGTCACAAAGTGCAACATAAATAAAAAATAATAAAAGTAATCTAGAACCTTTACAAGTAAGCCACTAGTGGATTGTACTTCAAAGATAACATTGTGGACAGATTTAAAACCAAAGTTAGAGGGAGACAACACTTTGACCTACAAAGAATGCATCACAAACAAGGAGATCAGATATAGCATCACAACAGCCATTGGGCCCAAGATGACTTGCTGACCCCTGTCAAAAAAGCAAACTAAAACTTTATGACCATATCACAATGTTCTCAGGGGTGACCCGTCAAAATAGCGCCGACTTATATATTATATGTTTCAAAGTTTGGATTATTAGTAATTTAATGTCCTGACTATGTTCAACTCTTCAAGAAACTGCTGGAAACTGAGTGTGATGTTAGACTTTGAGAAGGCAAGTAAAAAAGCAGTACCCACAGTGTTCCCTGCGACCAGACTTGTCGGTTGTCTATTCCATCTTGTACGACTATTGGGAGGACAACTATATTGGTTGCTAGAGACGAAACCGCAGAGTGACTCCAATGACAATCTACCACGAACAAACAATTCAGTGGAGGGATTGCACCATGCATTTCAACTGTCTATTGACGGTCATCACCCTAATGTGTACAAGTTAATCTCTCACTTCCTCAGAGAACAGGAGAACACTGAGATCAAGATTTTGAGGTACAATGCTGGAGAACAAAGTAAAGCTGCTAGCAAGACAAAGTACCTCCAACTTAACAGACGACTTGAAGCTATAATGCTAATGAATGGAAACAATCCAGTGATTTAATTTCTATGTGACATTTCCTATAATTTAACTTAGTGAAAGTTTGTGTGTGTATGTGTATATTTGACAAGTATCTTTGCGTGTTTTTGAAGTACACTTTTATAATGTAAATAAATGCTATATTTTGAAATTATTCAGTTTACCTTATTATGATTTTTGCCTATTTATGTTTTAAGATATCTAAAGTGTTTCCTGCAAAATGACGGAAAAATTATAACATTAAAACAAAAAAAAATATTGGCTCTATCCATATTTTACGATATCTAAAGTATTCTTTCAAAATGACTAAAATATATTTTCTTCTGCGCTATTTTGTCTGCGCTATTTTGTCCGCGCTATTTTGACAGGGTACCGTTCTCAGGGCTCGCAAGGACCTTTTTTCTGGGAACGCTACCAGGAAACAGAGGCAGAGAAAAAAAAAGCAATGGAAAGACAACATCAAAGAATATGCTGGCCTTTCATTGAAAGAGATTCTACATAAGGCAAAATACAGAGAGGAATGGAGAAAGACTGTCAACAGATCATGTGTGGTTCTATAAATTTAGGGATAGTTTAGGATATGTGAATGGGTAGGTGATGTATCATGGTTAGTCATCACATATTGCAATGTTGTGATTTAGCACATAATATCAAGACATTGGAATAGTTGTTTTGTATGGTTTTCACATAGCTAACAAAATCATTTGATCAACTTGTTTTAAGGATATCCCTCGACCATTTAAGCTGGAAAAAGGTCACATTTTGACTTTAACATCAGATGAATCATTTAAAGAGCAGTCAGACCTTGAAAACATCTATGTACCACAGAGTTTAGTCCAAGGAGCTGCTATCAAAGATCAAATTTTCATTGAGGATGGACCTCTATGTTTTGAAGTCCAAGAGAAAGGTTGATTTTTTGTTTCCTATTAGTGATGACTTCAAAATTTATTTTTTACTCACTTTTTATATTGTCATAAAGTGTATCTTTCTAATATTAGATAATATTTATATGTAGAAATGGTAATCTGATAAGATTACATCATCAGTTTTCCAATACAACACACAAAATTAATTTTAAAAAGACATTTGTAAAATAGTCATCTAATTTAATTAAGTCAAATAATTCTAAAAAAAAAATTGTTAAAACTCAAAATGACAAGTTAGGCTTTGTCCATTCTAGAAGATTGAAAAAATACTATACTTAAGAGCCAGGATTTTTTTTTGGGGGGGTGTTTGTTTGTTTTTTCTCCCTAAACCCCCCCCCCTTCCCCGCAAAAAAAAAATTTGTATAAGTATGTATGTGTGTAATCTCTATTACATTCTGACCCATCATTCTTTCCGAAGACGCTCATTGTGCCCTAGAATAGGCTCTTCCTGGAGTTCATGGGAAAATTGTAGACTCCCCGCCATTGCCAGAAAGGGGGTCTGGAGAGCGCTAGGAGCCCCTGCCATGCACTATTTCTGTTACTAAAAGCCAACAAAAGGCATATTCTGAGGTATCTACAGTGCATTTTAATGCTATTCAAAAGTGTTTTTTCAAAAACCTAATGTGCTATTCTTACTGACTTAGACCCTCCCGCACCATTCGGCGCATTTGCCGTCGAGCTGTTTCCACAAAAATCTGTCACTGGTAATGTCTGAAGCCTCTTCCCACCTGCTCCGAGGACCTCCATGAATGGGTGGCGCTTAGTTGTACTACGATGTCATCGCAGATAGATAACTATTCACTGCACTTTATTAATTGAGCCCCGGCACTGGTAGAAATATGTAACCTCTCTTGAATACGTTCTTGGAATTAAGTGATTATAGTTTGCTTTAGATTTTATATCGAAAGGGAAGTTTTATCGTCAAAATCATCTGTTGGGGGTTTTAAACTAAAAAATCTCCGGAGTTATGTTGTTGTTTTTTTTATTCAAAACCCCATTTAGCTACGGTCATAAAATTTAGTAACTGTAGTTTGCTTTAGAATAATATTGAGATAGAGGTTTTCCACCTCAAAACGTTCTGTAGGGGGATTTTAAACTCAAAACCATCTGGAGGGGTTTTAAACTTTTTAAAAAGTCATCTGTAGGAGAGGTATTTAAACTCAAAACCCCCAATTGTCTTGGCTACGTTCAAATAATTAAATAATTGTAGTGTGTAATATGTTTTTTTTATATTGAAGAGGTATTTTTTTTAGCATTAAACCACTCTGAAGGGGGGTTTAAACTCAAAACTCCTTTTGGCAACGCTCATAGATTTCTAAGTGTGTATTTTCTTTTTTTTTACATTGAAGATGTAATTTTTAGCTTCACTCCACTTTAATTCCACTGGAGGGGAATTTAAACTCAAAACACCTTTGAATATACTCATGTTGAGTGTATAATTTGCTTTGTTTTTAATATAAAAGAGGTATTTTTTACCTTCAAACCCCGCTGATGGGGGGTTTAAATTCAAAACTGAGTCAAAACCCATTTAGCAACGCTCATAACATTTTGAGTGCGTAATTTGCGTTTTATTATACCGGGTAATGAAGAGGTATTTTTTAGCTTCAAACCCTACTTAAAAGGGGTGGGGGTTAACTCAAAACCCCTTTGGCTACGCTCATAGAATTTTGAGTGAGTAATTTTCTTTTTTCATATTGAAGAGGAGGTTTATCATAAATTTTGGAGGGAGTTTAAAAATCAAAATCTTCCTTAACTGTGCTCGTGAAATTTGGGGGATTGTCGTTTGCATTTTTTTAAATTTTTGTTTTATAGAAGATGAGAATTTAAATGTGAAAATCCCTGGTAGGGGGGTTTTAAACTAAAGCCCCCTGGTAGGGGGTTTTAAACTCGAACACCCCTGGTAGGGGGTTTTAAACTCAAAACCCCCTTGGCAGGGGTTTTAAACTCAAAAACCCCTTGTTGGGGAGTTTTAAACTCAAAACCTCTTTTGCTGTGATGGGGCAAGTGTAGTTTAGTATTAAAATCTCACCTAAAATGAACAAAATCAAAGCAAAAAATCAGTCACTAAATACCGATCCCGCCCCCCTTGGGGGGGTTGAACCCCAAGAACCCCCTCCCCCCCCTGGCTACGCCCATGCTTAAGAGAAAGAAGTCGCCAATAGTTTTTATGTTGTGGATGGTTGACATCCTGTAGAATTATTTGCTTTTTATAGAGATGAAAATTGTTCTGGAGAGGGAAGATATGTCCTAATGAATTTTATTTTAGTTGACTGCTGTCACTAAGAGAAAATTCGTAAAATACATTTTAGTTTCAATAAAATAAAACAAAGTGCATTTAGCTAAAGAATATTTTTATGTTTTTGTAAATAATGAATTTTCTTAGAAAACAGTATTTGTTTTGAAGAAATAGACAATGATTAGACCTTGTTAATTATTGGTGGGAAGGTATTTTGCTTAGTGTCATCCTTTAAGCCCTATGTTTACTGTTTACTTCCCTAGATGATTTGACTTTAAGATGTTTAGTCCTTCATGGAGGAGAGATCTCTAATTTTTATCAGTGTCACATTCCTATGAAACTGCCTACAGAGAATCCACAGTTGACAGAGCAAGATAAAAAAGATATTGAGTTTGCTGTGGAGCACAATGTAAGTAGTATCTAGTTTCTTACCTTAACATATAGAGAAACAGAGAAAAATAACTATTTGTGCAAGAATATATAATCTCCAGTAATGCAAAATCTGTAAGAACTATGAATGTGGTTTCATTCTGTCATTGTAGACCTCATTGTTTTTAGCGACCCCCAAAAGGGGAAAAGACACTATTAGTTTTGTGTGAATGTTTGTCCGTCTGTCCCATTTAGATCTCGTAAACTAGAAAAGATAGTGAAAATCCGACATCACAATATTTTAGACCATTCAAAGTTCTGATGCAACGGCTACTTTTTTCTTTTCTGAAAGTGAAAAATCTAATTTTTTAATCACTTATGCAAGCAGTTTTTTCATAAAAATACACCCCTTTTTACAACTATTAAACACTCAAACACTTGAGGCTCTTTATTTAGGGGAGACGACCGTTCTCCGTATTTTTAACACATTTATGCAAACGGTTGTAGATTTTTTGTCAAAAACTTATGTTTTTGTATTTGTATTGTTAAGTTATGTAAGCTCTGTTATACTAAGTACTAAATTAACACACGAACAAATGTTTACTATTTTTTTTAAGAGAAAAAATCTATTTATTATGCATTATAAGGTAGACATAATTTAAAACGAATCCTGGTGATGGATTTTCAACTTCGGAATCCTTGGGCGCCCTAGAGGCCTCCTAGCCCCATTGGGTACCTGACATTAGTTGGGGAAAAGTAAATGCGGTTAGTTGTTGTGCTGGCTTCATGACACCCTTGTTAACCGCAGGCCACAAAAACAGATGAACTTTACATCATCTGCCATATAGACCACAAGGTCTGAAAGGGAAACCAGTTAGGCCAGGTTCACATGTAACTTTACATTCAATTTCCCCTATCCTTTGATCTGCTGGACAGTTGGGGCACTACACAAGATCTGTCAACCTTCTTTCTCCACTCTTATCTGTCATTTATCTTTGATATAATTTCATTCGGATGTTCTTTCTGAAAATATTGAAGCCTGCCTGGGTGGACCACTTCAGGGGCCAATTTTGAGTTTGTATTTCCACACAAACTGTCTTTGAAACCTTGTTTTTTTTTGGTATGTTTACTTAGTGTATAGACTTATTTTTTTACATTTGATTTTTTTCCATGCTCTATTTAAAAAGGGCTATCAAATCATGAAATCATGGAACAAAGGAATATTACTCCTTTTATGGCAATAAATCACTAATAGTGTTTGCTTACTTATATAATTATTCTGTTTATTAATTCTTTGAATATTAATTTTATCATCTATTGTTATTATATCATCAATGTTAATGACTGTATTCTTAGGTTGATATAATAATGGTATCCTGGGTTTGGTGTGCAGATATTGTTAATGCAGTACGTCAACATCTGGGAGAGGCTAGCTCTAGAATCAAAATTATTGCAAAAATAGAAAACTATGAAGGAGTCAAAAGGTACTATATTTTCTTTTTTTTTTAATCCATAAAATGATGAATATTAAAAAGCTTTATAACATGACACTTGGAATCTATATGTTTTAAATGCATGTTTTTAGTTAGGCTTATGCAACTATTTTTATCTAAGTGCAGTAAATCTTTAATATAATACTTTTTTTTATGTAATCATTGAAATGTTTAAAATGTAGAATGTAATCTTATCCATGTTTTACTTTAAATACTTTAAATGTTCATCAAAATGTTTAAGTGATTAGATCAAAAGTGAACTACTGTCACATTTATTAAGGTGATGGCAGTTGTGTAGAATATCTCTGCATTAAAAGCTTTATTGAGGTATTAAAAATCTCACATTATTATTCAGTCTAAGCAATTAAACACTTCTCTGATATCTTTGTATTGACTTTAAACACATATATGAACATATCTAAGGTGCTTAAATGATTGTTTTAGAATTGATGAAATAATAGAAGCTTCTGATGGCGTTTTGGTTGGAAGAGGAGATCTTGGCATTGATATTCCACCCGAAAAAGTATTTCTAGCACAGAAAATGATCATTGGACGAGCTAATTTGGCAGGAAAACCAGTGATTTGTGCTGCTCAGGTCAGACATAAATTTAGTAAGCCATTAAAAAAACTGTTATACAATACAAAATAAAAGTTGAAAGGGAACAAGTAAACTAGTAACATACAAAATAAAGTTAACAAAAAAGAAAAGATTCCTCTTTTATGAAGCTGATGACTTCTTGTAAGAGCAATTACTTCACTCTCAATAACTCAATTACTTAACAATACAAGAAAATATAAAAAATACTCTTAAAAAACAAATCAGTAATGTCATTAAATTTGTAATAAATCTAGACTTAGAAGAATAAATCTGTGGGATTAGAAATATTTTTACTAATTGTTTTTGTTTAGCACAATTCCATGCTTTTAGCTTTCTCAATATGCTATGATCCTATCACTTGTCAGGACCAGTTTGTAAAAAAAAAAGAAGGGGGGGGGGGCGAGAATAAGGTATCTGGATGAAAGTTACTGTGATAGCTTTTTAAATGCATTTATAAATGGAAAAAAAGTTGAAAGACCTGAAATTGAACTTGAGGGCTCAAACCTACTAAAGCAAACACACTAACAACTTTTTTCAGCGAATCACTTATGAAAATAGAAGGATTTGTAGTTATCTATTGTTAGCTTCAAACTTAAAACCAGGGACCTACAAAGTATAAAGTTGACTAATTCAACTTATAACACCACATCAGTCAAATACAATTTCTCTAGCTTGTTCAATACCAAACAAAATAATAAATTACCAATTGTTAATTAACTAATTGGCTAATTTAAAAAAAAATATTCTTGTGTTGTCAGGTAAAAGAAATGATTGTGCAAACTTTCAGATGGATCTGAGATTGGGTGTGGGAGAAATAATGTGTACAAACTTTTTACTAGACAGAGTTGATCTATAAGCTTTCTAAATAAAGTAAAAATGCTTAACTTACACCATTTCCCCCCTCCCCGCCCCCCCCCCCCCCCCCCAAAAAAAAAAAAATCCTTTCTCTATTGAAAAATTGTGCAAGTATTCTATTTTCTATATATATATATATATATATACTGTCACAGCTGATGATTTCTATGTTAGACATTCCTGAAGGTTTATTTAGTTATTTAACTTCCAAAAACTGTCAAATTTCTAGGAAAATCGTTTAAGCCTTTTTCAAGATTAATGTCCATGCAGAATAAACCAATGAATTAGGATTCTAATAAGAGGAATTGTAGAAAAGAGATTTCATGCCAACTTCCTGTTGACCATTTTTGTTTAATAGAGATTATGTGAGAATGTCAAAGAGCCTGCAAGGCTTTCCCAATAAGGATTCTTTCTCCAATCTTCTCAAAAGATAAGGGAATGGAGCAGGTAATGAACAATAAAACAGTGTGTTGAAAAAAACAACAACATGTAACTCATAATGTTGTTGTTAGCAGTACACAATTTCTTTGTACCTTTTATAATAATAATAATAATTTTAATTCTATAAATCAAAACAGTCAAGTTAGAATCATACAATTATCTGTTGTTTATTTTTTCTTGATACTTAAAAAAAAATTCTATTTAGATGTTGGACAGTATGGTGACCAATGCTCGACCCACCAGAGCAGAGGCCAGTGATGTCGCTAATGCCATACTGGATGGAGCAGACTGTGTAATGTTGTCCAAAGAAACGGCAGTAGGGAAACATCCAATAGCTGCCTGTGGTATGCTCTCTCAGGTTAGTACTTTTATTGGTCAATTCAATTTTTAACTATTCTGTACTTTGTATATTTTTACATATCACTTTCATCCTGATGGTTTATCACTAACTCAAATATTATGAAATTACCCTAAAGGTTTCTGCAATGACTAACGGCTTAAAAAAAAAAAGAAAGATGTTCTTTAACTTGTGTCTTAACTTGCTGGCTATCACTTCTACAATCTCTTCACCTTGTCTACCCTAAGCATTTGCTGAATGATAAAACTCCCTACCCTAACCCTTAAGACAAGGTTCGTAACACTTCTAAATAGAAACAAGTGTTGTTTTAATTCAATGAACAAAATTATTTATGTATTTTTTAATTTATTGCAATGTAATTGTACTCCTAGATCTGCACTGAAACAGAAAATGCTCTGTTTCATGCTAGACTATTCAAAGATCTGCGTCAGGCCACTGTGATTCCAACAGATAACGTTCATGCTACATCCATAGCAGCTGTGGAAGCTGCATTCCGTTGTTCAGCATCAGCTATCATTGTGGTGACAAATTCAGGGAGGTAATTATTATTCCTTATTAGAATACTTTAACAGTTGTTTTCATTAAACATTCAATAAATGTTTGAAATCCAAGAACTGTAATATGTCAAATTGTGTAATTAAGTTAGGATTACCTGTGAATGTTTTTAGAACAAACTAAGATAGCTGAAGTTTTATTTTAGTTGGTTGTTGTTTATAAAATTTTCTCAAATTTAATTCTAAATTTGGTTGACAATATTAAATAAATCTGTTCAACATGATCCTCATTTAGTGAACTATTCATTCACTGATACAAATATTGTTAGCCTATAAATAGTTTTTACAGCAACCAGTTTTATATTTATACATAGTGTAGCATGTGCATTTCCAACAAAATATTTTGAAGTCAATCAGTTACAGTTTTGTTTTGTATTTCATATTTTCTAAAAAATACATACTTTTGAAGATGTTCTACTTTTACAAGAGCAATCCCATTGTACAAATAAGTTGCTAAGGAGACTTTGTTTAGGCCTCTTCAGTGGGTTACTCAAACCTTAATTACACACAGTGTGAACAGACATTATATGGCCATGTGAGAGATTAATAGGAACTTTTAAATCTTGTTGTTGACAGGTCAGCCACACTGATAGCACGCTATCGCCCACACTGTATCATCATTGCCATAACCAAATCTAACCACACGGCTCGATGTCTGAACCTTCACCGTGGTATATTTGCAGTCCTTCACACAAGTATGTTATTACTTACTATCTGACCATGATTAGAAGTTGTAACAAATCCACTTGAATATAACTATGTCCACTTTAAGAAACCACTTATAATGCTTCATAAGCTCACTATTGTCTTTTTCACTCCACTAAAAAATTATCCCAAGGAAATAAAGAATTATAATTTTAAAAATGTGTATGATATCCTTAGTTTAAGAAAAAATTCAAAAACATTGTAACTATATATTTATATATCGCCCATATTAATTTGTTGAAAGTATCAGGTGTTGGGATCTCATGTATGCCTACTGTTTTATTAAGTAAAGTAAAAAGTAAAGTTCCCCTTTCAGACCTAGTGATCTATAGGGCAGATGATGTGAAGGCCTTTTTTATTATCCTCATTAATATTTTCGCTATTGATTTCTCAATAAATTAATTTTCATCAAATTAATTTGTATTTTGAGATAAAGTTATGTTCAAAGGCAGTCTTTTTTGTTGAGCTAAAAGGTGGTCGACGTAACAGAGGTGCCCCATGGAAACACTTTAAATACCAGCTTAAGGGCCAAATTGTTTTAGCTGACATTGAAAAGGCTGCGGGATACAAATTTGAGACCAAAAGAAGATCCGCTGCTGAGGACATATGCAGATGGTGAAAAAAAAATCTTAATCAACGACCGGCAGATAATGGTGGCAAAATATGTAGGTCACAGCTGGGACTGTATAGCCACGGGAAATACTCCATTCCTCATTAACCTTCGGACTCGAAGACAAATTTATTATTGATTTCTCATCAGCTTTCAATATCATACAACTTCATTTACTTATTGACAAAATAAAAGCATTGAAGATTAGTCCATATATGAATTTTTGACCCAGAGACCTCAGAGGGTAAGGGTAAATAATGTAATATCAAATGCACATATAGTGAACACAGGGGCGCCCCTGGGGACAGTGACATCGCCATTGTGGCTCATTTTGTACACCAATGATTTTCAATCAGAGTCCTTTTTGCTCCTTCACAAAGTTCGCTGATGATGGGGCTCTTATTGCCCTGCTCTCAGAGAGCTCAGTTGTTAATGATTCTTTCAAATAAATAAAACACATTTAAAAATACTGTGAAAATAATTTTTAATATTAAATTTTAAAAAACAACAAAGAAATGGTAATCGATTTTGAAGGGATAAGAAGGAAAACAATATTGTTTCTGTAGCTGGAGAGAACATTGAAATATTGCAAACTTTTAAATACCTTGATACTATCTTAGACAATAAATTAAATTTTACCGAAAGTACTGATTATTTCAGCAAAAAAGGGCAGCAAAGATTCCGATTACTTAGAAAAATTGTTCTCCTTTAATGTTAGTGAAAAGGTCTTGGCATATTTTTTTTATCATGCTCACATCTGCAGTATTTTAAGATTTAATATCACTGCCTGGTATGGCAGTCAAAATGCTGCTAGTATTGGCAAAAAACAAAACTCATTTGGGCAATTGTTTGAGAAAAACATTTATAAGAGAGCAAAAAAGATTTTAGAAATAAAAAATCACCTGAATCAGGATTTGTGATTTTACCATCTCAGAGCTGAGCTTTTGAGTTTCAAGATGAAATGAAAGGGAACTTTACTTTATTTCTATCAGACCCAATCTCAGATCAATTTGAAATTGTGTCCAATAATATCTTGTACCTGACAAAACAAGAAAAAAAATAAAAAATTACCAATTAGTTAATCAATTATTGATAATTCAATTCAACAAGGGAAAGAAATTGTACTTGGCAGATGGGGCACTATACTTTATAGCTATAAAACCTTATATTTTCATAAGCACTTAATAATAATAATAATAATAATAATCTTTATTGTCTGTATGGAAATTTGTCTTACAATTTTTGCATTACACCAAACAAAAAAACATTATAACTATAAGAAACCAAAGTGTACATTAACACCAGACTCACTCATAATTTACATGTGACAAAGTTTATACCAGATTGTTCTTATTTAATGATTTGATTGCCAGGGGAACAAAAGAGTGTTTGTGTCTGTTTGTCTTTGCTATCGGTGTCTTGTATCTCTTTTGTGATGGTACTCTATCCAGCTACAGTAACTGGCACAATGGTTAGTGTGTTGGTTTGATGAAGCCTGGGTATTCGCATTCCAGGTCTACTTTTTTTTAATATGGCAACCTTAACTCAAATACCCCCTTCTTTCTCCAAATTAATCGATAGAATTATGCTTAAGCCTCTTAAGACAGAGTATTTTAGCATGTCTTGTGCCAAAAAGACGGAGCACTATTTCCAGCCTTAACACTTCTCTTACAAATAAACTAATTACTTTACATACACAAAACTATAATATATTATTGCAGAGAAATGAATGAACTAATTTAATCTTATGGAATTTATCTGAAATATAAACATTTATTAAAATAAGCCAAGTTAATTTGCATAATTTATGCACATACAATTCCAAATAAAGTTTTTTCAAAACAGAACAGAATTATAAAGGTAAGAGTTTTTTAAGAAGTTTTAGGCTTGAATAAGCCCTAATACATGTCTTTAGAGAAACAAGGCACATTGAGACCCTTCAGACACTTCTATCACATTATTTTACTACTTTTCTCCCCCTCCCCCCCAGGTACTATGGAAACAAACACCTTCATTATTGTCACAGTAACAGTCACCCATTTATGACCCAGGGATAGTTTTTTTTAGCTGTTTGTTGGTCAGAAAGTTGGCATCATATTTATTAGTCTCCCTGACAAATGTTTGAACTAAATTGATAGTAGAAAAAGAGCATAAAACAGCCTATTGGGTGCTAATCCCTTGGTTCTCAAATGGGTCTTTTCTATCCAGCTACCCACCCATACCTCTAAACCATGTTACCAAGAATAGACATCGTCAAACCATACTAGATCTAGATCTAAGTGTAAACTTAGATCTAAAGCTTTCCTCAATTCTGCTCTTATTTTTATTAGGCTATCATTTTTAAATAAAATCAGAGTCAGTGAGTTAGCTTTCATCAATATCAACGGCTGACATGTTAAAATTTTCACCTCTCACTAACTTCAAAAAATCAATTTAAAAAAATTATTGCATTAAAACAGCGAAGGAAGCCGCCATTGCAGTCTACTAATGTGTAAAAATAGTAAGAACTAATCTGATTGGCTGATACAAACACTGGCTAGCCAATCCTTTGGTTGGAAACATCGCTGCCGATATATCGGCCGGCTCGTCTTTTTCGCCAAATAGCCTTGGGCCGATATATCGGCCGCGTCATCTTAAGAAGGTTAATATAAGCTTTGTTTTTGTTTTTTTTTTTAAAGTATTTTTTATATTTTTCTTGTTGCTCATTATCATTTGCTTATTTAAAACACAGGTATTAGCTGTGATGAATGGTACATGGACATAGATATGAGAATACACCATGCTCTTTCATTAGCTAGGAAACGTGGTTATGTTAAGCCCTTTGACAGAGGTACTTATATTAATAACATCTTCATATTCAGCCTATATTTCTGTCAGAAAATTTGTGATATTTAATTGGTTTAATGCCTTGATTTAATTACATTTATAGCCCTGAACCACATATCCCAGATTTAACATCTTGCCATAGGAATTTTGTAGGTGAATAATGCAATGAAAGCATTCCATTTGAATCTACAGCTTTTCTAAATACTCTTGCTGCCAGTCTGCTGTGACATTCAACCATACTTTTGGCAACATTAGTAAACACAGTAATTTTTCCTAAGGAAAAGAAAGATACTTTATGATGGATGAAACTTCTTTCACCAGTTCTATGCATGCTTCTCAAAGTCAATAACCCTTCTGCACTTTGAAATTAATATTTGTACCTTGACTATATAGCAAAAGTTGATCACTGTCAGTGTACTCAGATAACATTTTGAAAGCTGCTGCTCTCTCTTAGTTTTGAATGGAGATTTGTTTAACCCATATCCTCCACTCACCTTATACTTGTCTTTTGAGAAAGGCTGATGGCTTCAACCACATTCATCATCCAAAATGTTTACAATGTGAGCAACTTGATAGCTTTCCCTTACTGCTGATAGATTTAATCTCTTCTTGGTAAATATTTTTTCAATCCTAAATCTCTAGACATAGTCAAGCAATCTTTGTTTCAAGGCTCAAATCAAAATAGGCCACTATATTTGTTTATGTTCTTGGTTTAATAATGCAGCTTAATGTTAAGTACCTTACAAACAGCCACAGTTGGCTTATTATCATATCATGATCTACAAAAAAGTCAAGATCTATTGTCTTTTCTTGGAAGTTTCTACATTTCTACACTTTTCTTTGCCTCTCCTATTTTATTAACGGACATAAAGTTGAATGTTCCATCGATACCAAAACAACATGACTTAAAATGCAGAAATAATGCCTAACCCACAAACATGTGATGTCACTAGCTCAAGACAGGAAATATAAAAAAGCCAAAATAATTGTCAACCATGTCTCCACATAAACCTTGTGTTTTCTTACAGGCAAGAAATCATTTAAATATTGGAATATCATAAATTAGAAAACATCCAAGAAAGATTAAGAACCACATCTTAGGGAATGATAAATTTTACAACTTTTTGTTGATTTTCTACACTTTTTTACAGATGTTTCAGCAGGCCAGATAGCACCTCTAAATGGGTTGGATGTGACCCTCGTTCCATATTTTGGGCATCCCTGATCTTTCAGTATTAGGTTATAAGCTCGGAGGTTGTATGCTAGGAACTAGAAACATAACAGTAGATTCTCCCCTCACCTCCAGTTTGTAAACTAAAGCTGGTTTACTTTCTTGGCTAAACATCTGCTCATGGTGCTCCCACAATAGAAATGAGTCTATCCATAACTTAAATAGCTGAGGAAGGATAGGGTGGAAAAATCATTTCATTTAGCTTTGACACTTCATGCACTTCTGATACTGATTATTAGACCAAATCTTTCATAGGGATAGAGCCTCCTTTGATAAATATTCTTGATTGTTTATTTAAATTAAACTTGACTCAAAACACTATGTATATACATAAAAAGATCTACCATTGAAAATAAATTTCATACAAACATTTGTTCCCCAGCAATTCTAGTAACAGGCCAGCAGTCTGGACCTGGATCTACAAATACTGTCCGAAGCATTATCATACCAAAGGAACATGACAAACCTCACTATCTGAACATTCCAAACACAAAGGAACATTTAGGAATCTCCGGTGATGAGAGGGAAGAAGAAAGTTACAGTGATGGTGAAACTTCGGACACAGAACAAGTGAAATTCCATTGAAATATATTTACGTACATTTTATCACTAACAAAAATTTTGATTAAAATGAATGTTTTTCTGGCTCCCTAAAACAGCATCTGGTTTTGAAACTAGTATTGATGTTAAGTGGTTCTTTTTGTTTTGTTTTAGATATTATCTCTTAGTTATGTGTGCATGCCACAGCCCAGACTTAAAGTTTTATTTTATTTTTCATTTCTCCACAAAATTTATCTTACAAATCGATACAAAATTCTTTGAATTAATGGCTATGGTAGATGCAGGTTAAGGCCAAGAACTGCACAAAGGGAAAATAAATTATACAGAAATGTTATTCCTTAGTCATGTGACCATTATTTTTTATTTTTGTATTTATTATTATTATTATATTTTGTGTGTGATTTTAAAAAAGAAAAAAAAATTATAAGTTAAAAAAAAGTGTACTCTGGACTTAAGGTTAAATTTTTTTTTTTTCAAAGTATTAAGCATTTTTGGATTGTATTTCTTTCTGTGTTCCTTCATTTTATATACTTGTGATATTGCTAATGAAAGCAGACATGTATGTAATCACACATTATTTTTTGGTACTTTATACTATAATCTTTATTAATAAGCAAATAATTTATATCTAATTTTACAAACTTTTTCAGAGTTTCTATATATTTAGTTATGTATGCATTTCTAATCCCTGTATCAGTTAACAATGGCTATGCTTGCCCTGGGTGTGGCAAAATATGTAGGTCACAACTGGGGCTGCGAAGACAAGCCTTATTATTATTATTAGTTAACAAAAATATTTTGTTCTTTTTTTCTCAAATAAAATAGTTTAAGTTTATATTTTTTCAAAATTTCAACCACTTTTTTTGTTTTTAAATGAATAGATCAACAAACTGTTGTTCAATAAAAGCCTTGATTTACTATAATTTTTTATATATTTACAGAGTCGGTGGATATGATAGATGCAGGTTAAGGCATAGGGATTTTCTGTAGGTTTCAAACTAAATATGATCAGCATGGTCTCATTTAATGCATATTGAATGCAAGTTTTTGCACTGAGCTTTTGATGTCATTACAGGCTATACATGTCTCTTTTTCCCCCCTTATTTTTCTCTTTCTCATTAAAAGCAACCCTTGTGTGTCTTGTTTTCTAGATTCCAAATGTGTCCATGTAACTTGTTTCAGTTTAATAAATTTAGGAATAGAAAGTGTGTCACGTAATTGTTGTATGATATCATTTCTAATATATTCAAAAATAAAACCCTAATTCTACTAAAGCCCTCTAGAAGGCAGGAATTCAATTACATTTTCAATTTGTGTGCACATTTGTTTAACATTTTTAAAGCTGCTAAAAATTACAAATGTTTTTCATTAGTTCTTCTTAAGGAGTGCAAGTGACAGTCAACAAGAGTTCAATAAATGTGTTGAAAGTAAATTGAAAATAGTTATTTATTTTGAACATATACTTTGACTCAAAAGCTGTAGTAACTTAGCTCTAGTGATGATTAGTGATGAATGTAGTACATCCTTGTATCATTAAATCATGTAGCTTACAAATACAAAAACATTGCCGCCCAAAATATATGATCTTTTGTATAATACAATTTTTGCAGATGACTTCCATGTCTCACATGCTTTCGTTTCTGTTGGAATGAAAATGGTGAAAAGTTGGTGGATTTTTGTCTCAAGTTCAATAGCTTGTTTTGTCCAAACAGGCTGCATCCTTTGGAAAATGTTCCCTGCCTTTCCTATTCAGCACACTACGTCATGGTAGGTATCCTCATCATTTGTTATGATGCTGCCAAGGTTTGTGAACTTATCCAACTTACCAATTCTGAGGGGAGCATCCCACAGGCCCAATTTTAGTTTTATCCAAGTTTATGCGGAGGCCAATGTTGGGTGCCTTTCTATCTAGGCTCTGTCATTTCTTGTATGCATTTACTTGTGGATCTGAGCAGTGCAACGTCAGCAACGAAGTCTGAGTCTGTCCTTCGGTTCTGTTTACGCCAAGGAACACCAAAGGCAGTCTTATTCATTGCTTTCCTCATTATGGAGTCGATAGCTAGGAGGAAGAGGAAGGGAGATGCACCCCTGTCTCACCCCTGTCTCGATGCTAAAAACTCTGTTCCTTTTTCTTTTTCAATGCAGCAGCTAGATTGATTGTATAGGTGCCATAGAATGTGGACACATTTTCAGGGATGCCGTATTTTCTATTTCAATGGTGATTCTAGATGGACACTATCAAACTCCTTATTATAGTCTATGAAGCTGATCATTAGCCAATGTTGGTATTCGAGACTTTGTTCTATGATATATCTGCACCGCACATGATCTGCCTCATCGGAAGCCTGCTTGCTCTTCTCTGAGTCTCTCGTCTACAGACTGTTGAAGTGGTTTCAACAGAACAATGCTGAAAACTTTGCCAGGGACAGAGAGCAGGGTAATGCCTATCCAGTTGTTGCAATAGCCAAGTTGCCCTTTTTAGGAAGCTTTACAATGACTCATTTTTGCCAGACCTCTGAGATATCACATAAATTAATATAAAATCAACCAATTTGTTAATAAATTAGCTGTAATTAATTAATTTTGTTTCTATAGAGAATATAACGAAAAAATGTACTAAGCTAAGAGTAGATAAGATGTACACTAACATTTTTAAACTAACAGTTAACAATATTTAAATGTTAATGTAAGGTTATATCAGAGAATGTATGTTAAAGTAAAGATTGTATTAAAGGCTGTATGCTAATTAATCAATTTTAAGAAAAAAATTGTAATGGATTTAGTAATTAAAATTGTCTTGATTTAGCATTTTTACAAATGATTTTTCTTTCTACAAAACTACAGTGACTTACATCAGTGACCCGCAAATGATTGTAAAAGTTTAAGACTAAAAAGTCTAAAATTGTAAATAGTAAAAAACAAAAGATAATAACAAAGCTTATATAAAAAAGCACTAAAGTAGAAAATTTATTTTTAAAAAAGCGTTGGGTGTGAATTTCCCTTAAATCCTTGTAAACACACTTTAAGTTTTTAGTGTGTTTTACGTATAAGGATTGTTTTTTAAAAAAAATGTGTTTTTACTATTTATTATTTGTGCTAGTGACTTAGTTGAACAATTTGTCACATTGAATCATTTCATAGTGACTTAGTTGAACACTTTGTCACCTAGACTCAGTTCTTAGTGACTTAGTTGAACACTTTCACCTAGACTCAGTTCTTTTTTTCTAACCCCTTGATTTCATCACATTGATTCATTTATGAGTGACAACAGAGTTTAAAACCCAACACTGAAATGTTGTTATTTTGATTAGAAATCTTGTTATTTGTTACAACTGTTAATGTTTGTTGATGTCATTCAAATCTTAATACAAAAAAAAAAATTTCAACTCCAGTGATCAAACACCAACTATTTGAACAATTCATTTTCTTGAGTTTTGTTTGGTTTAAAAATTATTAACTTACAAGTTTTTTCTTCACTTCCTTATTCTACTATTGAACCAACTGAACTATATACTGAACTATACACTGAATCCGATCTTTTTTTTTTCTTTTAATGTCAATACAAATGTTGATTTATTTTTCAGAATTTTTTCTTTATTGTGCTTATTACTCATTGTTGGTGTAGAATTATTGTCCAATCTCCTTATACTTTATAGCCACTCTATTTGGTAGCATGCACACCTAGAGTGTTGTAACTAGGAATTCTGTAATAAGTTTTTTTTTTGGTCGTTCTGATGCTATTGTTTTTGTCTTCATTGAGTTTGTCACATCTGACCAAATGGTTTCTCTAACAGATTTGGACTGAAAAAATGTTTGGGCTTGTTGTTTTTAAATCAATGTTTGTGCTAGTCCTTTATTACATGTGCACACTCTGCAGGCCTGAATCAGGACATCCATTAAGGAAACTCTTGGTTTGCAGTCTATTCAATTCTTAATTTCATTCTGATTTTCTAGTTTTATTTTTTAATATTTTATCATTCGTCCTTAGACAAATTTACATTATTGTTTCGGTTTCTTTTTTATTTCATATTTTATTTTAAAAAGATCTTTTTTTTATATCTTACCTTTACCTTTACCTATCCCTTAGTCCAGTGGTCTTCAACGGGGGCGCTTTCAAGATTTGGGGGGGTGTTTGGAGCCAAAGGGGCAGTAGGGGGGCGCTGGGGGAAAGAAGAAACTTAAGGTGCACTGAAACAAAAGAAATTTAAAGCTGCAAACTATATATAGACAAGTTATAGTAAGCTTGCAAGACCGCACTACAAACAGCGATGTCCTTGCGAACGCCGGTATGGTCAGTATAGAGGGACTTCTTTTGGTCCAACAGTTACGCTGGGTAGGGCACGTATCCCGTATGGGAGACGAACGTATGTCAAAGGCAGTCTTTTTTGGTGAGCTAAAAGGTGGTCGACTTAAGGGGCGCCCAACGGAAACGCTTCAAAGACCAGCTAGGAGTCATCTTTCCTTGGCTGACATAGAAGAGAGCACCTGGTTGCATGCGGCCTCAGAACGAAACAGCTGGAGGTCATTCACGAAGGCCGCGGGATACACATTTGAGACCAAAGGAAAATCTAAATCGACCACCTGTGGACAATGGTTATTCTTGCCCTGGATGTGGCAAAATTTGTTAGTCACAGCTGGGACTGCGCAGCTACGGGAAATACTGCATTCCTCACTGATCTTCGGACTCGAAGACTAGCCTTATTAGTTAGTTGGGTTGCGCACTTTATTAGACCGACAGTGAACAAACATTTTATAGTGACGACATAGACTTTGGGTTAGAGATTAGAATATAGAATAGACTTTAAGAAAATCAGTTACTGCTAGACTCTTGAGGGGTAAACATCGCTGTTAGTGACGGACTAGACTGTGGTCCATTCTGTATTAAACGTTATTGAAGTTTCATCTTGAGTGAACTTAGTCATTGAGTCTGTGTACCTGTTACATTCTTGTGGCGGATGTCATTGAGTCTGTGTTCCTGTTTGGTACCTGTTACATTCTTGTGGCGGATGTCATAATAAAGAAACTCGTAGTTGTAATACACTCAACAAGGTACGCATGCACTAAGTATGATTTAACATCGTTAGAAATACTTCAACTACATCTGATTTACACATGCATCCGTTAGAAATGTCATATTGTTAAGAGTTTTAGTGAATTGCCACTGGATAAAAAGTTTTCCAATGTTCTACTTTGAATGACGGCATTTTCAGATGAGGTTTCAGATGAGGTTATGAAATTAAGTCGGCTTCACGAACATAGCAATATCCAAAAATAATTTAAGAATAATTGTAAAAGTCTAAAATTAAAACAATATTTAAAAAAAGGAAACCGGCAAAGCAGGGCATGTTTTAGTGGCTTCTTAGAAAAATGCATAGATTTTTTTGTCTTATGATATTGTTACAAATGAACAGTGACAGGTAGAAGTCACTACGTGTGACCCGGGCGAGATGACACAGCAGCCAGTGTTCTCTGGAATCTAGGCGTATAAACAAAGATAGGATGTGACGTATCCTCACGTGTTGATCCAGACGATACTAGCAGTTGTTTGTGCAACATTGGAGGAGCGATTAGGGACTATATAAACCAGAGAGTTAATGTGAAAAGTCCGTCGTCGTTACTGTTGTATACTGTGTGAGACAGTAGAAAAGAAGTCTACGACTCGATGCAAGTTAACTAGGTTAGAGTTAACTGGAGTGGACTACTCTCGTTAAAGCAAACTACAGTGGACTTGAGCCGTTACAGTCAATGTAAGACGTGTACGGCTCTGATTCGGTAGAGTTGAGTACGACTTGGTTCAGCTGTGGGAGAGCTGGAGCGAAACAGGGAAGTGTGTCGGCGGTCTGTCCTGTGTTCTGTTCTGAAGTAGGACTCTTAAGAGCTTAAGACATTACTCCCTGTGACTTGATAGCGGAAGTCTAACTATTTGTTGATGCTTATAATAAATACATTCATCGTTTATTATTGCCTCCTATCTGTTCGTTGAGTTGCCTGCCTTAGAGTTACAACAATATTGTTTGAAAATTGATTAAAACTAAAATAATTTTTTTAAACATATGTTACACAAAAAGACTTTTTTTTTCTGTTAGAGATGAAATTTTATTTCAAAATTGTCTAGTTATGTTGCTTATGACGATATATAGGGAACCATCAGTGGTTGGACAGTGGCTTCATAAGTAATATAAAATAAAGAACAGATCTATTCACTATTCACCTTGTGAGTTATGATACACAGGCAACATCTTAAGAAAAGTTTTGCCCGAAATTTCATTTCTATTTGAATCTAATTATAAAAATTGTAAATAACATAAAAACCCATGCTGAAAATAATCTCATCTTTCAACATCTTTGTGAAACAAATAATGACAAAGATGCTAGACTCTTGTTGTAAACTGAAGTTCGCTGGATTTCGAAAGGGGTTTGTTATTGCTCGTTTTGTTCAACGGTTGGCGGTGACTTAAAGCTAGCGAAAAAATGGATTTACATGGTAGGCATCTAACGCAAATGAATGAAACTAACCTTCGAATGCAAGGAAAGTAATGCACTTTCATTGATTATATCATTTTTCTTTTATTAAGATATTTGAAAGAGTTTTAAAATCTCACATAAGTTGTTTGTTGACAAATTAATTACTGCCTAAGGACATCGATATCTATGCAATTCACATAACAATGCTCTATGAAGAAATGACGATTCGCTTCTAGGATGGAAATAAATTTTAAAAAATTAAATATAAATGACAATTATTAACCATCTGTTACCAATATTCAAATAGAGTTACAAGAAAAAATAGATTTACAAAATTATGTCTTCAATAAAAAGAATGTTAACATAGGAGGCACAACAGAGATTTTGCTGCATTTGAATGTTTCAGTAAAATTCCAAAACTGTGTTCTAAAATGGGATTATTTTTTAGCTTTTCCTTGAACATATATAGTATACCTAGATTTAGTGCTAACAAACTAATAAGCAAAATAAATAAGCAAAGAAATAGACTGTATGTAGCCACTAGAGGAGACCTTCGCCTTGCTTTGGCTAATTTAAAGCTTAAAATTTCTAATATTGTCAGACTGCAGGAGGCACAAAGGTTCCCGTTAGCTTAATTTCATTTTGTAGTGAATTCAGCAATAATAATGTTTATATTAAAAATAAAAATAAATTTACAATTAAACCTGAAATAGACATATTTAATATATCTAGACTGGACATGGAGACTTTTTTACACTACAAAAAAATGTGAAAATTTTTTTAGAATGCTATGGATGAATTTGACAAAGAGGAACACTTAAACTCAATAAATGTGTTGAACATCAATAAGGACAGAATGACATCTCTATTCATGATAAATGGTCAACAAATAAGATTTCAACTGGACACAGGAGCTGATGTTAACATTATATGTAAGAAATATGTAAAAAAGACCCAAATTAAGAAGACTGTTCAAACATTAACAATGTGGAATAATTCCAAGTTAAAAACAGAGGGCACTGCTAACTTAATAATAACTTATCCTAAAAACAAAAAGAAATATTTGGTAACATTCACAGTTGTAGAGAACCACTACCAATGCTTATTAGGCCGTAAAACATGCCCAAAGTTTAAGTCTGATCACATTAAATGAAGATTCATATCACAAGTAAACACTATTGATTGTCATCTGGGAGATTTAGGTGAAACATCATTAACTATCAATGAGAACATAGCTCCGGTGGTATCACCTTGTCGTAATATACCATTTGCATTTCAAAAGAAAGTGGAAGCAGAAATAGAGACATCAGTAAAAAGGAAAATATTAATTCCTGTAAATGAACCAACAGATTGGGTCAGCCAGATGGCTGTGGTTCAAAAGCCAAATGGGGATTTAAGGATCTGCATTGACCCAAGACATCTTAACACTGCTTTATAAAGAGAACATTTTAAGTTACCAACTTTGGAAGCTGTAATGCCACAGTTCCTAAATGCTAAAATATTCTCTAAATTAAATGTAAAGGAGGCTTACTGGCATGTAAGTCTAGATGAAAAGTCTAGTCTACTAACAACCATGATCACACCTTATGGGCGGTACAGATTGTCAAGACTTCCTTTTGGACTAAGTGTAAGTGGAGAAATATTCCAGAAGAAGTTAACAGAAGCATTGTTGGGATTAGAAGGATGCATTAATGTGGCTGATGATATCGTGATTGTGGGATGTGGTCAGTCCAAAGAAGAAGCAGAAAAAGATCACTCTGACAAACTGAAGAGATTAAGAGAGAGATGCAAAGAGAAGTGCATTAAATTAAATGAAACAAAAACAGTAGAGAAACAAGACCAGATAAGTTTCATGGGACACTGCATTAGTGTGCAAGGCATAAAGCCTGACATAAAGAAGATCAAAGCTATTCTGGAAATGAAGAAACCAGAAAATAGCCAGGAAGCGAGAAAATTATGTGGAATGGTGCAGTATTTGTCAAAATTTTTGAACAATCTAGCCGAAGTGTCTCAACCATTAAGAGAACTAACAAAGAAAGATTGCAATTTTAGATGGACTGAAAAATGTGAAGAGGCATTTAACAAGATAAAAACAATGATTACAAATACTCCAGTCCTTATATTCTACAACCCTGACAAGAAACTTGAAATACAAGTGGACAGTAGTCAACATGGACTTGGAGTTGTACTAATGCAAGAAGGACAACCATTAGAATTTGCCTCTAGAGCATTGACACCAACTGAAAAACGGTGGGCTCAGATTGAAAAAGAACAACTTGCCGTTGTTTTTGGGCTAGAAAGATTTAATCAATATACTTTTGGAAGACATGTTATAATAATTAATGATCATAAGCCACTTGCAAACATCTTAAAAAAGCCTCTAAACCAGGCTCCAAGAAGATTACAAAACTTGATGTTGAGGAGCAATCGTTATGACTTCTCATTTCAGTGGGTAGAAGGAAACAGTTTACACATTGCAGACACATTATCACGACTGTGCAATCAAGAGGAGAAGCAAGATAAAGTTTTTAACATATGCCAGACACAAGTTGTGGACATACCGGATTCGTTATTAGAAAGAATAAAACAAGAAACAGACTAAGATGACACATTAAGTAAATTATCATAGCAAATTATGAATGGATGGCCTCAAAGAAAACAAGATTTAGACAACAGGATAAAACCATATTTTGATTTTGTTGATACTTTGGGACTTAGTAATGGAGTAATTTTGAAAGGAGAAAGGGTAGTAGGCGTCAAGAAATAAAAAAAAAAAAACCTGCACTCAGCACACATTGCATATGATGGAATGATGAGGAGGGCCCGACAGACGATGTTCTGGCCAGGCATGGCTGATGAAATAAAGTAGATGGCAGAGACATGCACTGCTTGTCAAGAAAGAAAACCTATGAACCAGAGAGAAACACTTATACAACATGATGAAGGAAATGTACCATGGGAAAAAGTTGGAGCTGACCTGATGGAAGTGGATGGAAAACAGTATCTAATTACTGTTGACTATTACTCTAATTTTATTGAGTTTGGATTATCTTTTAACAACAACATCACAAGATGTGATTAGAAAATTGAAAGGACAATTTGCTCGTTTTGGTGCTCCAAAAATGTCAATAACAGATGGCGGTCTACAATTTAGTTCAAATGAGTTTTTGAGATTCACAAGGCGATGGAACATCAATCACATCAGATCAGATCCTGGTTATCCGAGAACAAATGGGAAGGCGGAAGCTGCTGTAAAGATAATGAAGAATTTAATACTGAAAACTAAACACAATGGTGATGATCCATATGAAGCTTTACTGGAACTCAGAAATACACCTCGGCAATGTACCGGACTTAGCCCAGCTGAAATGTGTCTCAAAAGAAGTCCTCGGACATTGATTCCCAGCACTTCAAAGTGTTTAAATGAACATGGTGTAGCTGAGAAGAAAGAGAATTACAAACAACAAGTAAAAAGACAATATGATAAGCAAGCTCGGGATTTACCAAAACTTCATCTAGGGCAAACTATTTATTACCAAAACCCAGGTCAAACAGGATGGTATCCTGGAATGATCAGGGAACAACTATCAACAAGATCTTATAAGATCAAGGGAGATAATGGAGGACTATACATACCAACAGATTTCATATTAGGCCAAGGAAAACTATTTTGAAAAACACTGACACTGATGTCTATGATGGGAATGTCTTGGATGATAATGATGATAATGAAAGGCCAGATTTCTCTGATAACAGTTCTCAGCATGCATCGCAGTCCGAAGTAGTTTCTCATGTACCAGGCAATACTTGTGATAGAAATAAGCCGGCAAGAATTAGCACTCGAGAAACAAATAGACCTGTGTGGCATAGGGATTATGATATGTACTAAGAATTTTTATGACAATATTAACATTCATGTTGAAATATTTATTCTATATGTGACACACTCTCACTTTGAAATTTATTGTTATTTTTAGTTGTTATAATATTCGTTCATGTTAATCAACAAATCAGATTTTTTTTGTGTAATCACAGCAAATTATTTGAAAGAATTTTTGTATAATGATAATATTGGTATTGCCTTCGATTCCGAAGAATACGACTGAGTGCAGTGTCTCACATAACTACGCAAACCCAGTTTCGACCTGCTTATTTTCTAGAAATTTGTGCAGACGGTCTATTTAAATTTTCTTTCCGTCTTTTGCGCCTGTCTTCAAGAATGACTTTTCTTTGAGTCTCAAATGTTTGTTCCGCTGCTTTTGTGAGAGCTCTCCTACTGTCTCTCTCAGAGGCCATCTGCTGCCAGAGAATGCTGCCAGATACTTTTCTCTATCCCAGTAAGGGCATCTTTATAGCGCTTATGGGAGCACCTCTGTAACTCCGTCATACTCTAAGGTCATCAAAAAAGATCGCCTTTGGCATGCGGTCGTCTCCTATGCGGCATACAAAGGGAATAGATAGATGAGAGATTTTGTTCCAATTTGTCTTCTCACGCTACTTTATACGTGTTTTTCTTAGAGGGGGGGGGTGGCGCTGGCGGATTTTTTAAAATAAAAAATACGAAAAGGGGGTGTAAGGCAAAAAAAGGTTGACGACCACTGCGCCTTAGTTTGTTGGACCGTTGGGCACCAAACAAGACTCGTTGACCGTCTTTCTCCATTCCTCCCTGTCTTTTGACCTAGTTAGAACCTCTTTCAATGGCAGGCCCGTCCATTCTTTTATGTTGTCCTCCCATCGCTTTCCCTGTCTGCCTCTTCTTCTTTTCCTGGTACTATTCCCTGAAGGAAGGTCTTTGCTAAATGAAAATCTCTACACCGACTTATATTTCATTAACTATAAAGTTGTTCTGGAAATTGTTATGTTAACAATAAATTATGTCGAATGATTGTTGAAATCACACCATTGACTTACATTACACTTATATTCTTAAACAATATAGTTTAATTATCGATATCAAATTGTTCGGTATTTTCAACTAAAAAACAAATGTATGTCAAATGCCTTTAAAAAAAATATCGAAAATAGGTTGTTCAGGATTTTATGATAATTTAAAAGTAATTTACTTTAAATGATTATTGAAAATATATCTTTAACGGCCCCCGCAAGGGGAAAAGCCGCTATTAGGTTTGTTAGACTTATTTTACATTTAATTTTATTGCTGAAACATAACAAAAGTTTTTTAATCGTTAAAGAATGTTCCGGATTTTGTTTTGAAAATGAAATCGACCTACGTTGTATTAATTTTCTTACAAATCCTCGCCAAAGTTATTCCGAATTTTAGATGAAAAATCAACTAACGCCAAATAACTGTTTGAAATCCTTTTTCTTCTAAATAAAACAAATAATCTTCTTCTCATTTACGAAAATCGGTTGTTTCGGATTTTTTGATGAAAAACATTTTAACTCTATTTATTTAAAATCGCACTACTATCTTTCACTACATTAAATTTTCTAGCTTAAACGTTACAAAATCTAATTTTATGTTTATGATTTTTAAGGAAAACAACTTCTTAACACCAAAGTATGGTATGAAAATCTCTCCACGAGGTTATGGTAGATATAATTTGTATATTAGATCATCCCAAAAAATTAATTAACGGTATTTGATTTATCTGAGATTCTCTCTCTCTCTCTCTCTCTCTCTCTCTCTCTCTATATATATATATATATATATATATATATATATATACTGTTGCAATGTTTTGGAAGGAAAATTAAAGGATAATCAGATTTCAATAGCTTTTAGTCTTCTTTTTTTTCGCTATAAACATGATGAACAGACAAAGTGACAGACAAAACGCACAGAAAATGCGGTTGACGTGTGACGTCATGGAATTTTTTTCTTTTGATATCATATGGAAAGAATTCTTTAAATGAAATGTTAATAAGAACTCGGTGCACTAAAGTTTATGAAACCACGCCAACGTTCTCGTATCTAGGCTTTTTTATTTTACGTAAATCTGATCTAAATTATATCCAAATTATTCCAAATTTAGATCTAGGAGATATATATATCTTAAGAACGCCAACCTAGATGATGAAGTAGACTTCCGTGTTGCGCGTGCCAGTTCTGCTTTTAGCAGACTTCAAAGATAAGTTTGGCAACGGAGAGGACTCAGCATAACCACAAAACTGTAAGTCTACAATGCTGCAGATCTCCCTTAATTCTTATATGCATCAGAGTCCTGGACCCTATATACCCACCACATCCAAAAGTTAAACTCCTTCCACCTACGCTGTCTAAGGAGTATCCATAAGGTGCGTTGGTCCGACCACATACCGCAACAGAAATCTTAAAGCTGTACGGCATGTACAGTATCAATGTGACAGTAAAAAGGTCCCAACCTCCTTGGGCAGGACATGTAGTTCCAGACAATCGCCTTCCCAAACAACTTCTGCACGGGCAGGAAAACGCTCCCAAGGAGGTCAATACAAGCACTATAAGGACACTCTCAAGAGCTCCTTCAAGGAATGCGATATCGACATCCACGGCTGGGAAGCACTAGCTCTCGATCGCTCCTCATAGCGTGAAGCTGTAAGTCTCGGAGTTTCGAGCTTTGAAGCAAGAAGAACAAATAAAAAGCTGAGATGCAACTGACTTAGCCTACCCATGCCACGTATGCGGCCGGCTTTTTAAAGCAAGGATTGGACTTTACAGTCGTCTTCGAGTCCACAAAGGAGGAGCTATATATATATATATCTTAAGCGTGCTTAATCAGAAGTTTAGCTTAGGTAGATCTTCATCCTTATGCTAGTTCCATTTAAATGAAAATGCCAATAGCTCTGTTGGTAACTGTGCTGGGACATCGAGCAGACGTTGCCGAAGTACAAGCTCGATGCCTGTTTTTTTTCTATTTTCTTTTCATTACAAAACAATGCCAAAAGATTATCTAAAATAGCTCGTCTGACGTATTGTTGTCATGCCGAAATGTGTAATATATCTCTTTATCAATAATAGGCAATTAGTTTTTTTATTTAGCGGACTGGCCTAATTATTTCAACGGTTCTGAGTTCATAGCTGCTCGCTGCCATCCCCTTCTTCCAGCGGAAGGTTTGATTTATATTTATGATTTATATTATCTTTAACTTAGGAGGAACATCCGAAGCATGTAAAATATTTACGGAAAAAACATTTTTCCAACGCCAAACGAGTCTTTAAAACATTATTTCTTATGACAATCAAAACAAAAGCACGTCTTGGATATTCCTTGCAAATAGGCGGATCCTATAAGGATCCGACGGAGGCCGCCTCTGATCTTGTGTGATAACAAACTCTCTTTGTAATCTTTTGTTGTTGTTGTTGTTTTCATTTGTCTGAATCTAAAATTCGACTTTCTCGGCCATTAAGATCTGACTCACCTAATGTCTCTCTTGAGTTGTAACATAAATACTCCTTGAGTTTTATTGAATGTAGAACTTCTAAAAGTGTGTGGCTGAGAATGAGAGCTTTCTATTAGAGGATGCCAAAAAATGTGCACTATTATTGTAATGCCCTGGCTGTTCCACTGATTGTATCAGACGTGGTTGTTGAGGAGAGCCGTTTTACTGTCTACAAAAGACGTGTTTGTATTTTGTGTGTGTGTGTGTAAGGGGATATGATGCAGACAGACGAGAAAACTACAACTTGTACGAAATTTTATGCAAATATGTTTGATAGTTAAAGAGATCTGTTAGGTACATAACATGATTAGTATTTGGTAAATATTTACACAATTTATATATATTCCTAAAATACACTTATAAAACTGGAAAGTATCTTGACACTTAACATAATAGTTCCTTATACTTCTTTTTTGGAGTTCTTAAATGGGCTGTCGATAAATCAAATTATATATATCGTAGAGACTACTCAATCAGTGAAAAAGCGACGTTGCTTCCAGGCATTGTTCAGTTGGATTGGACATGTCTTTTTCTCTCAGAGTTCTCCTAGGATGTTATTGATCAGATTGTAAAAATAGGATCAACGAATAGCTAAAAGACATAGTGCAACCCTCCATTGCATTGTTAGTTCGAGAAAATTGTACTACATATGAAAAGTTCTTCAGCCTCTTGGCACGATATCTATTTCCTGTAGTTCACATTTTAGAGGTAGTATTTAGCTTTATTAGGAGACAAGAGACTTGTAGATGTGGTATTGGAGGTTATTTATTAATTATACAAAAAGAGATTGTTTCCCAAAGATTCTCTTAAATGGTCGACCATCTCCATAACTTTTCTACATCAGTGGTGCACGAGCTTCAACTTAAGGCTATAAACATTTCTTACATGCTTGTTGCAGATTTCCTCATCGATATAACTGGTCGAGACTCTATTAGGCACTTTCAGAAGACGTTTCTGGGGGAAGTAACTCAACAGAGAACTATGCCCCTAAACCCATAGACTCGCGAGATTGACATCACAGACACTCATAGAAAGAACTAGATATACCACACGGTTTAATAAACTTAATTACACAGGTTTAGTCTTACAACTCAATTATTTTTTTAAATAGAAAGTTCTAGAAAACCGTAGGCCGGAGACTTGATTCCTCTTTAGTCTTTCTACAGTATATGATATCAACAAATATGTTCATCAATTTTCTATTAGAAATTACTGGACGAGCCGATGACTAAAACAAAGTACCACATATAATTTCCTTAGATAAACAAATAAAAGTCTGACTTATATACTTCATCTGACGGTGAGAGAATAAAAACAAAAATAAGAAACTGAATAATTTTGGTAATAGTGAATATGAGGCAAGTCAATAAAAGTACCATTGTAGTTCTTGGCGACCACTAAATTTTACTTTGGGATGAGATTTGTTTGCGGGCACGAAGAGTATAAACAACTTTGACTGAAAAAATGTACTATATTATATATTATTGTTGTAATATTTATAGTAGGTCGAGAAGGCTTAAAACAGTCGCAATAAAACAACAGCTATAGGGCAACAGTAATAACTGCGGCAGACAGGCAGTAATAACTGCGGCAGACAGTTAGGCAGCAGTAAAAGCAGTTAGGCAGACAGGCAGTAATAACCGTGGCAGACAGTTAGGCTGGAATTATAGCTTAAAAGCTTACGCCACAACACATGTTGGGCCAGACAATAATAAACATAAATCTAGATTTGGTTTAACAAAGCCGCCATCATGGAGCGTTGAGTAGGACGCAGCCATCTTCTACATTAAAAATTAATATCGGCAACATGCCTACTTGTTAGAACCGTTATCCTAACAATATTATAATATTAAATAAAAATACTTTTAGAAGACATAAAATATTTACAAATAGACAAACAATAGAAAAACAATAAGGGGGATCATTAAGGATGGCTAAAAGGGGTGACGCTACACAAGTCTACGGAACTTCCGTTCCATCAGAGGTAATCATGGCTAATTAACTAGCCAGTGATGCCACTACACTAATCAGTCTGCATCTAGACTATATCAATAGATGTAGATCTAGAAAAAATTAATACAAATACGAACTAAAGAAAGTAAAAATAAAAACATTTTCCAACTTACAGGCGGTTCCAGCTGAAATTATAGAACACACAATTAGCTTTATACAGGCACCACTGTCAGCACTGACCACTGGTCGAAACAATAGAGGCTTAACGTAATTCCGGAGCTAGCTTAACTGGTCAGCGCGAACATATAGGAGAGCGTGACGTCACGCTAATTATCTAAAACTAAACTGGACTACCGATTTCCCTAATTTGTAACTATCCGTACACAACAATAAAATCTAGCAAATTACTAAAGACACGGACTACACAACATTATATACCAAATTAAACAGCATTAAAAAGAGAAACTTAAAATTTAAATCCTACAAAAATACAAAAAGGAAGATAAAAAGTTATTTCTATTCTAAACTCATCTGGGGGCTCTATACCGTTTACAGACCTGCACATAAACTGATATTAAAAAATAACAACCAATCCAAAGCTAATGCCAAAGACAAAAATAAGCAGAACTAACCAGGGACAAAAAAATAGGAACTAACATCCACAACTCTAAGGCTAGTTAATCTATTTTAAAAACTAATTTTCCTCTACGAGTAAAACACAAATAGCAGAAAAAGACTAAAACTAGCAGAAAGTTATAAATAGCGGAAACTACAAAATACTCAGCACTGAACTATAAAATTTAAAAAGGACACTAAACTACAAACATCAAAGCCCTGGCCTATATACATAATATAAATTAGATAAAACTAGGTCAAAAATTAGATCTAGGAGCGCCAGCTCATACAAACGCGACATGAAGCTCTTCAAAATCGACACTAGCAGCTGGGAAGAGGTGGCACTGGATAGATCCACATGGAGAGAAAGCATAAAGGAAGGGTCAAAGATTGCAGATGTCATACACAACAGAAGCAGAAAGAAAGGTGAAAATGCAACGGCGCCTGGTGATTACATATGCCCAACCTGCGATCGCAGCTGTGTATCAAGAATATAAGTATTTTAAAATTATGGCTAATGCTATAATATCCGTAAATAACTTGTGAAATAAAATTCTTGAATATATAGATAAGGCTTAAAAGCATCATGACACAATAACCATAGCAGGACTTTATTTTAAAGTTTAAAGGCTGGTGATAAGATGTAACCATCTTCTTTTTTTGAAATAACGTCTGTATTATATAAGATAAGATAATAAGGCGTGTCTTCGAGTCAGAAGATAAGTGAGGAATGCAGTATTTCCCATGGCTGCGCAGCCCCCACTGTGACCTACATATTTTACCACATCCAGGACAAGCATAACCATTGTCCGCAGGTGGTCGATTTAGATTTTCTTTTCGCCGTCTGCGTTTGTCCTCGGCAGCGGATTTTCTTTTGGTCTCAAATGTGTATCCCGCGGCCTTCATGAGTGACCTCCAGCTGTCTCATTCTGAGGCCGCATGCAACCAGATACTGTCTTCTATGTCAGCCAAGGAAAGTTGACTCCCAAGCTAGTCTTTGAAGCGTTTCCGTGGGGCGCCTCTGTTACGTCGACCACCTTTCAGCTCACCAAAAAAGACTGCCTTTGGCTTACGTTCGTCTCCCATACGGGACACGTGCCCTAGCCAGCGTAATCGTCTGACCATAAAGATGTCCCTCTATACTGTCCATACCGGCGTTCGCAAGGACATAGCTGCTTATAGAGCGGTCCATGATGGAGCGCAAACATCTTTGGTGAAGCGCTCAAGAAGTCTAAGATCAGATACACAAGTATAAAAGTAAGGAAGTAGTTATTTGAAGAGGGATCTTCGTATCCATTGAATGTGACTACATTGATCTGTTATAAGAGCGTTTCTTATCTCTTCCTTATCACAATTTTAGTTGGTTTCGTTTTACATGTTTTTTGTTATGCACAGGATGGCCGGGGGTGGAGTGGGTGGTGGGCAGAGCTCGAACCCGGGACCATCAAAACCACACCTTAGAGCTGTGCGACTGGCAGTCATCAAGTGTTATGCTTTACTCTTTCAGATATAAGTTATATCAAAATATTGTAATAAACGAATTAAGATTTTGATTGCACTGTAGATTTATATTTTACAAATTGAGTCTGCGCTATCTTATCAATACATTTTGTTGCCATTTTGTCAGTAATTGAAATTTCCTATGCCGTCTATTTATTTTCATGTAGAAATACAAAACCTTTTTTAAACTTCAAAACCCACGTTTTTATACAGTTTTATGCACATCATATGCAATTAGGTTGCCGGCTGATTCATATGGTAGTATCCGGGCCGATTTTGACACCCAGTCCGCCATTGATGCAAACTCGACATGAAACTCTTCAAAATGGACACTAATAGTTTGGGAGAAAGAGGCACTGGGTAGATCCACACGGAGAGCGATCATCCAGGAAGGGTCCTTGATTGCAGATGGCAAACACACCAGAAGTAGAAAGAATGGTGAAAGTGCTACAGCTCCTGGTGCCCAGCCTGTGATCGCAGCTGATTTATCAAGGATTGGCCTCTTTAGAAGTTGTAAGGCGAAAATGTATCTCTCGAGACGTAAAATGCCACAGAAATCAGTGAGATGCAAATTAAGACCCGCGGGCCACGGGTATATCCGGTGGGAAGCGTGGTCGAGAGACTAAATGCGCTTGAACTTGGCTTGTCTTGGCTAACTAGAAGGGGGCTCGAGGTTCGACACCCTACTCGGGCAGAGTTGCGTTTACTGAGCGCCTAAAGGCAGCACGGAAAACCAACTCCTAAATACCCCCCCCCCCCACTGATCCACAAATGAGACTGGACCAAAAGCGCTCTGAGCATAAAAGTAGCGCTCTATAAAAGCTATAATAATAATAGTTATAATATGTATTGCAAAACATGAACACGCTAACATAATTAACACAATTCACAATATGCATAAACAAACACATTTAATATATGAGGGTTATTTATTTATATTTCTAAACTACATATGAAAACATACGTAAGAATTATGAGGCATTTTATATTTCCCTATATTTGTTTTCAGTGTTTTAAAATGGGCTGTTTGGCAACATACTTCACAGGTCTGTTAATTTGGACATATTTTGTCTTTCTTATCAATCTACTTCTTTTCTCTAAAGATATGTATTGATCAGTTTGTAGAAATGAGGGTGATGACTGTCATTCAATAGTTTATAGACATGCTCCACTGCATTAGTAATGTCCATTTGAAAATTATTATTTCTTATTATTTTGTAGCTGTCTATAATAAACTTTATTTTTACATTTTCTTGAAGCATGAAAATAAGGCAATATAGACTTGTTTTAGTCTAAATCTAGTCTAACTCTGCTCTGTTATCAGCAGCAGACGCCTTGGCTGGCTTGGCTACGTTCGTAGAATGCCAGTAGGTCGACTTCCACAAAACATTCTGTATGGCGTCTAATAGAAGGCAAGAGAGCCGCTGTCGCCCACTTTTACGTTATACGGATATATGCAAACGCGACATGAAGCTCTTCAAAATCGACACTAGAAGCTGGGAAAATGTAGCACTGGAATGACTGGATAGATCTACATGGAGAGAGAGCATAAAGGAAGGGTCTCGTATTGCAGATGCCATACACTACAGAAGCAGAAAGAAGGGTGAAAATGCAACGGCGCCTGGTGATTACATATGTCCAACCTGCGATCGCAGCTGTGTATCGAGGATTGGCCTCTTTAGTCACTAAAGAAGTTGCAAAGGGAAAAAGTCGTCTCTCGAGACTGATTATCTTCGTAAAGAGATATCTTCGTCAAGAGATGTAGTCATTTATAAATATAAAAAGAGATATTCTTTATAAGTTGTCCCTCTTTTTTTTTTCAGTTGTGCATCACCTATTTCAACCTGAAGCTATACAGGCAGAGCTCCATCATCGCCATAAGTTGTCGAGTCTAATGGAATCTTTATGACGCAATGTGGGGAAGCGTTTTGAGGGAAAGTATTGCAAGACAACACTGTTGTTACTCATAGATAGCATTAAATGTATTTCACGGAATGATAAACCTAAGTTCACAGGTCCAGTCTTACAAGCCATTCAGTCTTTGAAAAGAAATTTCTAGACAAACTTAGGCCGAAGACTTGATTCCTTTTTACTCTTTCGGCAGTGTATGATATCAACAAATATGTTCATCAATTTTCTATTAGAAATTACATACACGAAGAAATTACTGGACGAGCCGATGATTAAAACAAAGTACCACATATAATTTCCTAAGACAAACAAATACAAGTTTGAAGAATATACTTCACCTGACGCTGAGAGAATAAAAACGAAAATAAGAGACTGAATAATTTTGGCAATAGTGAATATCAAGCAAGTCAATAAAAGTACCAATGTTGTTCTTGGCGACCACTGGATTTTATTTTGGACTGACATTTGTTTGCGGGCACGAAGAGTGACAGTAACTTTGACTGCGATAAATGTGCAGCTAATAGAAACAAAAGTTATAGGCACCCAGGTAGTTAAAGTGCCTAATATGTAATGATTGAATAAATTTATTATGTAATTATTTTGTTGATATTTTGAATCCACATCAACATATGCCATATAGTCATCGCCTTCTATATAAATTTTGCTATATTCATAGTAGTAAGTAAAAGCCATAAACCATGGGAGACACACAATATATGAAAGAACCACTGCAATGATGGCATTCTTTGTGGTGACAATTTTCTTGAAAGTGATTGGTAAAAAGACCGCAAGAAGGCGCTCCACTGTGATGATGACGGGAATAATACTGCTGACATGACTTCCATAACCAGCGAGAAAATAAAAGACAATTATCGAGACACAAAGAAACAAATTAACATTATCTCCATACTGCCAGCCAGCCATATATTCATACTTTAAGTTTGGGCCCCACACCATTAGGACTTCCGCATAATTCAATCCTGAAAGTAGAGTGAAACTGTCTGCTACTACAAGACTTAAAAGTAAAATATTGGAAGGTCTTTTCAAGCTTCTTCGTCTCAGTATTTCAATGCTTATCATGCTGCCAATAAAACCAATGATTGCACAGATAGGATTTACATAACAATTCCAAACCTGAAGGAAACGAACTTGTATTGTCCAACCGTAAAGATACAAACACAAACCACTGTAATAAAAACTTTTTTTCGAAGTGACAAGCGTGTTATTGGTCGAAGGAGTTGAAGATAAAAGTTCACTTTCCCAAACATTGGACTCCATTTTTTAACACAACAGTCAAAACTATTTTTCAAAGCCAATAACAAAATATTATGTCCGAACTTAAGAGATTTCAAGTAAAAACCAACAAAACACACGATTCTTAAGAAATCCCATTTTATGCACAAAGTTAAAAATGTAATGTTGTTTTAAAACATTTTGCTTCTTTACTTTAGTTTTTTTAAAATCTCTCATTTCACATCAAAATATATATTGGACTTTAACAATGTGCAATAAACTATAAACTTGCTATGTTAATAATTTTATTTTAAAGATGATCACTTTCCAACAGTCAGTATAACAAATTATTTTCTTTTAAAATTATTCGTTTCTAATCTTGTTCATTGCAATTAGAGGAATATAAAAACTATTAATAAATATAAATAACACTGAAGACTCAATTATATTTTCAGGTGCCGATAAATAATTATTAGAAATTAATATATTGTTCTTTTTTATATAGAATTTTGCTATATTTCAATCATTTGCTAATAAACCTTAAAAAATAGAAAGAGTTTTATTTTCTCAATATATTATTTTGCCAGTTTTCCTACTTGCAAAATCTTAGATGAATAGGTAAAAAAAAAAAAAGATAATTTCTAATAAAGAATTTATTTCAACATAACCTAGATAAGTTTGTAACTAGATACTCTTTCTTTGTTTGGTTCGATCTGATAATGAACTTTGATAGTGCAATTTTTCTTTATCTTTTTATTTCATACATTATAATTCAATTTTTAGAAGTAGCCATAATTCAGTATTATTATGATAATGAGAGTATATCATTTTATGAAAGCCTTGCAGAAACTCCGTCGACTGATTACTGGTACAAATAATAATCTTTAAGAGAGTCAAGCGATAAACAACTTAATTATTGTAAAGCAATCTAGTCTGGGTCATGAAAAGTAATCATTTTTATTTGTGCGTCCAAAATTTGTCTGAATCGAAAATCCTATTTTGACCGACTATTACTGTCTAACTCACCTAATTGCTTTTTCGAGTTCTAACATAAATACGCCTTGAGGGGCTACTGGGAAAAGGTTGTCTAGCAATGGAATATCTTTCAGTAAATAAAACAATTTACTTCTTAAACAGTATTTTATTTTTCCTTCTAGCAAAAATTATTGATTATTGTATTTGTAATAATGTGACATATATTTTGTGTTACATTGTTAGTCAAGGTAGAGGCCTAAACATTGAACAGAACCTAAAACTTTATTGGCGAGAATTCTTCACACAGCAGCCTCCATTCTTTAGCAAAGCTTCATTACCATTGGATGCAGTATTTCACTATTTGTGTCTGTGTATATGTCTGCAATTCTGTGCGCAGGCATTTATGCATAAACGTATGCACGTTAGTATGTGTGTATTTGAATATAATTCTTTAGTAACTTTGTATAGTGTATCTCTATGAAAATACGTTATACTGTAAATATGAAATTTTCTTGTATTTATGCATTATAATTTGTAAATTTGTATTATATAAATCTTTAGCATGAGTACTTCTGTTGTGTTAACCACTTTCAGAGCCTTCGATGTCACTGATTCCAAAGTCTATTGGCACCTGTCGTTCAGTTGGACACATCAGCTAAATGAAGGAGAAGGAAGCAATGTTGTTTGGGTGACGGCATTTGGCCATGACTAATGCCCAGGCATTCATCTCAATTCTGAAAGATACCATATTCATGTTTGTATGTATATGAGTAAGCCAATATTTTGAAAGACAATGGATGCACCTAAAAAATGAACAACTAGCCCAGAAGCTCTAGTATTTCCTAGATATTTTTCTTCGTGCCCTTTATTTGTTAAAATAGAATTCAATCCAAACTCAAGTTACCAGCTCAATGGGTGAATTTAAAAAAAGAGAAGCATATGTAGCTCAAGCCCCTAAATAGGGTTAATCATAAAGGCTTGATGAAAAAAGTATGCTAATTAAACACAGCAATGAACGATAGGCACGTATAGATAGGTCTAGGAGAAACAAGACTTCACGAGCTGACAAGTGCACTGTGCAAGCAAAAACTTTAAAAAGTCAGAGTCCATTGATATAGTTTAGCCATGGAACTATACTCCATGGTTCAGCTAACTTGTTGTAAGATTTGTTTTGTTCTCTCTAATTTTAAGTCTAATTTTAATCACATACTGTCCTCATAAGAAAATTAAATTAGGCTCAATCTTGTTGCTCTAGTCATACAAATTGTAAGAAATAATAGTAACAATCATTCACTCAAAATTATGGGCATATACATATGTATATGTGTGTGTGTAAAGGTAATTAATCTTTATTACATAGGCATTTATTATACCTTAGCTTAGGTTCTTAGTGGAGTTAGTATACAGACTGTAGACACCTCGCCCTTGCCAGCCTCTTGGCTACGTTGAATGTAGTTTGCTTTAGATTTTATATCAAAAAGGAAAGTTTTATCGTCAAAACCATGTGTTGGGAAGGGTGGTTTTAAACTAAACAATCTCTAAAGCTACGCTTATAGAATTTGGCGACTGTAGTTTGCCTTAGAATAATATTGAAGAGGGAGTTTTTAACCTTTAAACTCTGTCTAGCGGGACTTTATACTCAAAACCCCTTTTTGCTACGCTCATAGAATCTTGTGACTGCAGTTTGCTTAAATTTTATATTGAAGAAATGGCTTTTAGCTGTATTGGGCTTTTAAACTCAAAATCTTCGAGAGGGGGCTAGGAACTGAGCTCAGCAATTGAACTGCTCACACACGGAAAGCACTTTCCTGCAGAAGCCATTTAGGATGGAAAGCATGTTCAAATCAAGCCACTCCATGAACTGCTAAGTTTGTGCTGCTAACAAAGAATGGTCCTCCAGGAATTAAAAGATTCAAACATAGTAACAATTTATACAAATAAAGGTGGCTGCTCTGATTGTGGCAATATAGATGTATTTCACTGCTCAGCATTGTTGGAAAGGCCTAAAGCGGCTGCAGATCTTGGCAGAACGTGTCACAATGTGGTTTTATGGCAGGTAGATCTACAGCAGATATTATTTTTTCTTTGCGAAAGCAACAGGACAAGAGCAGAGAACCAAATTAGCCCCTCTTTATAGCTTTTATTGACTTGACCAAGGCTTTTGATCTTGTTAACAGAAGCGTTCTGTTTGCCGTATTAGAGAGAATTGGCTGTCCAAACAAACTTAGAAAACTAGTGTTAGCTTTTCATGAAAATATGCAGGACACCGAACAGTTTGACAGCTCCGCCTCTAAGCCATTCACCATCAAGAGCAGAGTAAAACAAGGATGTGTTCTGACTCTATTTGGCTTCTTCTTTCCAGTCGTACTAATCAGCGCCTTTAAATCCAGTAGATCCGATGGGAACATTTGAAATATAAGATGTATGACAAACATTGCATGTATATGCATGTAAGAGTTATTATGACAGAAAATCGCATCCTCTTTATTAAAATGTTATGATTATCAATTAGTTAGTATCGTTTAAGATATTTTCAAAGTTTTATTTTTTTTTAATCCTTATGTGAGCAGGTCAGGCAGGCGCATGTGTGAGACCTATTTCTCTGCTCAACATTAAATTTTATACAGTAGGCAGATGTTAGCGCTACTGGGTGGGCTCAATCTGTGACACCTCAGTCTGCAACCAAGGGGCTAGAGTCGCCTAAGTAACCAGACATACTATACTAACCTAAACTAAATGAAAGCACCAAAGAAACTTTAGGATAAAAAAAACAAAACGTAACTTTATTTACATACAAAAAAATAAATCAAAAATAAAATATATACACTAAAACGAAAACAACTAATACTAACTAAAACCCTCTGAATCTACGCCACTACAAACAAGAACACCTTAGTACCTTACTATTCACTAAGAACAGACTAAGCCACTAGATCTAAGCCGACTAAGGCAACACTACAAAAAGTTAAACAAAATGAAAATAACACTAGATTTAGATTCCCTACATCTACAAAAGCAATAACAATAGCAGTAATAAATGCAGCAGAGTATTAGCAGCAGTATTAGATATAGCAGCATGTATTTCAGCAGCTATATTCAGCAGCCATATTCAGCAGAATAATATTCATCAGTAATAATAGCCTGCAATACATAAATGCAAAACTATAAATACAAAATCATATCTGTTAGATCTAGAACATGAACAACATATTCATATCAGGCTAAGCTGGTCGCCGCCATTTTCAGTACAGCATGTTGGGAACAACTGTCAACTCTTTTGAAAAATATTCCAAAAAAAAAAACAACAACTAAATTAAGATATATCTAGCATATTTACACATAGTGTGTCATAGATCTAGTAAAAGAAAATATAAAATAGTTATAAACTTACAGTCCGTCCCAGGTACAGAATAATAAAATAATTAGACGACAGACCACAAACATCTTCAGCTGTCACACAGACAGAGGTACGGTACTGACCACTGGTCAAATGTACATTCAACTGTTTTAAGACAGCATGTACATTACTTTTTATACTATCCGTACTAACCTATATAACAATAGGGGGGAGTACAGATAATAAATTTTGCACTAGCCTATAAAAATAGAATACACAAAAAAGCTAAAATTAAATATAAAAATAGCTCTGGGAGCGCAAGCTCACACTTATCACATAGTCAAATGCGTTTTGCGCGACTGTGTGTTCATTGTGTGTGTCTGTCAGGCATAACACAGAGAAAAAAAACCTTGCCTGGTGATGAAGCATTATAATTGGCCTATGTTCTATGAATTCAGAAATCAAAGAAGAACTTTACCGAGAACTTTCATCCATTGCTCCTTCACATTGAAGTACAATGGTCGTTGAAAGGTTTACGTTTGACAATATTGTTGTAAACCTGGTGGTAACACAGATGGGGGTAGTTCTGTGTGTTTTCAGTCTACCCAAATCGCCACAGTCCAGCGCAGGACGAGCGGTCAACCGTGACCAGTGACAGTACACGCCAGTTCAGCAATGACCAGTGTCTTAAATATTACGCACGCAAGTCACGCAAAAGTGATCCACTGGAGTGGTCAAGAAGTTTCGAGGCCAGTAGAGACAATATATAAGAGCAAGTGTGTCAGAATCACTTCACTCACTTCACGTTACCTCGCAATGTCACCAGTACGAGGCGAAGTTAGAAACAGCACGGTGTGTGAAGTCAGGTGGAGCAAGGCTAGGTTTTTGGACAGTTAGCGAAATATTGATGCTAACAGTACAGTGTTGTAATGTATTTGAAATTAAATTGCTACTGTTACTTTGGAGCCCTGAGTTATGAGGCTCTTTAAGTTCGTTGTGTCGTATGGTGCAGTTGACCGGGTCCAAAGGGATGGCGAGCCATCACAATTTGTGGACAGGCTGCTGCAGGGCTGTAGTCTTACTACTGTCTCCCCGCCTACGGGGCTCCAGGACCGGATTTTCTGTTAGGGTTTACTCCATTAGCCTTAGACCTTACAGGGACACACACACAAGGCAGTGCGGCTATTGACCTATAGCTAGGGGTTTGGTTTGTGGGCAACAGGGCGTGTCCGCACGCAGACGGGCCATGCCTGCCTCACATCTTGGGGCCAGACCTCCTCCGAGACCCTTGCAGTTTAGCCTGAGGCTTCGCAGCCTCAGTGTCCATCTGCCACCACGAGGAGGTACTGCATAGGACTTGCTGTGGAGAGGCTATGTACTGGCAAGAGAGACTTACAAAACTGCTCCCCTTTCACAGATGCTAGCCAGCGGTGGCAACAAGTCAAGCTACCACACTAGACGCTTCACACAGCCATTTGACAGATGGACCCGTTCAGTATATAAGAGAGGCGTGTGCTGACGTGTGGGCAGCCCAGCACTCGCAAATTTACCGCCCAGGCTTTCCCCCAGCAATGGAGAGGTCACTCCATCTCTGACAGTAATGTCTTTGGAAAAACACGGGGAGTGGTAGTTACCGGTGATAAGTTCCTAGCTGATTGGCGTAAGCTGAAACGCCAGGGACCACTCTTGACGGTAGGAGGGGCTTTTTAGCCTCACTGGATAGCTACTGCCTGCCTTAAGCCGAGCAGCCCTCGGACAGTAAAGTGCTATCCCGCCACAGCTTGCCGCACCACTGGGTGCTTGGTGCTAAGACAAAATCAAAAAGCAAGCTGCTCACCCGCACCTGCAAATACAATCAAAAGAAAACCCTCAACATTAATGCGTTTAGCAAGCTGGAACATACGGACAATGTGTCCTGGCTTCAATACTGACCCTGAACTCGTCACCGGCATGCGTCAAACAGCTATCATCGACAGAGAACTCAGAAGACTAAACATGTGGCCTGCCTGCAAGAAACCAGACTGGCAGACAGCGGATCTCTTACAGAAAGCAACTATACATTCTACTGGCAAGAAAAACCAGAACAAAGCCCTAGAATATGTGGCGTCGGCTTCGCAATAAGAAACAGTCTCGTCCCCTGCATCGCGATGTTTCCCATTGGCAATGAAAGAGTAGCACACATGAAACTTGCATCACCGCAAGGCAAAGTTAATATAATCTGTGCTTACTCACCAACCCTTGCTGCACCGGAAGAGGACAAATACAGATTCTATCAAGCTCTAGAGGACGTAATTAAAAGTATTCCAAAATCCGAGCACCTCTATATAAATGGAGACTTTAATGCCCGTGTCGGTGATGGAAATGATGCATGGCCACAATGCTTGGGACCTCATGGTGTTGGCAAAATCAATGACAATGGCCAAAGGCTACTCGAGTTCTGTAGCTCTCATGAACTGTGTGTAACAAATACATTCTTCTCTGGCAAGGAACGCCATAAAGTCTCTTTGCAGCACCTACGCTCAAAAAGGTGGCACCAGCTTGACCTCTGCATCACCCGAAGGATGGATCTGAAAAGTGTCATCCACACCCGTACATACCATAGTGCGGACTGCAACTCAGACCATTTACTAGTGCTAAGCAAAATCAAACTACTTCTCAAGATGGCTTATACTTCCACTCAACCCAGAACTAGGCGAATTAACGTCAACCATGTAGGTGAACCAGAGAAGTGTGCACTCTTTGGCGAGCTATTGAACAGTTCAATCCCCTCGTTAAGTGATGAAGAAGACATCTCTATCAGATGGGAGAAATTAAGAGATGTAATCTACAGTTCGGCAATCACCGCCTTTGGGCCTCAAAAACACAAAAATGTAGACTGGTTTGAGGCGAATTTAGCACAAATGGAACCTTGCATCGAGAAAAAGCGATCTGCACAACTCGCTCTCAAGACAAAGCCAAGTCTAAGATCCTTGGAGGCCTTCAAAAGTGCTAATAAAGAGGCGAAACAAATGGCTAGAAAATGTGCTAACAACTTTTGGAGGGATACCTGCAACAGAATCCAAGACAGTCTCCACTCAGGAAATAGCAAAGCTCTATTTGATGGCATTAAAGCGGCCCTGGGTCCAACAGTGTCTAAGCCTGCCCCCCTTCTATCCAAATCAGGAGAAAAAATTACAGATCAAACCAAGCAGCTAGAACGTTGGACAGAACACTACCTCGAAGTCTATGCCACACAGAACACAGTAGACGATGTCGCCCTGGCTTCTCTACCATATCTTCCAGTACTGTAATGCCTAGATGATCTTCCGAGCCTCAGTGACCTTAAAAAAGCAATTAACTGCATAAAAAATAGAAAATCTCCTGGGAGTGGAGGTATCCCAGTGGAAGTAGTGAAAGTCAACGAATCACTCCTGCTCCCTGAACTCTATATTCTCCTCTGCCGCTGTTGGGAAACAGGTCATGTCCCACAAAACATGCGTGACGCAACTATAGTCACAATATACAAGAACAAAGGGGATCGGAGTGACTGAAACAATTACAGGGGTATCTCTCTCCTCAGTATAGTGGGCAAGATCTTTGCTAGAGTGGCACTATCCAGGCTGCAAGTGATAGCTTCTAGAGTCTACCCAGAGTCTCAGTGTGGATTCAGGAGTGGTAGATCCACTGTAGACATGATATCTTCTCTACGACTACTGCAGGAGAAATTCAGAAAGAGAGACAGACCCCTTTAAATCGTTTTTGTTGATCTGACTAAAGCTTTTGACATGGTCAGCAGAAGTGGCCTTTTCAAACTCCTGAGGAAAATAGGTTGCCCTCCCAAACTACTGCAGTTCATTGAGTGTTTTCACGAGGAAACTAAATGCACTGTCAAATTCAATGGAGCCCAATCAGCACCTTTTGAGTGGTGTCAAGCAGGGATGTGTGCTCGCACCTACTCTGTTTGGCATATTCTTCTCCTGTCTACTGCATTATGCGTTCAACGACATAAACGAAGGTGTGTTTCTCCATACAAGATCCTCTGGAAAACTATTTAATGTATCAAGGCTGCGTGCAAAAACCAAGGTTAGGAAGCTACTCGTCAGGGAACTCCTGTATGCTGATGATGCAGCTATTGTGGCTGATTCTGATATTCAGCTACAGTGCCTGGTTGACAAATTATCTGCTGCTTGCCAGAAGTTCGGCTTAAACATCAGTCAAAGCAAGACTAAGATACTTGTTCAAAACACAAACACTGCACCTCAAGTAAGCATTAATGGCCAACCACTAGAAATTGTTGATCACTTTTGTTACCTTGGCTCCATCATATCCAACAACACTCTACTGGATAAAGACATAAACAACAGGATAGCCAAGGCAATGGCCACCATGTCACGGCTGCAGAAAAGAGTCTGGGACAACATATTGCTGACTAACAGTACTAAAGCCCTAGTCTACCGGACCTGCGTGTTGAGCACCTTGCTTTACGGAAGTGAAACATGGTCAACCTACTCATGGCAGGAAAAAAAAGCTGAATGTTTTCCACCTCCGATGCCTAAGGCGGATCTTTAAAATAAGGTGGAAAGATAAGATAACCAATGAGGAAGTGCTACAAAGAGCAGGTTGCCAGGACATCCGCTCTGTTATCAGCAGCAGACGCCTTGGCTGGCTTGGCCACGTTCGTATAATGCCAGAAGGTCGACTTCCACAGGACATCCTGTATGGTGATCTAATAGAAGGCAGGAGAGCCGCTGGTCGCCCACTTTTACGTTATACGGATGTATGCAAACGCGACATGAAGCTCTTCAAAATCGACACTGGACAGATCCTCATGGAGAGAGAGCATAAAGGAAGGGTCAAAGATTGCAGATGCCATACACAGCAGAAGCAGAAAGAAGGGTGAAAATGCAACGGCGCTTGGTGATTATAGATGCCCAACCTGCGATCGCAGCTGTGTATCAAGGATTGGCCTCTTTAGTCACACAAGAAGTTGCAAAGGGAAAAGATCGTCTCTCGAGACGTAAAATGCCACACAGATGGTGCAGTTTGAAGAGAGCCTGGATAGCAGGAGAGAAGTTTTTTTCTAGCAGTGTAATAAAAGAGAAGGATGTAACATTAAAAGAAAAAAAGCTTTTAAAAAAAGTACTAATGAAGAGCTTAAATTACAATAATAAAAAAGCAGCTCTTCTTTCTTCAAATAGAAGATACATGGTACTTATAAGATATTATGGAATATCGCCCAAAAGTTTCTAATAGTTTTTCCTTATTCATATCTAGTGGTCAAAGATTGCAGATGCCATACACAGCAGAAGCAGAAAGAAGGGTGAAAATGCAACGGCGCTTGGTGATTATATATGCCCAACCTGCGATCGCAGCTGTGTATCAAGGATTGGCCTCTTTAGTCACACAAGAAGTTGCAAAGGGAAAAGATCGTCTCTCGAGACGTAAAATGCCACACAGATGGTGCAGTTTGAAGAGAGCCTGGATAGCAGGAGAGAAGTTTTTTTCTAGCAGTGTAATAAAAGAGAAGGATGTAACATTAAAAGAAAAAAAGCTTTTAAAAAAAGTACTAATGAAGAGCTTAAATTACAATAATAAAAAAGCAGCTCTTCTTTCTTCAAAAAGAAGATACATGGTACTTATAAGATATTATGGAATATCGCCCAAAAGTTTCTAATAGTTTTTCCTTATTCATATCTAGTGGTTTCAGCAAGGTTGCCAATCTTGTAATAAAAAACAAAACTGGACATCACTAACTATTATTGAAATTGTATTATTAAAGCAGCCAACTAATAAACTTTATTTTTTGTTTGGTGAATTCGTGTATTAAATCTATTTTGCTTTATTTTTTTTTTCGATTTCATTTATATATGACTCTAAGACAAAGGGTGCCCCCGTCATACTTGCGAGTCAAAGCTTGAAGAGTTGGACAAGTTCACATACCTTGGCAGCATCATAACAAATGATGGGAATGCCTACAATGACGTTGCGTGCCGAATAGGAAAGGCAGAGATTATTTTTTAAAGGCTGTAGCCTATTTGGACAAGCCAAGCCATTGAACTCGAGACAAAAATACACCTTCTCAGCACAATAGTGATCCCAACAGCAACATATGTATGTGAGACATGGAAGTCATTTGTCAAAATTGAGAAAAGACTAAATGTGGCTCAACAAAAATGGCTGAGACGGATTTTGAGAGTCAGTTACACAGATCGGGTTTCAAACAAGGAAATCCTTTGCCAAACTGAGAGTTGAACACTTAGTGAGGTTTGCGGGACGTGTTCTACGACAAAATGAATTACGTATACAAAGAGTTGCGATGACATGGAGGTCAAAACGAAGAAAGCGCAAATTGGGACGTCGTCGTATAACTTCCCGCCTCACCTTCATGGTGGACCTCAGAACAGTGGACACCAGGTGGGAGGAGGCTTCAGTAATTGCCAGTGACACATCTTTGTGGAGACAGCTTGCCGCCCAATGCGTCGAACGGTGCAGGAGAACCAAAGTGTAAGTAAGTGAAGCTATATATGACTTAGAAATCTGTGGAAAAAACACTATTGCAAGAAGTTTATGATTTTTCAAAATTGAATAATAAGCAAAGTCTACCGAAAACTGAAAAACATAGCAAAGGGTCTACGAGACAAAAAAAGTTTGGAAACCACTCGTGTAGATGAATGCTTTATCGGTGCCCGGATTTGTTTTAAGCCTTAGCTCTTTGCCCGGGCCCCACATTCATGATGTACCTTCGTGCTTGAAAAAAATGTTTGACTAGATGTTAACATCGATATAATATAAATTTTATGACATGATTTAAAACGAAAGACAATGATACCGTAATCTTTTATTGAATTTCACAAATATTATATTATAGATTTATTAATAATCAGTAAGCATTCTGCACCTTGCGGTCCAATAATACCAACACAACACATTAGTACTTATTTGGCCTCTACACAACAAATGCCCAACACTGGCCCACTCCAGTGAAGACTACCTACAATAACATCACTAACTTCCTGTACAGATGTAAGAAGCTACAAAGTGAAAGGTCTCTAGTTCTAACACACTAGGGCAGCGAAACAACTGCGACATGAAGTCATGCCTTAGATACTCACAAACATAGAGAAAAAAAAGTTATATCAGCATAATAACAAAAATAACGCCATAAGCTAAAAAAGCAATGCAACAAAGAAGGTGCACAAAACAAGAATTGGTGCTAGAATAATAGAACCTATTCACCGACACCAAAAGTCCAAAGTTTTTAATTGAGATATGCTCAAGAATGGTATTCAAGGTTTCGAGTTGTTGTTGTTCTATTTGGGAGTCAATGGCGAGAGAACATCAGCATTTACACTATTGTCAACAACGTGACCGCTGTCCATGCCCAACATACTGACCAAGTCTTAAAAGTCAGATCCTTCTGTCAAATCGGTATTTAGTTAGGAGTCGAGTATTTCATTGGCGCTTCTTAAACGAGCCCACCTGTCCTTTCTGCTTCTTGCAAAAACTTTTCAGCTAACTATTTTTCAAACGTTTCCAAAAGTCTAATTGGAGTTTCTTAACTTCCAAAAAAGTAATATCTATGTGATTAGTGTCTATAGTGCTCAAGAAGTTAATGACATTGCCAAGTCTTGCCAAGTCTTGAAATGATGTTTATCATAGGCAAGTCCTAAAGTCAAACATGCTTGCTAAAATGTTGCATGCCTGATACCTTAACTATTTATAAATAAATTGCATTTGAAACTTAGTACTAAAACAAATGATGTATTAACATGCAATTTTAACGATACTAGCAGTACTAGGGTTATATTTGGCTCCTTTTGTCTCGAAAGGCAATGGATGCGCCCAAATGAGTCACTGGTTTTGGCTTAATCTTGAGACGGGACAGAATCTGGTGTGGCTAATCAAGCCAATTCTAGAACGGCAGCTTTTACAACAATTCGTACATGTGTATGCCTCTGATTTAGGGCTAGCGGACAGGGCAGATTTCTTTTTATCCCTCTTAATTAAGGCCTCTTCAATTCTTTTGTTCTCAGCAAGGGTTGTCCCAGCACGCACAGTCTGTCTCCATGCACTCCGGTCTTTCGCTGATGCCTGTGGCTCTCATGTCTCGCTTGCAGACATCTCTATATGTTAGTCTTGGGCGGCCCTTGGGTCTGACTCCTTCCACAATCTCAGCATTTAAGAAATCTTTCGGGATTCTACCATCTGGCATGCGGGTGACATGTCCAAGCTAGCGTAATCTTCTTTGTGTCAGGAGAGCATACATGATGTTCATATTGCCAATCTCAAAACTTCCTGATTGGAGACATGGTCCCTCCAAGAGATGCCCATTATGCGTCTCAGGCAGCGCAAGTGGAAACTATAAACTATTCAATCGGTGCTCTTGGTACATGTATGTTGACCAGCTTTCACTGACAGGAGAGTGCTCACAACACAGGCGTTGTAGACTAGTATTTTGGTAGCTGTGGTCAATTTACCATAGAGTTGAAGCTGGGTGTTGAAACAAATGATACATACATATATTAAACATAAATGAATAACAGCACCAGGGACCAAGTTTTTAAGAGAGAAGAAGTGAATTAAAATGTTACGAAAATAAGGGCATGCGCCGACCGAGGCTCGAACCTGTGGGTGGTAATTTGAATACGGGCGAAATGACTCTGGATCAGAAGATTTGGACATTCCGATGGTCTAGAGGTTAGTTTCGCTTGGTGCGTTATCGCTAGGCGGTGGTGTCGAATCCGGAGTCACAGGTTCGAGCCTCGGTCGGCGCATGCCTTTATTTTCGTAACATTTTAATTTACTACTTTCTTTCTTAAAAACTCAACTAAATTCACAACTGAAAGGGTGTGGTTCCCAATTTGTATTATAGGTATTTCTGCGACGTCTTGTGCCAGGATTTCAGTCTTGGAGAGACTTATAGTAAGGCTAAACTCTTGACAAGCTGCTGCTAAGGCGTTCACTAGCTTCTGTATACCTCTTGTGAGTGAGATTCGAGTGCCGCTTCTTCGGCAAACAGCAGCTCCCTTATCAAGATTCGACGCCTTTTCGTTTTGGCTTTAAGAATAGCCAGGTTAAAGAGCCTTCCATCGGATCTGCTATGGATATATATTCCGTCTTCCATGGATTTAAAAGCACTGGTTAGTACGACTAAGAAGAAGATGCCAAATAGTGTTGGAGCCAGTACACATCCTTGTTTTACACCGCTCTTAATGAAGAATGGCCTGGAAGAACTTTCAAACTGAACAGTGCCCTGCATATTTTCGTGAAAAGCTGACACTAGTTTTCTTAACTTATTTGGGCAGCCGATTCTCACTAGTACAGCAAACAGACCACTTCTGCTAACAAGGTCAAAGGCCTTGGTAAAATCAATAAATACTATGAAGAGGGGCTGCTTTTGTTCTCTGCTCTTCTCCTGTAGCTGCCGCAGAGAGAAAATCATATCTGTTGTAGATCTACCTGCCTTAAAGCCACACTGCGACTCTGGATTAACACGATCTGCCAGTATCTGTAATCGCTTTAGTAATACTCTAGCAAAAGCCTTTCCGACTATGCTAAGCAGTGAGATGCCTCTGTAATTGTTACAATCAGAGCGGTCGCCTTTATTTTTATAAATTGTAACTATGTTGGAGTCTTTCCATTCCTGGGGGAACATTCCTTGTTCACAACACAAGCTTAGCAGTTCTTGGAGTGGTTTGATTAGGGCATGTTTTCTAGCCTGAATGACTTCAGCAGGAATGCCATCTCCTCCGGGTGTTTTCCCATGTGCAAGCATGTCAATGGCTATGCTCAGCTCCTTTACTGAGGGCGTTTCGTCTAATTCCGTCAAAACTGGAAGTGATGGGAAGTTGGAAACAGAGATGGCCTTTTCAATCTGGTAAAGTTCAGTATCACAATCCGCGCTTTGGTAGTTACGTGCCAGCTCTATATTTTCAATGTCCTTTTTTCGTGTCAGTATCAAATCCAGTTGGTGCTAGTGCCCAGACCTAGGGTGCATCCATAAGACACAGTGCTGTGGTTTTGTTCTGAAGTATGTGTTGGTAATGCAGAGCTTATGGTATGTGCAGAATTCAAGCAGTCTTTGTCCGTTATCATTCATCTTTCCGACTCCAAAAAGCCCAAGGCAGTCTGGCTAGATAGTGTGATCTGATCCTACTCTGGCATTGAAGTCACCTAGAAGGATCATATGTTCTTTTTGAGAAATGTTTGCAATGGCTTCTTTGAGGTCTTCATAGAACTTGTCTTTGTCCTCCTGAAGTGAACATAGTGTGGGGGCATAGGTACTAATTAGAGTGACTTTTTCAGATGTTGTCTCCTGAAGCCTCAGTACCGCAAGGCAGCGGGGGTTTGAAGTCAGAGTACCCCTCTCCTAGATGAACTGCCTTACTAGGCTGACGAGCTCCATCTGCCCGAAGCTCCCGGTTTTGTGGCGCCAGGTATCCGCCTTTACCTGTTAGTAAGAGCAGTTTCGCCGGGCTTAATATCTAAGCCACACGAGCAGGCCAGTTGCTGGACTTAGTTGTCAGAGGCTATTTGAGACGCATGCCATTAGGAGTATTTTATAGACAATGGGAGCTTAACTCCATTGACACCCCTGGCCATGACAACCTTTGAAACCAGACTAGGGTACAATAGTCATTAAGAGAAGAAAGTGAAGAATATTTGGTGGACATAAATAAACTTTGACGAGTATTAAAACCACTGTGTAGACCCTAAATTAAAATTGTTTGCGAAAACGATTGTTGGAAAATAAAATAATACGAATAGCGTAATCACCCAAACTTGGGTGAAAGTCCAGGTGGCTGTTTGCAACAAGGTGATATGACTGCTTTGGATTTCCATGTTTTCAGGTTTAAATGATACATATATATACATATATAATTTACTTTCTGGACGATTTATGGAAATAAAAATTATAAATAAAAACAAAGACAAGACTAAGGTTTTTCTAACTATTAATCTTTACATGGGACGTTCTTACCAGGACAGAAGACTCAAAAGTAAAGAAGCAATTATACATAAAACAATTTCCAAATATAGATGAATCCATACCAAAACGTCCCTTGCGCCAAAACGGCGGAGCCAAAACGACCTTCTCGCCAAAACGGCGGCGCCTAAACGTCCTGCATCGTATATAGCAGAACCTAAAACCTCATTGGCTAGGATTCTTAATGGGCTTTGTTGCTGAACATAAATATTATATATGTGTCAGACGCGAATAGCCCAATTTTTTTTACCTTCGAACCCCATAATGCAGGATATAAAATAGTAATCTGTTTTTGTAATCAGAGTTTGTGGTATCGTTGTTCTACCTTTGTTTTTAAAGTCTCTCAATTGTGGATATTTAAATGAGCTGCACCTGTATTGGTATGGATTCATCTATAATTGGAAATTGGCATCTAAGTTTGGCGACATTTATGCACTACGCAAGACAGCAGGGTTTCTGTCCAGGGCTTTTGCAAGAGAGGATTTGAGTCTCTCAAGCCCTCACTCTAATGGAGTTTGATGATGATGATGATGATCTAAGTTTGTCCACGCACAAAAGAACATTATACACAGTCGGGAATGTCTAAGTGACGAATGTCTTCCAATCTTTGGTTTACATATAGAATAGTACGTAATAGAAATAGTAAACAGTAGTGAGGGTCAAGCTGATTATTTAAAAATTATTTCGATCGGATAAACTGGCTTTTAGCAATGTTATTTTCATTGTATACAATTTCCATCTGTCTGCGACCCCATACGGTCTTAGAACTACAGTCTGAAAACCACTGCTATTTACAATGATAATAATATCAGAAAATAATTGATATTATTTTCAAGAGTAACAAATCTTTACACAAAGTGCGCAATTCTCAATAAAAACAAGGTTACAAAGACATTTTGTGTGGAAAATCAAACTAAAAATCGGCCCCCAAAATGGTCCACACAGGCAGGTAAAAAGGCAGGTTTCAATAATTGTTTTGTAAAGGGTCAATCTTTTATTCCTAAAAGAAAAAAAATATTGCCGTAAAAAAAAACAAGATTACAAAGAGAGTTTGTGTTGTCCCACAAACTCAGAGGCGGTCCACGTTGGAGTCGGATCTCTGTCGGATCCGCATATTCGCAAGTAATATTGAAGACGTGATTTTATTTTGATTGTTAAAAGTAATGTTTCAAAGATTCATTTTGCGTTGTAAAAAATGTAGTTTTTTTTAATGTAAAATGTAAAATCTTCCGCTGGACGACGGAGGATGGCAACATGCAGGGTATGAAAGCGGGACCGTAGAATTAATCAGTCCTGCGCGCCAACCGCACGTTCAGGCCATGCTCTTAACTTAATAACAAACTGGTTACAAACTAATAGCCTATTATTGATAAAGAGATATATTACACATTACGGAATGACAACTACCGGATATGTACGATATGTCAGAAAAGCGATTTTAGATAATCATTTGGTATTGAGTATTTTCATTTAAATGGAACTAGAATGAAGATGTAGATCTACCAAAATTAATCTGATTTAGCACTCACAATATCTATATCAATTAGATCTAGATCTAAAATATAAATATGGGATAATGTAGATGTAATTTATATAAGATTTATGAAAAAAACAAACAATTAGATATAATCTTTTAATAGACTGAATGCAATATTATTAAAAATAAAAGGTAAGTTTTAGTATTTTATAACATTGTAATATATTGATCTAGACATTTAGAAATAGAAATCTACATTTTAAGTCTAGAAATTGAAATTATAGATCTTGATCTAGTCCAAATTATGGCTGCCTACTCGAATGGTTTGCGCGTTGGACTGTCGTTTTGATTTATCGATGGTCCCAGGTTCAAACCCTGCCCGCTCCCATCCCTCGTCGTCCCGAGGGAGGTTTGAACTTCAACTCTGAAGGAACATCCGAAACATGTAAAACAACAAACATTCCAAACTAGACTAAGAAATTCTAGATCTAGAATCTACAATGATTTTAATTAGAATAAAAATCTAAATATAGTTTTAAAAAACAAGATCTAGTGTAAACAAAATCTAGCTCTGGTGTAAAAGAAATCTAGATCTAGTGTAAAAAAATATATATTAGATCTAGCTTAAGTTTTTAAAAAATACGAGTAAGATTACCAGGTTTATTAAACACTAGACATATGTTACCCGCAACCCGCGGGTCTTTATTCGCGCATTACTGTCGATATAGTCACAATTAAACGAAATAATAATGTAATAAGTAAAGCGAATGTGTCAATGTAAAAATAGTGTGAATGAAGCTATCAAATAAAAATAGGCTTAAATCCATTTTTTCAAATTAAAACATTTGCTTGTAGGCCTACATATATTTGATTAAAATTTGAGATGAATAGACTTAATTTTGTATGTTCATGTGTTAAAGTATAAAGTAGATCTTGAGGAAGACATAGATCTAAATCTACACTAATCTAGAGTTAAAAATTGGCTTTTATAGAGTTCAGTCTGTGTTGCGCATGCGTGACCTTTTTAATTAATGAATATAGGTCTATCTCAACACGGCTACGCAACTTTAGCGAACAGTGAACGAATGTATTAAAAATGCTTTAGAAAAACAAATTTGAATGTTAAATTGATTAAAATATCAAATGAATGGACAATAATTAGTATGTTTATGTGTTAAAACACAAAACTATCTTTGCAAAAAGAAGTTTTATCATCTTAGAGTTCAATAAGAGTTTTAGACCTAGACCTAGGAATAGACTCAGTAGAGAGATGTGTTAATGTGTAACCAATCGGTAATGTCTAATGAAAGAATGTTCGCCAGGAAATCTGTAGTAACAGATATCAGGAACTAATTTATGTAAAAAATGCTTTTGAAACACAAAATTTAAGTTTTTTTTTATTATATAATGAAATCAATGGATCTTCTTTTGTATTTTCATGTGTCAAAGTAAAAAACTATGTGCGCAAAGTGTATTTCTTAAAATTAGATCTAGGTCTAAATCCTTTCGATCTTTTCTCATGTCAACATTGTTAACCATTGCCTAGATCCATAAAATACTATAGCTGTAATAGAGTCGGACAATTTTGTTTTTTTTTAGGGTCTTAAGTTTGTTTTAGGGCTACAATACATGCACTACGGTCTAAGTTGGTACCCAAGGAACATTCCTGCCAAGTTTTATCAAGATTGGTCAAGCGGTTTTGATGTCTATGTGAGCTTGCGCTCCCTGAGCTAGTTTTATATGTATTTTTGTTGTATAGGTTAGACTTTTTTTGTATATTTTATATTATAGGTTAGTGTCAGATTTTATAATTGTACTTCCGCATATTTATATAGGTTAGTGCTGGATAGTATAAAAGTGATGTACTACATGCTGTCTAAAAAACAAGTTGAGTGTACAGTTGACCAGTGGTCAGTATAGTATGTCTGTGTGACAGCCGAAGATCTTTGTGGTCTGTCGTGTACTTATTTTTATTTCTGTACCTGGTACGGCCTGTAAGTTTGCTATTGTTACTGCTGTGTTTCTGCTTTTAGCTGCTGAAAGTAACTGCTGTTTTAACTGTTGATTTTAACTGTTCTAAACTGCTGTTGTAGATTTATTTTGTTTCTGTAGATACTAGTGTAGTGTTGCCTTAGAGTTCTATTAGTAAACTTAGTTATAGTCTATTTTTGTTCTTAGTGAATAGATCTACAAATACTATAGTAAGGTACTAAGACTAAGGTGTTCTTGTTTTAGTTTTAGTTATGAGTTGGTTGTAGTAGTAGAATATTGTAGATCTAGACTAGTTTATTGTAGTTTGTTAGTGTAGATCTAGGTCTAGACTAGTGTAGTAGTTTTAATGATTTAGTTAGATAGTTGGGTTGATCAGTTTGTGTTAGATAGTTGGTTAGTTTGTTAGTGGTTGTAGTGGTGTAGATTTAGAGGGTTTTAGTTTTAGTTAGTTGATGGGTTCAGTAGTAGTGGTTAGTCATTTTAGTGTATATATTTTATTATTGATTCCTTTATTTTTATGTAAATAAAGTTTCGTTTGTTTATTTATCCTAACTAAAGTTTCGTTATTTTGCTTTCATTTAGTTTAGGTTGGTATAGCTAGTTGTCTGGTTACTTAGGCGACTCTAGCCCCTTGGTCACCATACCGAGGTGCACAGATTGAGCCCACCCAGTAGCGCTAACATCTGCCTACTGTTGGTAAATTTTAATGTTGAGCAGAAGAGAATAGGCCTCTCCCACTCGCGCCTGCCTGGCCTGCTCACATCTATAAGTAACATACATACATACATACATACATACATACATACATACATACAAACATACAAACGCCTTACTTTATACTTTATAGTATAGATTACTATACCGAGTTGTATTAGCATTTCATTTCAAGAATTTAATCCATATGACGTCAAAGGAAAAAAATCCACTACGTCACACGGTCTAGTTAGATTTAAAAATATCATCTATACGAGGGTTCATAGACATTGGTGCACCGGGTGAGTTCTTTTAGCTTTTCACTTGATGGGCTAGTTAGACTAAACATATATATAAAAGGATTAAAGGCGTTTTTTTTTTGTTTTGTCTGTCAGTCCGTCTGTCTAAAAGCTATTGAAAATCTGATTAAAATTAAATTTCCCTTCCGAATCATCGCATTAGTTTTAGGTTTCTATAACAGATTGTTCCGGATATTAATATATTTATAGTGAGAGAATTAGAATTCCAGATTTTTACAAAACCGTTAATTAAATTTGTGGGTTGATCTGTAATGAAAATTAGATGTACCATGGCCTTATGGAGAGATTTTCAAACCATACTTTGGTGTTAGTAAGTTGTTTTCCTTAAAAATCGGAACATAATATTAACGATAATTAGATTTTCTAACGTTTTACCTCTAAAGTTAAATGTAGTGTAAGAGAGAAGTGCGACTTTACATAAATAGAGTTTTCATAAAAAATCCGGAACAACCAATTTTCGTAAATGAGAAAATTATTTGTTTTATTTATTAGAAAAGGGATTTTAAACAGTTATTGGCATTATTAGATTTTGCTTATAAAATTCGGAACATTTTTGGCGACGATTGGTAAGAAAATTAAGGTAATATAGGTCGATTTATTTTTTTGGAAACAAAATCCGGAACATCTTATCTTATCTTATATAATACAGAAGTTACTTCAAAAAAGAACGTCCTACGCGTCATGCATTTAGTCATGCATATTAACCAATGACTTAAATTCTGCTAAGTCACTGGTTTTCCTGGCTAGCTCAGGCAACCCATTTCATGCTCTAATAGCACTAGGGAAGAAGAAGTATTTGTACAAATTTGTCCTAGCATATGGGATGAGGAATGTGCCTTTATCTTTGTGTCTTACAGAGTATTTTATTAAATTTTGTTTTTGTATTTGAAGATTATGGTTCAGTGTTTTATGTATAATTGCTACTTTACTTTTGAGTCTTCTGTCCTGAAGGCTTTCTAAATTTAGTGATTTTACTAACGGTGTTACTCTAGTTAAATGTGAATATTCATTCGTTATGAATCTCACTGCTCTATTTTGTGTCTGTTCCAGTTTTTTAATGTTTTCTTGAGTTAAGGGGTCCCAAACGGAGGATGCATTATTGGCCTAACCAAGGTTAAATAACATTTTAGTTTTATGTTCTTATTTTATTTATAGAAATTTCTTTTAATAAATCCTAATGCTTTGTTGTTTTTTTTTTTAGTTTCATCAATATGTGGATTCCATGACAGTTTCTCATTTATTATAACACCCAGGTATTTTGCATTTTTAGTCTGTGTTACTGGTTTGCCATGAATAAGATAAGTGGAATTAATTTGTTTTAGTTTTTTTGTTACTCTTAACAACTGATATTTTTCTGGGTGGAAAAACATGCTCCATTTTGATTCCCATTTCTGTAATTCATCTAATTCTTTTTGCAAACTATAGTGGTTAACGTCAAAAGCCTTGGAAAAATCTAGTAAGATAGCATTTATTTGTTCACTATTATCTAAACCTTTAGAAAAATCATCAATTAGTCCTATTAGCTGTGTTTCACTGGATCTATATTTCTTAAAGCCATGTTGGTATGGGGTGAAGACATTATGTTTGTCTAAGTGGCTTATGATGTTGCTACATATTATGTGTTCTAGGATTTTACATGTGATGCTGGTAAGTGATACTGGTCTGTAGTTTCCTGGGTCAGATTTTTCTTCTTTTTTAAATAGAGGGGTGACATTAGCTTCTTTCCAGTCCTTTGGTACTCTGCCCTGGTTAAGCGATGCCTGTAAGAGTATTTTGAACACAGGGGCTAGCTCATTGCTTAGTTCTTTGAGTAATCTAGCTGGAATACCATCAGGTCCAGACGCTTTATTTGGTTTGGTGTTAACTAATAGTTTTTGAATTCCATTTTCTTGTACTACTAAATCTTCTATGTTGTCTACTTGGTTCAAATTAAGAAATATGTCTTTGTCTCCTGGGGCTGAGAATGCTGATGCAAAGTATTTGTTTAGGATGTTTGCTTTAGTTTCATTATCATTACGTATTATGTTATGTTCATCTTTTAATGGCGCTATGCCTGTTGTTTCCGTTTTTTTTAAACTAAATGTATGACCATAGGTTTTTGTTGTTATCTTTAGATATTACATTGTTTATGTATTCACTCTGCAGCTGGCTGCTTACTTTTTGGGTTAAGTGTTTAATTTTTTTATAGTTTCTTTAAATTTTCTATATAGGATTACCTTCTGTTTACAAAGCTTCTTTAGTCTATTATTAAACCAGCATTTATTTATTTTGTTTGATGTGTATTTAGTTGGTATATGATTTTATATAATGTTTTTAAGATGGTTTTTATTCCAGAGTAAGACTTTTCTTTAGCGTTTTGTATTGGCTACTGCTTTTATCTGACTGTGTATTTTTATGATTTCATGGTCTGATAGACCAGGGATAATATCATAATCAATTACTAATCCAGGTCTGTTGGTTAAGTGGTTAAGAAGAGATCTAATGTGTTGTTTAATCTAGTTGGCTTTTTAATGATTTGATCTAAACTTAGGTTGTGTAAGGTTTCTATGAAAATCTTATTTATGTCCTTAAGGTTTTTGTGTTTATCTATGGTTAGTTTTTTCCAATTTATATCAGGTACCCCGGTAGGTTGAAATCACCCATAATCCAAAAAACTGCATTTTTATTTGTCTTTTTAAGTTTAGTAATCTGATTACATAGTTCCTGCATGTATTCTAAACTAGAATTTGGTGGTTTGTAAATGCTGCCTATTATTAGAGATGCTGAGGTGGTATTAATTTTACAAAATGTAGATTCTATGTTTTTTGAGTTAGGTAAGGTAATTTCTTCTGCTATAAGAGTGTTTTTATTGCTCAAAGAACTCCTCCATGATTATCAGTCCTATCTTTTCTAAAAATTTCATAATTACTATTGAAAATTTCTGCATTATAAATTTCAGGATGTAGCCAAGTTTCTGTTCCTGCAATTATGTCTGGTTTCTCACATTGTAATAAAATTTTTAAGTCTGCTGTTTTGTTCCTAATGCTTTGAAAATTTATTACTAAGGTTTTAAGGTATTTTGGTATTACTTCTTTAGTAGGTTTGTTTAGTGAGGCTGTTGTATTAATTTTAGTAGATTTAGGTTTAACAGGAGTAGATCTGGCTAGTGGTTGGTGAGTTTGGTTTGGGATGGTGTTTAGGATGTTGTATGAGTTAGAAGTGTACGCATCAAAGGAATCAAAAAGTCCTGATATAAACTGAGGTAACCCACACGGTTCACAGTGCCATGATGCGTCTTTGTTGCCTAAGGCATAATACACAGGTGTATTCATATGGAGACATGATGCATGGTACCATTCATCGCAGGTGTCACACTGAATGGCTTTCTGTTTCATGGTGCATACTTTTTGCAGATGTGGCATCTATCTTTAGATCTAGGCCCTGGATTTGACTCTACATCTCCTGCTATTGCTATTAATATTAACAGTGATAGGTATTTATTTCTGCTGTGTCTGATTGAGAACTTCCATTTGTAATAGGTAATCTTCTTTAATGTTATGTATATGTTAGGTTATTTTTTAAGTTGCATTGATCTAAAGTGTGATGATTGATTATGACTGTTGTTTCCTTTTTAAGTTTAGTGTTGACTAAGTTAGATCCTGTTCTTTGTTCAGCTAGTTTGCATTTAGTAATTATTAGGATAAATAGCCAGAGAAATTTCATGATGACTGTTGTTGATTTAGTTTTTAAAGGTCTAGTCTAAAATGTCTAAATATAATATTCTTTACCGATTAAACAAATTATGTTATGTTTCTGCAAGAAAATTAATTGTAAAATAAGTCCAAATAGTGATTTTCAATAATCTTGTCTAGTAAATTACTTTCTTATTTTAAAATCCTGAACAACCTATTGTCGATATTTTTGAAAAAAAAAAAGTCATTTGACATAATTTCTTTTAGTTAAAAATTCGGAACAATTGAAATTGAAAAATAAACTATAGTGACGTAGTGTCAAAGAATATAAGTGTAATATTAGTCAATTATGCGATTTCAAACAGTCATTTGACATAATTTATTTTTTATAAAACAATATCCTTTATAGTTTATAGTTAATGAAAAATAAGTCAGTATAGAGATTTTTATTTAGCATTTATATACTATTTACATTAAAAAAAACGGAACAATTTATTAAAGATCATGTGTTTTTTGCAACGATTAAGCATGGAAATAAAATTTAATGTAAGTTAGAAAGGCAAACAAATATTCGTTGACATTGATTGTTTTTCTCAAAACATCTGGAACAATCTATTATAGATACTTAAAACTATTGCAATATTTCTGAAGGAACATTAAAAATTAAATCAGATTTTCAATAGCCTTTAGTGTTTTTTTTATCTAACCGTGACGGACAGACCGACTAACAGACAAAACGCACAAAAAATAAGCTTCTTTTATTCTGATGGGGGGTCTAAACAAAAAATAAAACAAATCTTTTTTTTTTTAAAGTTTAAGGAATTAGTTTAGCATTGCATCGTGTTGCGACGTTAAGCTACTGCACGAAAGTCGCTGCATAAAAAGTCCATTTTAAATAATGTGCGGGATATTTACATACAAAGTGCATTATTAGCCTTTATAAACAAACAAAAATGTTTTGTTTTAATTCTATCAGCTAGTTGACCAAAAAAAACACCTTTAACTAATATTTATATTTGTTGTAAACATTTCGTGTACATTTTATAAATATATTTGTTTAGGATGTTTGCTTTAGTTTCATTATCATTACGTATTATGTTATGTTCATCTTTTAATGGCGCTATGCCTGTTGTTTCCATTTTTTTTAAACTAAATGTATGACCATAGGTTTTTGTTGTTATCTTTAGCATATTGTAACATTGCCTCCCTTACGTTTACGTAATTGTTTTAGAATTGGTGTAATTTTATGAAAAAATTGCTTGCATAATTAATTGTATAAATTAAACGGTTTGCTTTTAGAAAACAAAAAGTAGCCGTTGCACCTAAACTTTTCAGGTCCCATTTAATGGTGAAATAATATTTTCATATCTCTTCTAGTTTTCGAGATTTGAGTGTGACAGACGGACATTTTGCACAAACCTAATAGCGGCTTTTTCCCCTTACGGCGGCCTCTAAAAATTAATAATATTTTTTTTCCTTTAGTTAAGTGTTCTGTGCTTTGTTCTGTCTGTTGCAGTTCACGCGATAATATGAAAAACTACTTATTAATTGTTGCTTTAAATTATGTCCAACTTATATACATACTAAATAGATTTTTCGCTTAAAAAAAGTATTTTGTGTGTGTGTGTGTAAATGTAGTAGTTATTATAACATAACTTAGCAATACAAATGTAAAAAAAAAATCTAAAAACGTTTGCATAAATGCGTAAAGAACTTGGTAAATAGTCATTTCCCCTACTAAACAGCCTCCGGTGTTTGTTACTATTAATAGTGAATAGTTGTGTATTTTTATGAAAAACTACTTGCATAAGTGATTACATTAGATTTTTCGCTTTCAGAAAAGAAAAAGTAGCCGTTACATCAGAACTTCGAATTCCCTAAAATATTATGATAATGGATTTTCACTATCTTTACTAGTTTACGAGATCTAAACGGGACGGACGGACGAACATTCCACACAAAACTAATATCGTCTTTTCCCCTTTCAGGGGCCGCTAGAAATCCCCCTCCCCCCAACCTTAGGTGGGAGGAAAGGTTCAAAGATGAGTGGGGAATCACCTCTACCGCCCCTACTCTAAATCTAGCGGGCCACAGTTTTGCATATATTATATATATATATATATATATATATATATATATATATATATATATATATATATATATATATATATATATATATATATATATATATATATATATATATAAGAGAATAAGCCACATTATATATATATATAAAGACTCTTTACCTGATGACACAGAAATATTAAAGCTGTCCAACATATATAGTATCAACGCGACAGTAAAAAGGTCCCAACTTCGATGGGCGGGACATGTATCCCGCATGCCAGACAATCGCCTTCCCAATCGACTTCTGTACGGGGAGTTGTGTGCAGGAAAGCGCTTCCAAGGAGGTCAAAACAAGCGCTACAAAGACACTCTTAAGAGCTCCTTCAAGGAATACGTTATCGACATTCACAGCTGGGAGGCACTAGCTCTCAATCGCTCCTCATGGCGTGAAGCTGTGAGTCTCGGAGTCTCAAGATATGAGTCAAGAAAACTAACTTTTTGTTCGTTTTTCTTTTATATCATCAAAAATGCAGTTAAAAAATGTTATAATTATTTTTTTTATAACGTATTTAATAGACATGGAGAAGATTGGACGTGTATTCAAATCACACACACATTTGTGTAGCCACTACATTTGAAATTGTTTGTGAAAGCGATTGTGTGAAAAGAATGTAGGAGCGCTCTAGACGGATAGTGTCACCGTCTGAACTTTGGTCATAATATTAAAGACTTTAAAGAGTTTTTGTTTTTATTTTTATTTTTGGAACATGTTTGCATTTTGGAAACCGGGATTTCGGGATTAGACCAATACATATGTATATATAATACATATCTAATGGACTTTAATGCGCAAATTATAGAAGATAAAATAGATGAATAAAAACAATGATTAGACGGAAGTTTTTCAGACTCTCCAACTTTTACCTGTGAGGTACTGTCCAGAAAAATAAAATTTCGTAATTTTAGTATTGGAAGTAAATCATCACCCCACATTCAGCAAGAGTGTCTGGCTGAATGTAGAGAAAATATCCGCCAAGAGATTTCCTGCATTCTGAGCATCAGATATTTTCTGGTGTCGCAATTTTTGTTTCTCACAGAGGAACGCAGGTCCTATACAAGTATTGTAATAGTAAGGTATGTCGGGCAGACACATAAGCGTCTTCCTGCATTCTCAGTAGCACAAATACAGTCTCCTGATATGAAGAGCGAAATATTTATCTCACTAGATTTATTATATGTATTAGATGTATATATGTCTAGGTATTATAGCCTATTTAATGTCATGATTGCATTTTAGTAAATTACAATGTATTAATTCATAGTGTGTTTTTGTTGTGTGAACGAATGTAATTATTCCCTAGGCTTTGTGTTGTGAAATGATTTTGGTGAGGTTATGAATGACATGGAGCAGCAGTGTCACCCTTAAGTTACGCCCCTGTTCTGTACCTGTTCAGTGGTTGCATGGGTCACTCTAGCGGGGGTAACATGAGGTCAGTCTAGCGAGGCTAACGTGAGGTCTGCAGCACGACAGTGGACCGGCTAGGCGTGTTGGTGTAGCTGTGAGATCGAAACTCACTGAATAAAATGCTGCAGATTGATATTAAATAAAGCTAGACGAGTTTGTTACTTTTATTAGATGCATATTGTTCAATAGCAATGGGCTATGTTGGACTAGTCCGTTTCTTTTGTTTGATTAAAAAGTTGAATCGCAAATTGGGCCGGAAGTGGCTTATATATCTTTGCATTTTTCAGTTCTCTTTTTAATTAAACTGACATTATTATGCTATAATTTTAAGTGTGCTTGATAGAGAAAAAATATTCTGCACAAAATTACGGGTAGTTGGAATATAGCCCGATAGAGGCTATAAAAATAAAAGTCCTGAAACTAGCGCGTGAAACTACACATTAACAGTACTTTATTTGATGAGTATTTTACCCAAGATCTGTGTTGTTTTTTTAGGACTAGTTTATTTCAAGTACCCGGCATTTTCCGATACACAATTTCATACACAAAATATTTGTTGAAAAAAATTATTGTGATTTTAAATTTTAAATGATTAATTAAAAAGGTGTTACTCTAAGCAATTTTGAATATTAGTTTGTTATGAATGTCACCGTCTATTGTGTGTCTGTTCTAGTTTCTTAAATTTTTCTTGAGTAAAGGGGTCGAGTTTTATCCTAATAGGTATACCTGATTTCTCCAAGAAGCCTTTGTAAAATATTGGTCCTAAATAATTCTATGTTCATAAACGAAAAATCATATGGCTGTATTATGATGAATGTACGTGTTAGTTCAATATATTTTATATTACTAGGTAACTAAAAATAACTGTATAAATACACGTAAGTTTCATTCTTTTTCTGTTAGACAAAGTCATATGGCAAATTTCTGTTTATATCCTTACTTAAAAAAGGAATAATAAATAGAATTATTTTTAATAGTTTTGAAAGTCTTACTGATAATATTACAAAGAGAGTTTGTGTTTTTGCAAATGTACACAAGGTACGCTATGAGTCAGTCCATCTCTTCTAGTTGTTTAGAAATTAGTGTAAAAATGTAGGCTTCGATATTTTTAGCCTGAATTTAAGAAGTTACAAACTTCAAACAAATAATATATTGCCTCTTCCATAAAAGTTTGTATTTAAAAAATAAATTTATCCAATGCTCGAGATCCAGCTTGTATACTTAGGCCCTATATGAATCGATCCG